>JAAKBH010000427.1:0-320296 GCA_019776075.1 Amaranthus palmeri | reverse complement strand
CTTAACGATAGTTTCTACCGTCACACTAATGTGGCCACGTGTAACAGGCATTGTATGCACTGTTTGGCCCACTTGGTTTGGCTGCGCCTCACCGAATGCAACCTCAGTTAAGTCCGCCACCACGAGCAACGCCTAACTGAGGCAACAAAAGAGAGCAAGGAGTCGCCTCCTAAAAATTTTTTCGTTTAGTATAATTAACATCATGATAAATTATCAAAACACGTTGAAATTTAAATAAATACGCGCTTGTATATTTAAAAATTAAATGTACCTTTATCACTGGCTCATCAGGTGTTGTTTCCGAAAACCTGAGTAACGGAGTTCATGGTCTCCGGCGTTGGAATGTGAGGCTCGGGTGTGCTACGGGTAATGGGCTGGTGTGCTACGGGGGTAAGGGGCTCGGGCGATGGCTCCACCAAAGCCTTAGGATCCCCATGTTGACTTTGTTGGTCCTCGGCAATCAAATTGGCCAAGTCGTCATGGGTAGCTCCTAACTTCTGCAATAGTGATGCCATCTTGTCGAAGACGTCCTTAGTCACTTTTGCGGTGACTTTGGCTGTGATTTTCTCCTCGATTCGTTTCTCTACTTCCTCAAGAGATGGCATCGTTCTGGATCGAGGAGTAGCGAACTCTTTGCCAAATGCTTTCTTCACGCCCACGCGGACGCCTCCTTTGCCGACTACCCGCCCCTGATGGTCTTTCCCTAAGACCATATGCAATGCATCAACATTGCCTTTTGGGGTGAACTCCCCCGTAGCCTCTTTTTCCTTCCAGCCCATCTGTTTCAAATAAAAACGATCAATTAGTTTAAAACACATAACAAATCAAGAATATAAGGCTAAATGATATGAAAACTCACCACAGCATCCGCGATCTTCTTCGTTCCAGGATCGGGAATGGTAAATTTACCACTTTCATCTCGAGCATGAAGCCCGCAATACCAATCTAGCACCCGATCTCCCGCTGGAGTACTCACAGATGGGGTAGTCGTAGATGAGCTCGCGGCTGAGCTCTGTTTGGGGTACAATCCCGCATCCACCCACTCTTTACGGGCCTCATCATAAGTTCTTGACCCCATGTGATGGTAAAACTTCCTTTTCTTTGCCGACTCGGAAGCTTTACCACGTTTTTCCTAATTAATAAACATAATAAGTCAAATGTCATATATTATTAGTTTAATAATTAAATCAAAAGAAGTAAATAAAAATGAAAAGCTATAATACTTACAACTTCATTAAGAGTTGTTTTCCTAGCAACAAATGCCTCCCACTCATTTTTAGATATGTGTGGCCATATCTCATACGGCATTTTGGAGGGAGCTTGTTCTCCATCTTTAATTCCCGTTTTGACCTTCTTGGTCAAACGGTGACGCTTCTTGGTAATCCAACCACCTACGAGCTTCGCCTTGAAGTCTCTTAATCTTTCAGCAACAGCTGAAAGAAAAATACTCTTCTTTTCTTCGTCGTGCTCGATGTGGAAAAGATTCTACAAAAGGAAAATATAATTAATATTTAATGTCAATTCAATTAATTTTAAAATAAAAGTAAATTAATAAAAGACTAAAGTAAATTAATAAAAGACTAAAGTAAATTAATAAAGTAAATTATTACCATCGTATCATCCCAAAATGACTTCTTCAAGCCCTCTGGAACCTCGTGCCAGGCGTGTAATATGGAAATCTTCCGAACACATAAACCCACTTGTTTTCCATATTCCTTACGCCACTTTCCACACGGTTGACCCAAGGCATTGTATTCGAGGTACATGGGCTCTTTGACTTTGAGGTTTTTTGTAGGACCTCGCCCTTTTCGTTTCTTTGAAGTTGTCGCTGTTTGAGTAGAAGCCGTCTCATCAATAGGAGGAGCATCATGAGCCAATTGCTCGTGTCTAACAAATGGATCGTCTTCCTCAACGGCTTGATCACCATCATCTATGTCCTTCTCCTTCGTCGGATCGTAGTCCTTATCCGACTCACTATGGACATCGTCATCCACAGTCGCAATCTCGGGCACAATGTCATCTCTGAAAAGATGCATTGTAGATCAAGTACCTGAAAGAGTGGAAAATAGAATTACATTAGAAAGTGACAAAAATCGTAAAAAAAAAACCGTTAAAAAAAAGCAATTTGACCCTTAATTTCAAGCATATGACAATTATTTTCAATTCTAAAAACATCAACACAATTATATACATCAAATAGTGGTGTGTGCCAAGTTTCATTCATAACAAACAACGTTTAAGCTACTTTACGCACGAAAACGACAAAATTCATTCAAAACCGTTAAAAAACGCAACTTGACCCTTAATTTCAAGCATATGAAACCAATTATCAATTCTAACAACTTCAACACATTTATATATACTAAATAGTGGTGTGTGCCAAGTTTCATTCATAACAAACAACGTTTAAGCTACTTTACGCACGAAAACGACAAAATTCATTCAAAACCGTTAAAAAACGCAACTTGACCCTTAATTTCAAGCATATGACAACTATTATCAATTCTAACAACTTCAACACATTTATATATACCAAATAGTGTTGTGTGCCAAGTTTCATTCATAACAAACAACGTTTAAGCTACTTTACGCCCGAAAACGACAAAATTCATTCAAAACCGTTAAAAAACGCAACTTGACCCTTAATTTCAAGCATATGAAACCAATTATCAATTCTAACAACTTCAACACATTTATATATACTAAATAGTGGTGTGTGTCAAGTTTCATTCATAACAAACAACGTTTAAGCTACTTTACGCCCGAAAATGACAAAATTCATTCAAAACCGTTAAAAAACGCAACTTGACCCTTAATTTCAAGCATATGAAACCAATTATCAATTCTAACATCTTCAACACATTTATATATACTAAATAGTGGTGTGTGCCAAGTTTCATTCATAACAAACAACGTTTAAGCTACTTTACGCACGAAAACGACAAAATTCATTCAAAACCGTTAAAAAACGCAACTTGACCCTTAATTTCAAGCATATGAAACCAATTATCAATTCTAACAACTTCAACACATTTATATATACTAAATAGTGGTGTGTGTCAAGTTTCATTCATAACAAACAACGTTTAAGCTACTTTACGCCCGAAAATGACAAAATTCATTCAAACCGTTAAAAAACGCAACTTGACCCTTAATTTCAAGCATATGACAACTATTATCAATTCTAACAACTTCAACACATTTATATATACCAAATAGTGTTGTGTGCCAAGTTTCATTCATAACAAACAACGTTTAAGCTACTTTACGCCCGAAAACGACAAAATTCATTCAAAACCGTTAAAAAACGCAACTTGACCCTTAATTTCAAGCATATGAAACCAATTATCAATTCTAACAACTTCAACACATTTATATATACTAAATAGTGGTGTGTGTCAAGTTTCATTCATAACAAACAACGTTTAAGCTACTTTACGCCCGAAAATGACAAAATTCATTCAAAACCGTTAAAAAACGCAACTTGACCCTTAATTTCAAGCATATGAAACCAATTATCAATTCTAACAACTTCAACACATTTATATATACTAAATAGTGGTGTGTGCCAAGTTTCATTCATAACAAACAACGTTTAAGCTACTTTACGCCCGAAAACGACAAAATTCATTCAAAACCGTTAAAAAACGCAACTTGACCCTTAATTTCAAGCATATGACAACTATTATCAATTCTAACAACTTCAACACATTTATATATACCAAATAGTGGTGTGTGCCAAGTTTCATTCATAACAAACAACGTTTAAGCTACTTTACGCCCGAAAATGACAAAATTCATTCAAAACCGTTAAAAAACGCAACTTGACCCTTAATTTCAAGCATATGAAACCAATTATCAATTCTAACAACTTCAACACATTTATATATACTAAATAGTGGTGTGTGCCAAGTTTCATTCATAACAAACAACGTTTAAGCTACTTTACGCCCGAAAATGACAAAATTCATTCAAAACCGTTAAAAAACGCAACTTGACCCTTAATTTCAAGCATATGACAACTATTATCAATTCTAACAACTTCAACACATTTATATATACTAAATAGTGGTGTGTGCCAAGTTTCATTCATAACAAACAACGTTTAAGCTACTTTACGCCCGAAAACGACAAAATTCATTCAAAACCGTTAAAAAACGCAACTTGACCCTTAATTTCAAGCATATGACAACTATTATCAATTCTAACAACTTCAACACATTTATATATACCAAATAGTGGTGTGTGCCAAGTTTCATTCATAACAAACAACGTTTAAGCTACTTTACGCCCGAAAATGACAAAATTCATTCAAAACCGTTAAAAAAACGCAACTTGACCCTTAATTTCAAGCATATGAAACCAATTATCAATTCTAACAACTTCAACACATTTATATATACTAAATAGTGGTGTGTGCCAAGTTTCATTCATAACAAACAACGTTTAAGCTACTTTACGCCCGAAAATGACAAAATTCATTCAAAACCGTTAAAAACGCAACTTGACCCTTAATTTCAAGCATATGACAACTATTATCAATTCTAACAACTTCAACACATTTATATATACCAAATAGTGGTGTGTGCCAAGTTTCATTCATAACAAACAACGTTTAAGCTACTTTACGCCCGAAAATGACAAAATTCATTCAAAACCGTTAAAAAACGCAACTTGACCCTTAATTTTGAGCAAATGACAACTATTATCAATTCTAACAACTTCACCCTTAATTAATAACCTTAAATAATTCATACCTTGTGAATCACTTAATTCAAATGTATTCCTTCCGTGTGATCTACACGCATATAACCAACATCTTCATCATCTTCATTCACCGATTTTGGATTGATAAAGGGCGGGGAGTCTTCAAAAGCATTATATTCTTCCTCATCCTCAACATCACCTATACCAAGGATACTTCTTTTTCCCGGTACAACAATAGACCATTGTTTATTAGAAGGGTCTTCAATGTAAAATACTTGGTTGGCTTGTGTGGCTAGTATGAATGGCTCCTCACCATCACGCAAGCGATCCAAGTCTACAAGAGTGAATCCACAAGGGTCGTCATTTTTAACGCATCGTCGATTATTATCCACCCACTTGCATTTGAAAAGACCCATAGTGAAAGTACAATAGTCAAGCTCCCATATTTCATGTACCCGCCCGTAGTATACCGATTTAGCATCAACCGGCGATTGATCCTTGGCACTCGCGTAAAATGTAGATGACGACAAAATAGAAACCCCACTATTCTGCAGATACGATGACTTCTTATCTTGACTCTCAGTCCAAAATGTAAACCCATTGACATCGTAACCCTCATATTTGTTGACATCATCACGAGGACCAAAAGCTAACCACTTAACAGTTTCAGATACACCCTTTAGTTCTTCACATATTACTCGGTTATGAAACCAATCAATGAACGTCTTGTTATGCAACTGCATCAATGCCCTATCACCTCTAGACGGATATTTTGCGCGCAATATATCAAAATGCTCATTCAAAAAAGGATGAACTTCTGAAATATGATGCAACACATACAGGTGTGCTTGTAACAGACTATCCCGAGAAGGTGTGATTGTTTTAGATCCAATTGTTCCTTTTCCCTCAAGTCTTCCTTCATGTCGAGAGGTGGGTAGTCCAATAGGCTTTGCCATAGCCATATACTCGGCTATAAAATTACCAATCTCATCGCTTACAGTGCCTTGAATCATACTCCCCTCTGGTTGTGCTGGATTCCTCACTTTGTTTTGTAACACACCCATGTGTCTCTCAAAAGGATAGCACCACCTTAGAAAAACTGGACCTAAAAGCTTGATTTCACGAACAAGATGAACAATAAGATGAACCATTATGTCAAAGAAAGAAGGTGGAAAATACATCTCAAACTTGCATAAAGTTACAATCACGTCGAGTTGAAGAGCATCAAGTTTAAAGGGATCAAGAACTTTACTACAAATAGTGTTGAAGAACGAACATAGCTCGGTAATAGCATATCTCACATGTTTTGGCAATATTCCACGTAGTGCGATCGGTAAGAACACTTGCATCATTACATGGCAATCGTGAGATTTCATGCTTCCCAACTTCAATTCACCATTAAGGGTCACAAATCTCTTCATGTTAGATGAGTACCCAGAGGGAACCTTAATGCCATACAAAGACTCACAAAAGGCTCGCTTCTCTGCTTTGGACAATGTGTAGCAAGCTGGAGGCAAATAAACTTTTTCACTACTCATCTTCTTCTTACCGACCTTTCCCTTGCTACTACCACCAACTTCATCAGTTCTTTCTCTTTTCTTACTCCCCTTAACCTGTGCCCACAACTCCGGACGAATACCCTTACATTCAAAGTAATCTCGCACGGCCTTATTATCCTTTGTCTTACCCGGAATGTTCATGAGAGTCCCGAGTATGGCATCGCATACATTTTTCTCTATATGCATAACGTCAAGACAATGCCTAACCTGTAGATCTCTCCAATATGGAAGCGTCCAAAAGATTGATTCTTTTTTCCACAGTCGATCTTCACCCCCTTGCACTTGCCCTGTTTTACCAAATACAGTTTCAACCCCCTTAACTTGTTCGTAAACCTCATAACCGGACAACGGTCGACGAGCTACACGGTCCTCAACCTCCCCGTTGAACATCTTCTTCTTCTTACGGTATTGGTGATCTCGTGGGAGGAACTTTCGATGATTCATGAATACATGTTTGCACTTAGGAATCCACGTGGATTCCATGTCATCGATACATATTGGGCACGCTTTCTTCCCTTTGTTCTTATACCCTGATAAGTTTCCATAAGCCGGAAAATCGTTAACGGTGCATAAAAGCATTGCACGCAAGGTGAACTCCTCATTAGCATATGCATCATACACGGAAACTCCTTCATCCCACATCTTTCTCAAATCCTCAACAAGAGGTGCAAGATATACATCTATGTCGTTACCAGGTTGCTTAGGGCCCGAGATAAGAAGCGAAAGCATAATGTACTTACGCTTCATACACAACCAAGGTGGCAAATTATAAATAACTAAAAGTACCGGCCAAGTACTATGTTGAGAACTAAGATTGCCAAATGGGTTCATTCCATCCGTGCACAGTCCGAGCCTTAAATTACGAACTTCATCCCCAAAAGTCTTGTGCAACCTATCAATACTCTTCCACTCCGGAGAATCGGATGGATGTGTGAGCAAGTGATCTTTCTTCACCCTATTTGCATGCCACCTCAAATTTAACGCATCTTTCTTTATAGAAAACAAGCGCTTGAATCTTGGTATTATTGGAAGATACCACAATACCTTAGCCGGGGGCCCTTTAGCATCTCGAGCCCCTTTACGCTTGTAACGCGATAACCCACACCTAGGACACTCTTCTAAGTTCTCGTTTTCATTCCGATACAATACACAATCATTCGGACACGCATGAATCTTCTGGTACTCTAACCCGAAAGGACACATTAGCTTTTTGGCATAGTATGTCGACTTTGGAAGTTCATTTCCCTCGGGAAGCATCTCACCTAACGCTTCTAATAACATTGTGAAACTAGTGTCACTCCAATTGAACTTTGACTTAATGTTGAAAATCGTCAAAACTGCTGTAAGCTTGGTGAACTTTGTACATCCAGGATACAAAGGCTTTTGAGAAGCCTCTGTCAACAAGTCAAATACACGAGGACGTTTTCCTAACTCATCCTCGACTCCCTCCATCATCTCATCAACACGATCCACATCCTCATCAACATTCTCTTCATCCACTACATCCTCATTAACATCGGCCACATTATTGACATCCTCAACAACCCTATTTTCCTTGTAAACTCCCTCCTCACCATGCCAAACCCAAACATGATATTGAGGCCTAAACCCACGTCGGAGTATGTGCTCCCTAAGCATATAAACACTATCTACCTTTGATACATTGCCACAATTGACACATGGGCAATAAAAACCAACTCCCCCCGTCCTAATTTGATGTTCAACCGCAACACTACAAAATTCTAACACGCCATCAATAAATTCCGACGATTCAATGCTTCCATACATCCAAGAACGATCTTTTGTCATCCTAAGTGTGATTATTTAATTCAAAACAAAATTAATACACAACCTTTTAACATATATACTTATTTATACCAAACACATTAAACCCTAATAAATAAAATTCATCAATTTATCCACAAAAATACATAAATATTAAGCCCTAACAATCAAACATATTCTAATTCTATATTTCATACATCAAACATCATCAATTCATCAATCATGCATCAATTCATGTATAACCAAACTTCATCAATTATATATTTCATAAAAATAAATCTTTTAACCATAAAAATACATATATTCAATTTAATACTAATAATTAAAACATATATACAATAATAAAACACATTTTAACAATATACATAAATAATTAAGCCCTAAAACACAATGAACTTGAAAACTTAAAATCCAAATAATACCTTGAGATTTTGTGGGTTTCAATGAGTGTAACCTCTACAATGTAAAACAAAAACAAAATTAATTAGTACAAAAACAACATACATAACTAAATAACTAAACCCTAAAAAACAATGAAAAAAAAAACTAATATTATACCTTAGATTTCGTGGGTCAAGAATGTCAAAAAATGCTCAATAAGCCCTAAATTTCGTGGGTCTAGAAGAACAAGAACAAGTTGTTTTCGAGGGCCTAGAGTTGGCGTTTTTGAAAAGAAGAAGAAGAAGAGCAAGATTAATTTCGTGGGTGTTTGAAATGTAAAAGTAATTGACAATTTTCGTGGGTTTTTGAAGAGAAGAAGAAGAAGAAGACCAAGAGTTTTCAAGATTTTTCAAGTGAAGATGAAGAGCAAGAGAAGTAATTTTCAAGCCAAATTTTCGAGCCAAAGTGAAGAAGAAGAGCAAGAGAAGTAATTTTCAAGTAGTTTTCAAGATTTCGATTGAAGAAGAGCCAAATTTTCGAGCCAAATTGAAGAGCAAGAAGGAGAGAATATGAAGAAGATGAAGAAGCTATAGAAATGTCGTGTGTATGAAAGAAACAGTAGCATATGATGTGAAGAGAAAGTGAACGTTATAAAATTAGGCGGTTTTAATTTTTTTTTTTATGAAAATGATAAGGGCTGCGGACAGGGGTTAAAAACCGCAGCCCCATACTCCATTTTATTTTTTTTTAATTTTCCTTAATAATTTGGTAATATTTAGGGCTGCGGACAACCTTAAAAACCGCAGCCCCTTCGCTTTAAATTTTTTTTTTTATTTTTTTTATTAATATGGAATAATTAAGGGCTGCGGACATCCATAAAACCGCAGCCCCTTTAGTATTTTTTTTTTTGATGAATTTTTTAAGGAGTTAAGGGCTGCGGTCAGTGCCAAAAACCGCAGCCCCTTAATACTGTTCTTTTTTCCCGCTTTTTTAATTCTCATATGGGCTGCGTTTTCCTAACAACCGCAGCCAATAAGCAGCAGCCAATAGCTTTTTTTCCACTAGTGTTGGGAATCGAAATTAGCTTTTTCTAATACTATTAATTTTATATCAAAAAACTAATTTTATAGAACTAATATAATCAAAGCTAATGACAAACCCACGCTACAATTTCATTTTTCAATTAAAGCCAATCCACCCTTAGATCTTTCTCAAACTAAACCCATGACAAATGTAAGCAGTGTATCAACGATCAATCTTCAATTTCAATGGATTTTCACTGTTGTAAGTAGACAATTTCATTTCAATTGCAATTATTCTTTGATATATGCTATTATTTGAGGTTTTGTTTAATTTAGGGGTTCTTTTGCATTATTTTGGTCTGAAATATGATTGAGCTTATATAGTTAAATGATTTGGTGTGAAATTGGTCGCCATTATCGATTCTTTTAGATGTTGGGGGACTTGAGCTAATTTTTTTTCAAAGTTATACTCTAATGGTGGTTTGTGGTAGGGCCTATAAATATTATTGCCATTTTGGATGTGAATTTGGTCTGTATTTTGTCACTGAATTTTGTGGTCAATTTTGGTTTGCTAATTCTATCATTTCTCACCAAATGGCCATTAGAATGTCATTGATTACCATAAAGCAAGAAGATGGGTATGGATGCAAAGGAAGAAGAAGAAGATGATGAATCAAGCAAGGGTAAAATTGTAATTTTCATACTTAACGATTTTTAAACGTTTTTTGTGCAATATAGCTACGGCAATTAGTTTTCCTTAACCTGGTGCTTACCATGTAGAATCGAAAATAAGAATAGCTAGTTTGTGAATTTCACTATACCTGGTGCTTACCATGTAGAATATCCCAATTTTAAATTAGTGACATTTAAATTTGATGTCCCTAAATACATGCCACTAAAGATGACTAATAAGTTCTTAATGAAAAAATAAATATTTAGAATTAAGTAAGTGGGAATGATGATAATAAAAGATCACGTCATAATTGGGATACGTTTTGACACATCTATTTAGTTTAAATTAGTGGTAATGAAAATAAATAAAAACCAGATTTTAATTGTATGATAAAAATACAATGAAACTGCATATTTCCTACGTCCATTTGAGTTTATTTCTAAAAGTGATAATTTCCCATATAGCATGTAGCTTCAGTAACAAAGAAAGAGTGTGATACACTCTTCGTTCCAATTATTTTGTATAAATAGTAATTTTGGTTAATTCCACTCATTTTGCATCATTTTTATCTTTGATAATAGCCCACCACTTTCTTTTCATCTCGTCTATACATTTTAACTTTTTTTAATTTAATCTTCACAATTCGTTTTCTTTTCATTTATTACAAATTTCTGAAAAACTTCACAATTTCCTTTTATTTCAAATCTTTTGGGACAAAGAGACTAGTAAACCATGACTTTAAGCGTAAGCCATTAAGGCCTCAAGGCACAACTTGACTTTATAGGCAAGACTTTGAACATGGACTCATACCCTTCGGAAAACCTTTCGTTACGCTTACGCTTATGGAGAGATACTCTCCATATGAGAAACAACTAGATGATTTAAACACGCAGAGTTATATATCACCACTATAAAATTTATATTGTATATCATATAATTTTAAAAAAAATTACTCCCTTCGTTTCTTTTTGTTTTTCCACTTTACTAAAACGGGTAGTTTCATAAGTTTTTCCACTTTAGAATACTTCATTTTTGGAAAGTTTTCATCCTACTTTTACCCCTTAAAACCCCATTTTCCTTACTTTTTTAATTATTTTCACTCTCATACTTCCAATACAATCATTACATTACACTATTATTTAATTATTTTTTCTCTCATACATCTAATACAATCATTACTTCCTACTATTATATAATTAAAATAGGGCATTATTATTTGTCGCCACCCTTTTACTAAAATCGCCACCCCTAATTTTTTTTAATTTTTTTTGTTTTTTTTTACGATTTTCCTTTTTTTTATTTTATTTATTATAAATGTTATTATTATTTGTTATTGTTATTTAAATTTTATTATAAATTTTTATTTTTTTTATTTATTTAATATAAATGTTATTATTATTTGTTATTGTTATTATTTGTTTATAAATATTTTTATTTTTATTTGTTATTATTGTTATTTGTTTTGAAATATGTTATTGTTTATAATTTAATAATGTTATAATAATTTTTTTGTTTATAATAATTTGTGCGATTCTACCATGGTTCAATCGCACATTTTGTGCGATTCTACTATGGTCCAATCGCACATTTTGTGCGATTTTACTATGGTAGAATCGCACATTTTGTGCGATTGGATCGTTAGAAATTACTGCAAATTTTGAACGGTCGTCATTTCTCGCTTGGTTATCGGAATTGGGCATATAATATGTCGTTGGAAAACTCTTGAAGTCTAGTTTCTAATGCCGCAAACGTTGCACTAATACGATTTTTCTATAAAAAGTTATGATCAAAAGAATGAACATGTATCAAATTTCAGCACATATAAACTTCAAACAATCGTCATTTCTCGCTCGGTTATCGGAATTGGGCATATAATATGTCGTTGGAAAGCTCTTGAAGTCTAGTTTCTAATGCCGCAAACCTTACACTAATACGATTTTAAAATTATGATCCAAATAATGAACATGTATCAAATTTCAGCACAAATAAACTTCAAACAATCGTCATTTCTCGCTCGGTTATTGTAATTGGGCATATAATATATCATTAGAAAGATCTTGAAGTCTAGGTTATAATGCCTCAAATATTATCATTATACAATTGTTTTGTGATTACTTAATTATTATAACAATAATAAAAATTATAACAATATTATATTAAATAATTAAAATTATTATAAAAAAAATAATTATTATAAAATTATTAAATTATAAACAATAACATATTTCAAAACAAATAACAATAATAACAAATAAAAATAAAAATGTTTATAAACAAATAATAACAATAACAAATAATAATAACATTTATATTAAATAAATAAAAAAAATAAAAATTTATAATAAAATTTAAATAACAATGACAAATAATAATAACATTTATAATAAATAAAATAAAAAAAGGAAAATCGTAAAAAAAACAAAAAAAATTAAAAAAAATTAGGGGTGGCGATTTTAGTAAAAGGGTGGCAACAAATAACCACCAAAGATTTCATTTTTCTTAATCTTGGTGAAAAACCCACATAGGAATATCAACGGAGGGAGTATATCTTCCTCCGTTTTTTTTACTTGCACCATTTCAACTTTTTACACTATTCATCATTTGATAGTATTTTGCATAGTGCGGCTATTAAACGATAAAAAAACCTAGTCATGTGGGATCTTGTTTTATTCGTCTGGTCGAATACTTTCATAATATCAAATTTTTATAATTTTTAGTTGAGTATAATTCTAGGTATAAGCAACCCGACAAACGCATTGGACTGCGTAAAAGTATGTTTGGGTGCAAGTAAAAAATGAGATACTCTCCTATTCATCACATTGGCTTCATATATCATAAAATTTTAAAAATATCAACCAAAAGCATAGTTTTATACCACCACAATAAAAATTTATATTGTATATCATATTAGCATGTCAAGAAACTAACTCAATTAACTAAGAAATAAAATTATGATTTTAGCATAGGTTTATGGATATTTTGCACGCTAGACCCCATTTGATCGCTATATTAAATGGAGAAGTATGGACAAAAATTTTAATAGTTTCGTGATACTTCCTCTGGTTTTTAATTGTTGCTTTCTATTTTTCATGACATTCAATATACGATTTAAATTATTAATATCTTAAATTTCATATGATAAAAATTCTAAAAAGTTAATAGGAGTAATATAAAAATAGACAATTCTTTATAAGTTTGTCTCATCGTGAGACGGATTAATATGGGCAGGCCTAATATTTACTTTAGGAAAACTAAACAAAAAAAATGTTTTCAACTTAATCAATTAGTTGTTTTTTAAAAAACATCAATTGAGCTGCTTGTATTGGCTCGTCTCACGGTTAGACAGTCTCATACAAGACTTGCTGATAAAAATATATACATTATGGCAAGTCTAAACAAAATCTCGCTTAACTATATTTTTGTAACACCCGAATTCCCTCCCGTCTTTTACGATTTTGGTTTCATTTAAGGGGTAATGAAACCAAAATCGTAAAAGACGGGAGGGAATTCAGGTGTTAAAATTTTACATTATACATGAACAAATATATATTAATAAAATCAGTTTACAAACATAGATTTATGGATATTTTGCTAATTAATTAAGCAATAAAAAATCTCAAATCACCTATTACTAAATTTTTTCACACGTTTTGGTCCATATTGGTGCTGTCCACAAACCATTCATCACATTGGCTTTATTTTTCATTCAAATTAAAAAATATCAACATATCTCAGGGGTACCAATGATAATTTCTCTAAATTAAATCAAAGGTTTAAAAGCAACATCAGTTTCCTAGATTTTTGTGCACACTAGGAATGTAGTTGAGAGGAATGCCCATAGCTAGGGCTGAACAAAGTTTGGTCTAAATAGTAAACCAAATCGGACCAAATCAGAATTTTAGTATTTGGTTTGGTCTGCGGTTTAAATGGTTTGGTTTGGTTTTTTCAAATTAAATTACGGTTTACGATATGTTCTCGTTCTTTTATTTTTCATACTAGACTGGACCACAAGCCGTACTATGGTCGAAAATCATAATTTTGCATTAAAAAAATTAAGTTGCTACCTTGATATTTTAAGATGTAGTTGTTTTTATATATCAATGTATACTTGAATGATGTTAATGTTATTAACTAATTACAAATTATTATATTTATTAATTGTAGGTGTGAAATATTTGTATGAATACAATATTAATTTGGATAAAAATATAAAAATGAAAAACTGTAGACTAGACCGGACCGTTATAAAACAATTTGGTCCGGTCTGGTAATTTAAATGGTCCGGTCCGGTCTGGAAAATTTTCATACTTGAATTTTTGGTTTGTTCTAATTTTAGTGTCAGACCAAACCAAACCGAACCGTGTTCACCCCTACCCATAGCTCTATAACTATGTCACTCTCTGGTAGACTAGTCAATATTTGAATGACAATTCACCTCAAAAATAGAGGAGCAAAGAGACAATGCTTCTCTATTCCGTTAATGACCAGCTCGTGAGCCCATCCGTTGATCATATAACAATATCGACATAATCAATCAATCACAAATTTGTTTCGATAATTATAATTTTCAAAAGAACTTTGATAAAACCATTTCAAACATTAGTCCGGCTAGACCCTTTTTAAGGGACTGCTACTACTAACTGCAAAAGATGCTTCAAAACGTCAAATTCAGACCACAACTATCAACTAGAAAGGTTCCTTAATGATGTCACTTCCTGAAGTATAGCAATTATAACATTGCAAAAAGGCGTATGATGCTACTATGCTAACATATAACTTATTACATCTTTTCCTAAAACTGTAACTTAGTCATGCTTCTATTACTAGCAACATAACATCCTTTAAATAACAAGAAAAATTGAAATAAATAACATTATTAATCAAAAAAATAATAAAATAAGATCAAAATCAAAGTTTTTCCAAATATAAGCGTGTGTAAGATTTCAGGTAAAATCGCTGTCAAGGGAAGCGATTTTAGGCCCAACTGGGCTTAAGTGAAATCGCATTTGGGCCCAACGATTTTCAGGTGGGCTAAACAATCCATGCTGGCTTAAGAAAAATCGGTGCAGCCAGCAGCAATTTCCAGTGCGTGTAAATTTAGTCTTTCTTCTTCCTCTTCCTCATTTTCTCAATTCCCCTATTTCAATTAAACCCTAAAATTTCGAACCCCTTCTTCTTCTTCCTCTAATCTCCTTGTATTCCTTCTCCATTGAAACCTTCAATTTCTTTAATTATAGTCTTTTTTAATCTTACTTCTCCATTGTTACTCAATTTCGTGATAAAAGGTATGCTAATTATTCAATTTTGTTCATCTTCTTCCTAATTATTCAATTATGTTCATGATTAGGATTTTATATCCTCTTTAATAATGTGGGTTTTTTTATGATGCACAACTTGTATTTCCTTATTCATTTGGCTTATTTGAGGTAAGTTTATTAAATTTTATTGTTATTAATTTATTATTGTTCATTAATTTGGGTTTTTGGTCATGAACATAGATATTTTTTTATTAATGTTATTATTATTATTGTTATTGTTGTTGTTGTTGTTGAAGTATGTTGAATTGAACGTTTTATGTTGATTACTTAGGAATATATATTGATGTTCAATTAAATGAATAAATTGTTGCTTTTGTTAAATACTTGGGATATTTGTTGAATTAATGAATGTTAATGTTGCTTATTTGGGATACATACTTGATGTTGAATGAATTTAGTAAATGATTGAATGTTAGGTGTTGAATTGAATTATCATAATGAAAAGTAAACACATTGAACAAACAGGATGGAGAATCCTGGTTCAATAGATCCTTCCTTGTTAGTTTCACAACCCACCCATAGTTCACACTTCATATGGACCGGACAACTAGAGTCCGACACATTGCTTCATACTCGACACCACCCTTCCATAGTCATGAGATGGCCTGTAGACGATAGGGTGTTGCGATACGTGCACAAGCCGGTTTATATGGTATTCACCGAGTAGGTCAAATACCATTAGATCGAGGGATGATTACAGCTTTGGTTGAGCGATGGAGGCTTGAGACCCACACCTTTCATCTGTCGGTGGGTGAAAAGACCATCACACTGCGTGATGTTGCTATACTTACCGACCTACCGGTGGGTAGGAAGGCAGTCACTGGTCCTAGTCCAAGCCATACTAGAGAGCGGATACATCGGATGTTTGGGGTCCTACCGCCAGATGAAGCGATGATGGGGTCTTCGGTTAAGACGACATGGTTGCATAACACCTTTGCTCATTTGTCGGGCCCTGACACTGAGGATGCAGCTCTAGAGCGTTATGCTCGCATTTACTATTGGGTACTTATTTCCGGCTATTTGTTTGTCGACAAATCCGGAAATGACATGCAAGGGATCTTTTTAGAGCTTCTTGACCAAGACTGGGATGACATAGCATCCTACAGTTGGGCCATTGCCGCTCTTGCTTTCCTCTACCGACATTTGTGTCGAGCCGCCTCGATAAAGAGAGGGAAACCAACAAGCGACATTGCGGGTCCATTGGTTATTCTACAGGTAGTACAACACCTTATCTAGATTTACATAATAATGACGTTATTGAATAGTTTTACTTATATTTCCTTCTATTATGCAGCTGTGGATAGGGAGCATATTACTTTTTGCACTCCTGCCATCTCCACACGACGACGTAGGGGAGAGGACGGGCAACCTGTTCTCCTCCACGTTGAGCCGGAGGATCCCGCGGAGGATCCCACAAACGGTTATATTTGGGAAAACTTTGATTTGGCTCTTATTCTTTTATTTTTTGATTGATAATCTTATGTATTTCAAATTTTCGAATAACAATTACTTATATCCTAAAGAAACCCAAAATCCACACAATACTCATCTTCTTATGTTTTCCTCAAATTAAACTTTCTAAGTTGTTATTCTTTTAACATTTCAAGTCGTCATAGTATACATACTCTACTTAATCCAATCATATGAAATCAAAGATTTATAACCAACACTTACAATTGTTCAACTATCCGATTAACGACAACAATAAAGATTAATCTACCGTTGATGATTTCACGGAAACCCCTTAATTTATTCAAGGACATTAAGTTTACATAATCTTTCTATATCCAACATTTTATCCATATTCTATACTTCGTAAATTTCATACTAATCAATAATTCCACAAATTTGTTCCAAAATAATCTCTTTGTTCTCGTAACCACCGCCAGACCACTAAACAACTACCACAGCCAACCATCCACTAAATCAATTCATGAAAAGCTTTTATAATTGGAAATTTTGATTTTAAACATACGAACTTTGCCTCATTTGCTTTTAAACATTCGAACTTTCGATTAATAATTAGAGGCATGAACTTTGGGGGTCATCCGCCAAAAAAGATACGGATGACGCATTACCGGTTGAAAAGGTTACTTCTTCATCTTCACCATTTCTTCATATCCATCTTCATCTTCACCATTTCTTCATATTCATCTTCATCTTCTTCACCATTTCTTCATCTTCTTCCCCATTTCATCATCTTCATCAATTTATTCCTTTTACCATCATCATCTTCATCTCTCCTTCCTTCTTTTCTAGCATAATTTGAAATGTGAAGATTGAGATTCAAGGTTCAAGTGTTGATTTGCATAATTTGGGGTTTCAATTTTATTTTTGGGTTTCCAGATACCCAATTCACCAAACCCAAAGATATAAAAAATTACTAACATGAACAATCTCAAAGAAGAGACCACCATTTTCAAAACCCACTTTTTATTAGGGTTCTTACAAAAAATCCAGAAAAAAAACAAGTTAAAAATGGGAGAAAGACAGAAATTTTGCAGAAAGTTTGAAACTTTACTCACTAATTGGTGATAGTTATGCACTTATGCTATTAAGTGGGGTTTAGTTTTTGGTTTTTTGGTTTGATGAAATGGTGGTTTGTTGGTTTGATGAAACGACAGTGGCGGCGGTGGAAGAGAAAGAAATGGCGGTGGTAGAGGCAGTGGTGGAGGCGGTGGCAGTGATGGTTGTTGGTTGTGAGGGTAGTAAGGAGGGAGAAGGAGAAGCCATTGATGGAAGCTTGAAGAAGGTGATGAAGATGGTAACCTGGAACAACAGGTTACCAAAACCTGCTATATCTTTTTTGGCGGATGACCCCCAAAGTTCATGCCTCTAAATATTAATCGAAAGTTCAAACGTTTAAAAGCAAATGCGGCAAAGTTCGTATGTTTAAAATCAAATTTTCCTTTATAATTTACAACGAAAATATCAAAAATTTAAAGCCCCAAATAAAACTAAATAATGCCAAACCAATAATTCAACCTCTTGTATATATCTTGTTGAAGAGAATGAACATAAAGAAAGTATAGATATACTAACTAAAATAATATTTGGTACAATATTTTAGTTCCAATGGTTACAAAAATTTTGAAGTTATTGAATTTTGAGAGAGAAAAAAAATGAAGAATAGTTCTAGAAATGGTGAGATGAGTGCGAAATTAATTAGAAAGACGCAATGAAGAAAATCAAAAGTTGAGTAGTGAGTGTTGTACCATTTGCTCCGCATTCTCTTCAATTAAGAAAGTAATTGATTTCATTAGAGTTGCATAAACCAAACAAGTTTAAAAGTAAAGCTTATTGTTTCCATTTTCCTATATTTTATGTTTTCATTCCCTTTCCATTCCACTTCATATATAAAACACCCCCTTAGGGTTAGCATTCTTCCACATGTGTTTATACATTTAATTTTAGTTTCAACAAGCTCTCAGATTTAGCTATTCTTACATAACAAGACTTCTCTCCCTTGAAGGTGGTAGTTATGCTTTCTTTTCACTTTACTTTAATACTTTTTTAGAGATTGTTGAGCATCAACAAGCACACTTCACCAAATCACTTCACTAAATCGCCAAAATTTGATTTTGGTCTCTAAGATCTCTTATTAAAGTCACAAAAGTTCGGATGAATCAATGCTCGATCAAAGTTAGAATGCATATTAGAAGTAAAAACCAATATTTTAGTTAAAATGTAGCGTACATAACACTTTTCCATGTCCTAGCAAGATTAAGCACACCTTTCCAATGCTCAATAATACAAGCTCAATTCACCCCGCGTTATGCGGCAAAAAATTCTTTGCTCGGTCAAATTAATACTCGTCAAGAACATATGGTGTTGGTCCAAGCACATATTGCGATAGCATACTGCATGCTTTATTTTGAACAACATATGTCTAATGTCATTGGATAGTGTGAAAAAAAGTAAATGTCCCATTTTCAATGAATTGAAGGTAGTACAATTTAAAAGTGATAAATAGTATAAAAAGTGAATTGAACGTATTTATTAAAACAATGAAATCAAATTACACATGATTTTCTTGGAATTGATAATCTTTTTCAGTTATCTTAATACAAATTTCACCTTATAACTAAAACCATTTCCTTTAAAATTAAATGATTTTATAGGCCTACATGAACTTTTAAGAAAGCTTTTCGAGATTCTCATTAAAATAAAAGTAAATAACACATGCTATATTTCAATTATTTTTTGAATTGAAGTCAAATCTCTCCTTTAATAACAACCCAATTAAAAGCCTCTTCTTTCTTTTACATTAGACTAAACATTTGTCTTCTTCAACTCACGATTAAAATGTACTCTTTCTCTCCCAACAACACCACCACCATTAAAGTCCAACCTTTAATAACACCACAAACAACTTATTACTCACAAAATTTCTCCTTTATTATCTAAAAAATACCCATCAATCCAAGAAAAATACCCATTAAAAAAGTATGTTTTACCTGAGAGAATTTTGATTGGGTTAGGATAATTGATAGAGGGGTATTTTATTGTGAAATTTAACACAGACACGGAGTGTGAGGAGGTCACCAAGAGAGGACCCTATTTCTTGAATCGTGCTCCCATGGTTGTGAAGAAATGGAGTATAAACTTTGACTTTAAGGAGGAAATCATGAGAGTTATACCGGTGTGGGTGAGATTACCTAACCTTCCGCTACATTGTTGGGGTGAAGACACTTTGAGTAGGATAGTCAGTGCCATAGGGGTTCCGATCATTGCAGACGAATGCACGGCTAAGCAAATTAAAGTTTCATATGCAAGAGTCCTAGTTGAGGTAGACATTACACAAGACTTCACTAAAGAGATTATTGTGAGAGACAATGTGGGGCGTGAATTTGTGCAAAAAGCCATCCCGGAGTGGAAACCGTTCTTTTGTAGAAAGTGCAACAAAATGGGCCATGATTGTCTTAATTTGACGAATGTTTTGCAAGCACAGAACCAAAAGAAACGAAGTGGTGAACGTAATGTTTTGGGAGGAAAAAAGCTTTGGGTGCCCACAACTATTGCGAAAGTGATGCAGGGAGTCACCAACCTATCACAACTTAGGCAAAAACTTGAGGAGACAAACACGGAGAACCACCCTACTGACGAAGAGGATATAACACATGGGGAAATGAACAAGCTCGATACTGAAAATGAGCTGGCTGGTGCACTGCACAACAGCGGGAAGGCTGCTGCACAGGCCACTTATGAGGCCAATATACCTACTATCAGAAACCAATATGGGAGCACAAATAGCAGTGTCAGTCCTGGCCAGCAGCGCACAGATACAGCTCCTCCAGAACAGCAGCCTCAAACGGAACCACAGGGAGGCACAGCAGACATGAGAAATACAGATGAGGGTCCTTGGACTCCTGTCCCACCGAACAAAGCAGCAAGGAGAGTTCAAAACAGTAGCTCCATAAATAATAAAGCTGTCATTTACACAGATGCAGGGCTGGAATTGTCTGAGCTTGAGAACATTCATGTCGAGAAAGAACAGCATATGGGCGGGAACCCTCTAGTTCCCTCGGTTTAAATGATAATTGCCTCGTGGAATGTAAGGGGTATGAATAACCCCGTTAAAGCGAGAGAAGTCAAAAGCTTCCTCACTAAGAATAATATTAGTATAGTTGGTTTTATGGAGACAAAGATTAGAGAAAAGAATGCTCCAAAGATTCAAAAATATTTTGGCTCGAATTGGAAGTGGTGTGCAAATTATAATCACCACGAGAAAGGACGATTATGGGTCGGGTGGAAGCATGATCGGTGTAAACACTAGTACAAAAATGACTTTAGGTAACACATATTGGTAACACATTTTGATATCCAATTTCCTAAAACTATTAGGTAACACTTTTGTAACACTTTATCTTTAAGTAACATAATCATGTAACACTTTTAAAATTAGTAACACTTACATGTAACACTTTTAAAATTAGTAACACTTACATGTAACACTTTCAAATGTGGTAGCATTAATATGTAACACTTTAAAATTGGTAACACTTGTATGTAACACTTTAATAATTGGTAACACTAATATGTAACACTTTCAAATGTGGTAGCACTAATATGTAACACTTTAAAATTGGTAACACTTGTATGTAACACTTTGATAATTGGTAACACTAATATGTAACACTTTAAGAATTGGTAACACTAATACGTAACACTTTAACAATTGGTAACACTAATTAATATATAACACTTTTTACAATACTAACCCAATTGTAACACTATTTTACTTATTTATTATTTCTTATTTTTAAAATCATAAATTAACAAAATAAATTTTGAATTTTAGTTAATTTAATCTTCTTACAATATTGATACTGACCCCAAACTATTTTTAATATTCAGGGCTAATTAATTTTTCAAAATTACTATTAAATAATTATCCAAGATATATAACTTTGAATGATTTAGATTCAGATTATATAGTGTGGTATGTATTTATAGTTGTTTGCAAATAGGAATATATACATTTGATTTCATAATAAATCACTAATATCATGCATCTCAGTTGGTAGTGGGTGTGAATCAATATTAGAGGTGCTGGGACACAGATATTGCGTGTTCGATTCCTTCGAGCAACAATTAATTGCAAAAATTTTAGTGTTTTTTAAAAGTGTTACATTTAATCAAAGTGTTACCTAATATGAAAAAAAATGTTACCTAATCTTCAACAAAGTGTCACATAAAGTAGTTCAAAGTGGTACATTATTGAAAAGTGTTACAATAGCTAAATTTGATGAGATGAAAAAGTGATACTTAATTATAAAAAGTTACATAAGTAACGATAAGTAACACTATGAAAATGATACATATGAAAAAAAAGTGTTACCTAAAGTTATTTGAAATAACACTTTTACAAGTGTTACCTTATGCATGTAAAAGTGTTACTTAAGAGAATAGGTAACACCGCCAGATGTAGCACCCAAAAAAGTGTTACCTTAGGTCTATAGTAACACTTTAAGCACAGGGCCGTCTCTGACTTTTTAGGGGCCCTAGGCAAAATATTATAATGGGGCCCTTGAAGAACAATACTTGATGTAAAACAAATTCATTCATTGAAGCACTATTATACATTTGTACCAAAAAAATCAGTACTACTAAATTAGTGCTAATACAACACATAATGGATGATGAGCAAAATGAAATTGAGATTTTCTAAAAGTACTAAAACAAAATAAGCATTGTAGAAACATCATCTTCATCCCTGACTTCCCAAATTTCAGGCATTCTTCAAAGCATTCAAACTGAAAAAATGACTTTCCCGATCAATTTCAAAATCAATAATCAATACTACTATTTTCCCCTGACCCACCAATTAACATATTAATATCCCAAGCTTTCTTTAAAACCAATTAACAATAAATCAATACCATAAACCAATTAGCATAAAAATTTGTAAATACAAAACTAGTAGCAAAAGACTTTCAACAACAACCCAAGGAAAATTCTGGATTTGGTTTTGAAACCTATAACACCAAAACGAAATTTTAGTCTATAGATTCAGTTTCGAAAAAAAAATTAGACTTACAACATTGAAATTCCATAACCTAGATGTCATTGACGACTAAGGAATTGAAGAGCAAGGGATTCAGATGTGACGATTTGAAAAGAAAAAAAAATTGTATCTATTTAAACTGAACAAAAAATTTATCGTTGCCAATGTCATTTATGAGGATTGAGAGAAGGTGAAAGGTTGAGACATCGAAATCACCAACGCCATGGAAGGAGTTATTGCGGGAAGGAGTTATTGCAGGAAGGTTGAATAGCCTCTAGGTCTTAATTTTTCAAAGAAAAGGGGAATAAAAGGGGTTGGTTTCTCTTTCTTAGATTTTGGGCTCCGGTTTTTCTAATTTTTGGGCCCCAAGTTTAATTTTGAGCTTTTTGAACTAATAACTTAGAGGCCCCCTCTTACTCTTATTTTCTGATTTTAAGAACGGGGCCCTGGGCGGTAGCCCTTTGGGCCTACCCTCAGGGCCGGCCCTGTTTAAGCACTTTAGGTTACACTTTTTGGGTGTTACCTAAAACCAATTATGTAGTAGTGAAATTGGATATTTGTGCCACTCACAAACAATTCATTGTTGTTAAAGTCACCCCCATTGATACAAATGCAGGTTTCCATATCATTTTTGTTTATGGGCTTCACAATGTTCGAGATAGAAGGCATATGTGGAATGATTTGGAGTCGATGAACTATAATTTACCTTGTCTATACATAGGAGACTTCAATGCTATCTACAAAGATGATCACAGGAGAAATGGAGCTGAAGTCACCACCTATGAAACTCATGATATGGCTCAGTGGATTGAAAATAAAGAGCTACAACCCATCACAGAGAAAGGGCATACCTACTCTTGGTCGAACAGAGAATAGGGAGAGAACCGCACGCTCACTAAGATTGATCACGCCTTGGGGAACCTCCAGTGGATGAAATGCTTCAGCTATGCTAGTGTTCTGTATGCAAATCCCCATGTGTCAGACCACACCCCCCCCCATCCTTAACCTCCAGCAGCATGATAACTCCCAAAGCAGGCCGTTTCGGTTCTTCAATTATTTGTGCGATCATCAGGATTTTCTTGGAACTGTAGAAATTGCTTGGAAGATCAGTGTGAAGGGAAAAGGGTTACAACGGATTTGGCATAAAATGAATAATGTGAAGATTGCCTTAAAAAATTTGCACACTAGAGAGTTTGCGGGTATTCAAAGTAAAATCAAACTATGGGAGGAAGCTCTTGACAGGATTCAGTCTGACATGCAACGGGATCCCACAAACTCAGAGTATCATCAGCTCGAGAAAGAAGCAACAGGCCAAGTGAGAAAATGGAGAACCGTAGAAGATAAGGCCCTTCTCCAAAAAGCTAGAATAAATTGGATGAAGAATGGGGATGAAAACTCTTCTTACTTCCACGCAACAATCAAAGAAAGACGTGCCTCCAACAGCATTTATGAGCTCCAGGATCGTAATGGCAAGTTGATAAACACTATGCAGGAGATTCATGAGGAAATCACTCACTTTTACCAGAATCTTCAGGGTTGTGCTTCCCCCAACCTTGAGGTGATAGACAGGAGGGTAATGCGGGAAGGCCCCCAGATTGATAATCAAAAAAGCCACATGCTTATTCAAGATGTGAACGAAGGGGAGATCAAAGCAGCTCTGTTTGGGATAAATGACAACAAGGCTCCGGGCATAGATGGGTTTAATGTATGCTTCTTCAAGAGGACTTGGGATATCATTAAGGAAGATCTCGTAGGAGCTATCAGTGAATTTTTCAGCAATATGGAGTTCTTTCCCCCTTACAATTGCACATCTGTTACCCTTATTCCAAAGTCCAAAAATGCTAGCATAGTAGGAGACTTCAGACCTATAGCATGCTGCAATGTTGTCTATAAAATCATTTCCAGAATTCTTGCGGGCAGGCTCCAACAGGTTATGGGTGATGTAGTAAATCCAGCACAATCAGGCTTCATCCCAGGGAGACTCATGGCCGACAATATCCTTCTTGCTGCAGAACTCATCAAAGGTTATTCACGCAGAAACAACAGCCCGAGATGTATGATCAAAATGGATTTGAGGAAAGCTTATGATTCAGTTAGTTGGGACTTTCTATTCTCAGTGATGGAGGAAATGGGCTTTCCCCCTAGGTTTGTGGATTGGATTCGGATATGCGTCACCACAGTCTCCTTCTCTATTTTGGTGAATGGTATGCCCCTCAAGCCGTTTGAAGCGAAAAAAGGTCTGCGTCAGGGTGATCCCATATCTCCTTATCTGTTTGCCATTGCCATGGATTACCTTTCCAGATTGCTTCATAAACAGAAAGATGTTCCAGAATTTCACTACCACCCGAAATGCAAAAAGGAAAACATAACCCACCTTCTTTTTGCAGATGATCTTCTCATGTTCTGCAGGGCCGATATTGATTCAGTCAAAAGCTTAATGCACACCTTCAACAGATTCTCCAAGGCTTCTGGTCTAACTGCAAACACCAATAAAAGCAACGTTTATGTGTCCGGGATTGAGCATCAATGTAAGGAGCAAATTCTCAATTTCCTCCATATGGAGATCGGCGATTTTCCCTTCCGCTACCTTGGAGTTCCGCTTCATTCAAAGAAGTTGAGCTCTAGAGATTGCAGGTCACTTGTTGATAAAATTATTAGTAGAATTGGCTTCTGGTCCTCTCGGTTACTATCTTATGCAGGCCGTCTTCAGCTTGTTCGAAGTGTCATTGGGGGTATGAAGAACTTTTGGGCCCAAATCTTCTACCTTCCGAAAAAGCTCATCAAGATGGTAGAGGATATTTGTAGATCGTTCATTTGGACAGGAAAGGAGGGCATTTCTAAAAAAGCTGCAGTCTCTTGGAAACAGATGGTGTTACCGTTCTCAAAAGGGGGTCTCAACATGCGGGACATGTATCTGTGGAACAAAGCAGCAACTCTCAAGCATTTGTGGAATATTGAGCAGAACAAGGAAAACATGTGGGTTAAATGGGTCCATAGCTACTACTTAAAAAATCAATCAGTGCATGATGTTACGGTGTCCATCCACGCTTCTTGGATTTTCAAGAAGATAATCAAGCAGAGAATCACAGTGGAGGAGCTTGGTGGCTGGAGAGCTATTACGGCTGGGCATACCTTCACTATCGGTAGAGTGTATGACTTACTCATTGCAGACATACCTAAGGTCGCGTGGGGGAATATCATGGTGAAAAACATAGCTACTCCAAGCGCAAGATTCATCACATAGCTGGCTATCCAGAACAGGTTGGCAACCAAAGATAGAATAGGCAAATGGACTGAGCTAGCAAACGACAATTGCAATCTGTGCAATGGAAACCCGGAATCGGTGCAGCACATCTTTTTCGATTGCCCGAATGCGCAGGATATTAGAACCCGGGTCTTCAAATTCCTTCATCGAAACCTTGAGGGGGCAAACTTCCAGGAGGAAATCGAGAGCATGAGTAAGCTAAGAAAGAAAAAGACCGATCGTGTCAAGCTTATCGTGGGCCTATGGACGGAAATGATTTACAACATCTGGAAACAGCGAAATAAGAAAATTTTTGACAACCGCATCCTTAGTGTAAAGGAGGTTGTAGATTGTATAGAGTTTAGAACTGCAGGGAGAGCAAATAGTAGGATGATAGATATGATTGTAACTAGGTAGCTTTTGGGTTGTTTTTGGGCTTTCGCTCTAGTGTTTTTGTTTGAGCGTTAGCGTTTTTGGGGCCTCGAGCGGGAGTTAATTTCCCTCTCGTCTGTTTTTGTATTTTGTCTCTCTTGGTATATAATACAAATCAATTGACAAAAAAAAAAAAAAAAAAATTTGAAAGTTTGGAACCTTAAAAAACCTTTCCCATTCATTTTTTTTTTGAAAGACCTTTCCCATTCATAAATATTGTTCCATTTGTGAATATGTACGTTATAAATCAGTTGCGAGAAAAACAAATTTAGCTTATATGATGTCTCATATTGTCAATATCTCATGACATTGGGTCTCACCAAGCCACAACTTAGAGGGATCGAGTATATGCAATATTACTCTTAGAACAATTAGTGCACTAATTTTCGAAATCTACTGTTAAAAGTCATTACACCTGATAAAAAAATAGAGACTACATTCTAAACAAATTCATATCGAGACTTATCTAACTGTACAAGTGAGCTAATTACTCACAATCTGGCTCACTAATTCAGCGTCATTAGACTTCACATCCTTAATCACTATGTTGATTACAAAGAAAATCTGTCAAACCCACATGATCCTCATTGTTGCCAGACAAATTGCTGATTTCGATTACTAGGAAGATTTGATAACCGATGTGAAAACCCAGGAGGTCCTGCAGGGTAACTAGTAGCCGTTGATCGACTAGCCATATTACCCGTAGCATATTGGCCAGGTCGCACGTGAGGATATGGTGCTGTTGAAGTACCACTAGCTTGAGCCGGGGCAGCAAGGGGTGGGTTATATGCAGCAGTCAAATTTCCACTTGGAGGATACCTGTTTGGCAATCCTGCGTCAACAACAGGATTGGCATACAAGTTGTTAGGTCCAGTGGGCCGTAGATGTTGCAACTGGTTCATGGAGTGGTTGCGATCTTGGAAGACATGCCCACTGTGTTGGATAGGAGGAAGACGGGCATGAGGTGGTGGGTGAGCCAAGTTTAGTTTTCTTGCAGTTTCCTCAATCAAACGCTGCTCTTGCCTCTTCCTCTTTGTTTGGAATTCGTGGGATGCCTCATATTTGGGCAAGCTACACCATGAACAGAAAATCAGCATAGTATAACTGTACAAGGCTTCAAAATTGTGTGCCCAGCTATTCATTTTGCAGCAAATCAGAACATGTATTAACCTCAAGAGAAAGAAAAGCAAGATACCTCTTTGGATCACAAGGTAGCGGTTCCATATGGAAATATTCAGCAGCAAGCGCATCGTTTGCAGAAATCCTCTGTTCATGAAAAAATTTAGTGGCTCTGTACAAAGCACAAAAGAAGGGAGGATAGAAAAATTTACTGATCTTAAACAATATTCGAACAATATTCTGACCCTCTGTATAATCCCAAGGACAAGACTGCACGCATTTTCGAAACCCACCCTGAGCCTAAACACGGTTGAAAAGATCAGTATATACCTTTGCAGGATCAAGAATTAACATTTTGTCCAGTAAATCAAGAGCGTGAACGTCAAAACTGCAATAAGGCATAATGTGATAAATTCAGTACTTAGCACCATGATACAGTATTGAGCTTATGAAAATAATTGAGTAATAACATTATGTATAAACTACATACTGTCTGAAAACCTCTCGTAAACGCCTACGCATGGGCCTTGCAGGCTTGAAATTATTATACCAGCGGATCTTGGAAACACCAGGCCAGTTTACTTCATCAGGACTTCCACAAAGCTCAAAGATTTTATGCAATTGCTCTGGCTATATTATTTGTAAAACATAAGAAATTCATGATATATGTGAGATCAATAAAGAGGTGGATGAAAATCCTGAACTATCTAAGCACTACTGAAAAAACCATAATTTTTATTGAAAGTGCACCATTTGCAACAATTATTATGTTTAATTGAGTTTTTTTTTTTTTTTTTTTTCTGAGGGAAGAGTGAATTCTTGGAATACATGAATCCTGTTTTAGTATGTAGTAACAGAACACGACCAAATGTGGAATTACTTTAATATATTTACCAAATTGATTCATTTATCCAGTAAAAGCTCAGCAAGATGAAGATTAACAAAGTAGTGGCAACGGCAATCAGTCTCTGAATGTTAAATAATGTACTGACCTCACTTTTCCCAAACATAATGGGTTTCCCATGCAAAAGCTCCGCAAAAATGCAACCAGCAGACCATATGTCAACTGCGGGCCCATAGCGTGTGGCTCCTAGCAATAACTCAGGAGGTCTGTTCAAACCATATCAACTACAATCAGCTAAATAGTATAGAGCACAATTTGGGGAAGTGCAGTATCTGAGTACATGAAGTATGAACACGTGTCATCAACAGCTTGTAGCTTGCTAATTGGCACAGGAATCATTTTGTTTAACCAAAACATAGAAATCCAAATGATATGAGTTGTATTAATTCAATTCAAAGTTCAAACCGCAAACATTACCTGTATGGCAAAGTGACTACACGATTAGTAAGTTCTTGTTTATGGGGATTAAATAGGGAGCATGATAGCCCAAAATCAGCAAGCTTTAAGCTTCCATTATTATTTAGTAGAACATTAGCCCCTGTATGAGAAAAAATGAGTCACTAATTTCCAAGTGTTGGAAAAGGGGATCATTTGACTTGAACAACAATACGCATACCTTTGATATCCCGATGAAGTACATTATTGGCATGACAGTAACGGAGCCCAGTAAGCAGTTGCTTCAAATAGCACTGTGGACGATTTCAGCAGGAACATGAACACTTAATAAATGCATAACTTCAATAAATATTGAAATTTTACATACCTTAATCTGCGGAACAGTAAATCTCAGGCCAGGGCGATCTGAGAGGCCTGTTAAGTCATGGTCCATGTACTCAAACACCAGGTATACACCACCGTTGTACTTATTACCTGGTAATGTGAAAGATAAAATTGATAGCTATGCCATATTACCCATGTGAAATGCAACCACACAGAAAACATTTGATCAGATATTTTACCCAAACTGTCTCTAGTCGCAGCCAGTTCCTTACTGCTATCTGGACCTAGAGGGAAAACCCATTGATTTCAAAAGTAAAAGCTATCAGCCATAAGATCGAAAAGTTAATACAACAATAATAACAAGCCAAAGATGAATCACCTTGAGATACCACAACCTCTTTTAATTTTACTATGTTCTCATGCTTCAACTTAGCCAAAGTTTTAATTTCCCTGATAGCACTGATAGGAAACTACAACAATATTGACAAGAAATTAGAAATGAGTACAATTATATATGCTCATAATTCATCTTCTTGAAGCAAGCATCGTTTAGCTGCATTATCTTCTTCAAGCGTTTTGTATTTGATAAGAACTTAGAACAGGAACTTGTATAAGTAGACAAAAATTTTACCCCCTCTTTCTCATTCTCTATCCTTATTCTTTTCAAAGCAACAGTTTCCCCAGTCGAGACTTCTTTGGCCATGTATACCTGTCTGCAAATCAAACCAAAAACGTATCTGAAAATCAGATGCAATTTTTAGCATGTTTTCAACATTTACACACTATTACACTACAACGTCAGTCATGGCTTTTGATTGGGTCATGTAAACTCCAATCAAACTACACGCCAACCAGCAACTAGATGGACATTTGCAATTATCCTTTCTCACATTTTCTCAAAAAGTGGGGATGTACAATAATATTAAGGCCCTCACATTTCTCAAAGTATCCTTTCCTGAATACTTTTCCTTGAAAAGTTTTGAATCTAATTAGCAATAGAAAAATGCCTGGTCTATTCTTATGTCTCCAGAAGATGGACATTTACAGTTTTGCAAGAAAAATAGATGAGTTGCATGGCATAGTTCGGCTTTCGGTATAGGAGAAGCTTATAGGCACCCAAAACCTCAGAAAGTAAGGGTTATGTAGTATTCATGAGTTGGCAATTGATTGCAACAGACACTCAAAACACCACCTAATTAAGAAAAGGTAGATGCGGTGGGAGCCACTTAATAGTGTTGGGATAGTAGAATAAAGGTTGGGCATATACATTAGTCGGGTCTAATCTTAAATGAGTATATTTTCTAAAATAAAACCTCATCTTTTACAACATGTCATTATCCAAATGCCAAGAGGAAGGTTTAGGAAAATTGGATGTACACAACCTTACCCATGTACGAAGAAAGAGATTGTTGACAATTCGCTTTGATTACAAACATAATATGCAACTTCACATAAATAACAAGCGCAAATGATTAGGTAAGCCAATTTACTACTCCCTCCCATGGGAAAAGTGATAAGTGAGAAAAACTAAGAGAAAATACTTCAATGGAAATTATGTGAAATTTTAACTCCCATGAGCATGTCACTAAATAAAGAAATGATACATTTGCTGTGAATATGCCAAAAGAACAAATGAGACATTTAATTAGAATTGGAGGGACCATAATTGTGTAATCAAAAAAAAAAATAGAAAAACAAAAACTTGGCTCCACTAAGGATGGGTAATCTCCTTAACTAGTATTCTTGAGAAAAATGCAACTATTTTCTCTAATCTTAAGCAAGGATTCATCACTTAGTTTTAGATTATAATACTTTAATAATGTTTAGAGCAATAAAGCATAGACTACAATTTCACCACACAAACAATGCTACATGTGTTAGCATTCAAAGGATAAGATTAGAAATTGAATATAGTTGTGTGTAAATAAAAATTTCACATATTGATCTGATGCTTCCATACTGATCAGTGATCTCCCCTTTACTGATAAGGAAAATCAAAATTCTCCCAGGTAAAACACACTTTCTAATAGGATTTAGAAAATGACTGGGCAACCCAAATTAGGAGGAGAAGACGTTACTCAAATACAAACTCAAATGAAGTTCACTACTAAAACCAATTAGTAGTAGTAGGAGTTACTCATGTAGTTTATAAAGTGATGTATACTCTTCTCTTTCTCCAATATGGGATAACTCACATGTGGGTAACAAACGGCACTCTAAGACTTTTGTGATTTGTAAAGTATGTATTTCTAAATTATAATTTGATGTTCCTTATGATATTGACATGTCGAAAGAGCGTCACTCATAAACATGGTAATAAGTATACCTCGAAAAGGAATCATACAAAACTTACTTGAAAATATATGCCTCACAAAAAGAAAATAAAAGGCTAGGATTCAGGTTTCAGCCGTTGAAGGTTCTCTTGATTCTTTTTTTATCAGTGATATATTTCACTTTCAACTTGCAAGCCAAAAAGTACCAGATGTTCCTCTCCATCAATGGCATTATAGAACTCAAAGAAACAATGTATGAAGATAACAGACTGGAAGTGACCGAGCATGTGTTAGTTCATGAAATTACCCTAAATCACCATAAATTCATACTAAACCTTATTGTGTTATTTCATATACTGATCATGCCTCTAGAACAACACTCTAACAGAACGTTGATATTACATGCACAAGTTGAGATTCAGCTGCTTTAGCAGTACCCACTACTGCGCCACATCAAGCTTCAATGTATGAGGTCACACACCTCATATGGGAAGTCAACTATGGAAAACAAGCTTGACACACTAAGTCACAAGATATTGTCACTCAAGTCATACTCACATGCTTGTAACACCTAAAAAGCTGGTTGTTTCACTACTTCTCAATAAAAGGTACTCTCTTGAATCTCAATCCCTTCAACTCCGTTATCTTGAATATATTCTGAATTCCCTAATGCTATGTTTGGGAACGAGGATTTCATTTGAAAATATAGATTTGACTCAAAATTTGTGTTTGGCAAATACTAGAATTTCAAATTTGGATTTGAGTCAAATCCACAATTGTTATCAAAATGGTTTAAAGATGAGGATTTGTGAATGACCTCTCCAACTTTGTCATTCTCAAATTCTACATTCATGATTTCATAATTGAAATCATTAATTTGAAATGAAATGCTAGTTTCCAAACACAACCTAATAAAATTGAAAATTCACATCCACATTCTTTTCCCAGCTCTTTTTATTCAGCTTCTATAATTAATACCCTCACGATCGACATCCATATCGAGTTCCGTCCTTCACCCAAAAGAGTAAGAGCCAACCAAAACATAGAAAAGGAAAGAACACTAGAAAAACACCACCCTCTACCAAAGTCCTAATGTCATTTGCAATTCCAAACTATTTGTCTCTAGTGGCATTGAGGCGATGTAATGGTATCATCCCTAAATGGGTCTCTAGTTAGGTGTTTCAATGGTATAGGGTTGCCGTATTAGAATCCTTTCATCTAATACCTCAGGGGGGTTTACCAATATTTTCTTGTCTGAGAACTAAACCCTTTTTCTATCTTCATTCTTCATTAATAAATTATCTTTATCATTTAAAAAGTTCAAAAATTTAAATTCACAAGAACTTAGAACACAAAATATGACTGACTATAACTTGAAAGATCTGGATGAAAAGAGAACAATTTTCACAAATAATCATCGAACCCAGATACACAAAAGGGCTAAAAAACAATTCAAGAACTTCCCCAAATACCCAAATCAATTTCAGTTTCGTAAAAGAAGATAAAATGAAGGGGGGTAATCAAGAAAAATAAGCATATGAAAATGAAAAGAAAAATTACCCATAAGTTCCTTCGCCAATTTGCTCCAAATTATGGAAGCAGTCGACAGTACGAGATACACCAAGATATGGTGGAAGTTGGTCGAGATTCAGCTGTCCCGATTCAGCAACTGTCATCCTCTTTGATTTGCTCTCCTCCTTTCTCGATTGGAATTGCAATATAACTATATAAGTGAAGTATAAAAAATGTTGAGTTTTTTTGAGAAGTCAATGACTAGTGTTTTTTTCCAGGAGTGCCTCAAAATTAATCTGCTATCTTTAAAGTTAATCTAATTAAATATTTATGATTTTTTTTAGTAAAAAAAATATTTGGGGAAGATTAATTTTCCTGTGTAATTGCTGATTAGTTCTCTTAAGTTGACTAAATTTTTTTTCATTATTAGTTTTTTTTTTCTTTTTTCCCAAAATACATATCCTAATTTTTCTTTTCCAAAATCACTTTCTTCCCCCAAACACACAAACCCTATTTTTTCCAACTCTCCATCTACTATCAAATTGGAATTCCTTCAAACTCTTTTTCAAAGAAAGCAAAAGAATCGAAATTGCCCCAGAAACAAATTAATTTGACCTAGAAAGAATTGAAATTCAACTATTAAAATTCAAGAATTGATTTAGCATCAAATTGAAATTCGACCAACAACAGTTCTTTAACGAAATATTCTAGCAAAAGAAACGAAATTGGCCCAAAACATTCGAAATTAATCCACCAACAATTTGAATTCTTGTAAATTAAGGTTATTCACTTTTATCTATACTTATAACTAAAACAAAAGACGCTGACATCATCATACCTCAAAACTTATGAGGTGTCACCTTGTGGAGTAAAGATTTCCCTCCAATATAGGATGATGATGTCACCCTATTACATAATGGAATTGGATTTCCAATGGTGTTCATTAATATATTGATTATTCTAATAAATACTATCATAATCAATACATTGAAATTGGTTAATTTTCTCAACAATGTCTAAAACTCTAAATGCATTTGAAATTGGTTTATTTAGTCAAAATATGTAAATGCACTATTGGGAATGGTCAATGCAATCAACCTTACAAAGTATTTTTGGTTTTATATTTGTATAATTATTCAAATTATTTTTTATACATAAATTCTTTATCATTTTAAATGGTTCGGTTAATTTGATATTTAATATATGTTCAAAACAATTTATTTAATATTAGAATTTATTTTTAGCATTGTTTGTTATGATTAGTAAAAAATAATATCAAAATAAGATTGTTTAACATCATACATAACATATAAAATAGTATTTTTAAAGTTTAAAAATACATTAAATGTTAGTTATTATATGCAATTATTAATTCATTGAAAATCAATAACCAATAACTTAAATTTATTTTTTTTTCTAAATAATCAAAAATAATAAAATGACAAAACCGTGCATCGCACGGGGATTATCTAGTTGCTTGCTAAACCAAAAAACATTCTTGTAAAACCTTGGAAATTTATGGTTGAAGTTGATCAATACCTTTAGATGAATGCTCGAAATTTCTTGTCAAACGTTGAGAAATTAGGGAATTAAAGGTTACACAATTAGAGGAAATGTGATTTTTTGGATGAATTTCGATTTATTGAATCTTACAAACATGGCTTCCTTACTATAATGTTTTTTTAATATAAACGGTCGCGAAGGTTTAATTGGGTAAACCTTAGGATTACCATGTGGGTTTTAAAAAACATTTGGTTACCACATGGCAAACCCAATACCTTAGGGTTAACACGTGAAATTCCCAAATTTTCGTTTATATCATCCAACAACATTTTATATTGCTAGCTACTTGTACATTTAAATTTTCATTACTTTAATATTTTTTCTTTAAAAAATCCTAAAATAACGTTATTTTGTATTAAATTTTTTTAGATAATTTCATTTTCTAATTAATTATTACTCCAACAACTTTGTTGTCTACACCTCTTGTTTAACATATGAATCTGAGACAAGGAACACATTGCTGTGTCGTAGTGTTAGCCACGGTCTGAGTTAGGCTGATTTTGGTTTCGATTACAATTTCTAAAAACTGGAACTAGATTTGCACTGTAGGATTTTGGTTTTTGTTCTAGGAGATACTAGATGTTTCCTTGGGTTTTAGGATGAGATTCCTAATGGTTCAAATCTTGAGTTAGGTGGGTCGGACCATCAGTTTAATTCCTTTTTGCTCTAATATGTATATAAAGTACTATAGTAATATGGACATACCTTTGTTGATCATTATTGAAGTACATTGCTTGTTAATCATTATTAAAATATTTACTAAATGGTTTCAGGCAAATTTACAGTTTTGACCATAATGAGACCTTTTCTCTAGTAGTTTTGCTTAAATCTAATTAAATTCTTCTTTGATTGTCGCATTTTACATTTATGAAATATGCTTAATAGATGTCATACGCCTTCTTGAATGGGGGTTCTTGAAAAACAATGTTTTTATAAAATAATTCTGAAGGTTTTGTGGATCCAAATCATCCAGAAGGAGGTAAGCTTAAAATGCAATTTATGGTCTAAAATAAAACAAGCCTGAAGGAGTTGGATACTTCGAATTGACAAGGCTATCTTTCTCTATGAAAGGCTTGAGAGAGGTTAAGTACGTACGTCCTTGTTAGTAGGATCTATATATAGAGATAGATTCAAAAGAATGATTAAACTTAGTCAAAAAGCTTATTTGGATACAATTGTTGCCAAGTTTAACTTAAATAACTCCAAAAGAGGTTTCATTCTCATGCAACATGGCTTGTCACTTACCAAAACTTAGTGTCCTCTTAAAATTAAAGAAGTTAAGTGGATCAATATATATATCTTATGCCTTGAGAATAGAGTCGATCATATATGTAATGAATTGTACTCAACCTAATGTTTTACTTGCCTTGAACATGTCTGGCAAATATATCAGCTAAACCCTAGAGACATCTATTGGAGAGATGCGAAAACAATCCTTAATTAAGTACCACTACTATAAATCATCACTTGTGGCACAAATTATGCCACGTGAATTTAAAATCTAAGTTAAGTTTTGATCTTGCCACGAGAAAATCGGTTTTAATACAATATTAAAATACTTTCATAAATTTATGCAATGGGTGAATATATATCGTGGCAAACAAATACTTGTTCCAGGAATTATACCATGAATATAATTATATTGTGAAAAATTGTAACTAATTTCACCCAAAACGTATTCATTACCGCATATGCCACGAATGAACACAATACATGAAATATTACATCTACGTATAAGATAATCATATATGGTTTCAAAATAATATTTATACGTACATATAGTAATGTTATACACCGCAGAAAGGAACTAAGGGTGCAAATATAGTACATACCGTTAAATTGCACAAATATAAAATGCTCAATAAAAGAAATCATATTTTCTAAGAATTTAAGACTAAGGAATATCATGAAACAAGGAATCATCAAGAATAAGATGATCAGGCGGCCAGCTGAAACCACTAGCAGTAGCAGAAGTATTAATGCAACCATCAATTGGTGGAGCCGAGGTGGCGGCCGAGCCGGGGGCGTTTACTGGTGGTGGAGATGGTGTGCTTGAAGAAATCCATGGCGAAGTTGGTGAATTTTCACCTAGGCTTAAAATTGTATATTCACAAGGTTGGTGATTATACACCACTTGATCATGATTAACCACACTAATTGAAGTATTAATGTTGTTATCTTTGCTAATCAAATTAGATGGTATTTCTAGGGTTTTAAGATCCGGTAAGTGCTCATGGATATCTTCAATTGTATTTGGATTATGCAAACCCGGTATATTTGTAATCGGATTATTATGATTATGATTATGATTATCGTTTGTAGAAAATGGGGATGGAAGGGAATTTAAAATATTTAGGGATTCCATGTCTAAATTAGGCATGGAATAATTAGTAGGAGGCTGAAAAAGGTGTTGTAAAAATTGAAGCTTAGCCACTTCAGTTTGTAATCTTACTGCTTGTTCATCCCATGAATTGTTTTCTATTAAATCCTTAAGATTTGCTAAGGCAATTAGGTGTGGCAAGCTTGAAAATATGTCCGTTCGAGGTCGGTGGGTCATCGGGTCAAAACCCATTTGAATAAGCTTCTTCTTCAAATGCGTGTTCCAAAAATTCTTGATCTCATTGTCTGTTCTTCCGGGTAAATGATTTGCAATAGCTGACCATCTAATGACATAAAAAAAATCATGGAACAATGAGAAATACAGAAATAATTAGTTATTGAAATTACAACAACGATAATAACGCCTTTAAAGAAATTATATAGTTTGACTACTAACATGAAAATAATGTGAGATCGTCAACTATTATAGAAATATATATTAAGATGATTAAAGTACACAGTAAAATTAAAAGATATATATATATATATATATATATATATATATATATATATATATATATATATATATATATATATATATATATATATATATATATATATATATATATATATATATATATATATATATATATATATATATATATATATATATATATATATATATATGAAAAAATTAATATTAATAATCCGACTGTTTGTTCGCTGATAATAATGTCACCTTCATATTATTTTCCAATAACCAACTTTAACTCTTACTTTAGCTCTAAATAATTCAATTATTATTTTTGTTTGATGGCAGCATATCCTATTATTAATTATTATTTGTGATAATGTATATATGTTGTGGGCAAATAAATGACAAAGCTAAGATTATTAGAAAATAATTTAAAATATAAGATTATTCATAGAGAATAGATGAAAGGTTGGATCAATAATATTAATTTTTCGTAATTAATAATGTTCTTACACATTTTTAATTGTTGTTTCTAGATTGTTTGGTAGTAATGTATTTTGATAATTTAAATTAAACAATTATCGGGGTGAAAATTAGTATACATTTGAAAATGGGTATTATTTGAAGTGAATAACAATTTGCTTAATAACTTTTAACCTACTCCATTGTTTATTTTTAAAAACTAGTAATTGAAATTAGTCAAAAAATCACTGTAGAAGAATTGTTAAGAATACAAGTCCTTTTTTGGGGGAAAAATATCAGGATAAGAAAAAGAAGCTCACTTGTTACCCAAAATAGCATGGAGATTTAGAATGGTTTGTTCTTCCTCAGGAGTAAATTTGCCTCGTTTGATATCAGGCCTTAGATAATTTGTCCATCTTAACCTGCAGCTCTTTCCACATCTGTTCAAACCTGAAAAATATATTTAACAAAATTACCAACAAGTCTTATATGAGACAATTTCATCATAAAATTAATTTATGACATGTTTGACAAAATTGATTTCATTTGGAAATTTGGATTAGGCTCAAATTTATTGAATTGGCAAATCAAAAATTTTCAAATTTGAATTTTGATAAAATTCGATCATCATTTTTAAAATAATTAAAGTTGAGAATTTGAGAATGACTATCCAAACCTTGCCTTGGTCAAATTCTTCATAATTTTATAATTGAAATCAATAATTTAAAATGAAATACTTATTCTCAAACACTACTTTATATAATAATCTCATTTTTTATTTGATTATTTTAAAATTATAAATTATCATTTTAACCCAATATATGTACATTGGAAAAGATCAATAAAGTTGTTCTCACCATAAAACTGTTACATTTACCAATTTCTAGATCACAAAATCTTGCTATAAATCATCTATAGCATAGACGGGTGTAAATGGGTCAGCCTACAACTTAAAACAAGTATCCGAATAGTCAATTTGGTTATGGACTGGGCTGCTGAGAGTGTCGTCTATGCCATAAATGTTCTCTCAGTTAGACCTTCTGTTTCTAAATTAGGTAATAAGAATAGTGACTAGTGTTAATTAACCATTAATAAGAAATGAAAAATATAGTTACCTGCAAGTTTAGGGAGAGCTCTCCAACTGCCATGACCATGATCTTGAATAAACTTAACAAGCTTCTCATCTTCCTCAGGAGTCCATGGCCCTTTCTTAAGCCCAGTTTCATCACAACAAGGAGATCTCCCCATACTTACTAATTATAGGACTTCTATTAATTACTAGTAATTAGGATGATAATTACTAGTAATTATTAGTATTAGCTAAAACTTTCCTCAATGTTTTTTTTATGATTTGGCTGCCTGCCTCCTTGGAGTCCTACCAACAACTATGATTAGTATTTATATGCACAAGTCACTCCTTTCATTAGTCTTCCACATTAATTAATATTATAATGCCAAAAACAGCTGACTTAGGTGGGTATCTCCTATTGGCTAGTGTTTACCAGCATTTTATCTTTTTTTTGTAATTACAAATATACTTCCTCCGAATCAGTTTAGTTGTCCCATTTGGGATTTCACGGATTTTAAGAATTGAGTGGGGTCCATTAAAAAGGTAGTAGTTAGGTATTTTAATTGATTAAATTAATTGTAAATGTGGTAGTTGGATATTGGGACTAGGAAAAGTGGAGGTATTTAGGTAAAAAAAGGATAAACAAAAAAGGAAATGGGACAATTGGTATGATTTTGCCAAATAAGGAAATGAGACATCTAAACTGATTCGGAGGGAGTATAACTTTTTAATATACTCCACCAATTCACTACTAATGTCTTCTTATTTGTCTTTTGGATAATATTCATGGTCTCTTACTTTTCATTTGTATTCTATTATTGACTGACTATATGTTAAACATAGTCAAGTGAAAACTTGTTTGATTTGTCTTAACGCAAGAATTATTTATATCAACTTCTTATAATTTTTAATTATGCATAATTAGAAATATGAAAGATCGAATAAGTGCATTGGATAGAGTATAAAAAGTAAATGGAAAATTAATAGTGAATTGAAGGGAGTATAATTTAGAGAATAAAATATAGATAGGAGACTAATTTTTTTCATCAATTAAATTTAGTCAATTTTGATTTGAAACAAAATTCTTCTAGATGGGTTATACTTTGCTAACTCCAACGCTTATATATATTACTTATACTTTGCGAATTATAATTGTTAGGTTAAATTTTAGTGGTCGTTTCTATCTTTAGTTTGGATAGGGACCGATTTTTGAACATCAGATTTTAGATTTAGGGATTAGGGATTAGAGACTAGAGATGAGGTCGCCCGTGTTAGGGTTTTAGGATTAGGGATTGGGAATGGGGTCTGGTAGGGATATCAGTTCAGTCCGAATCCGATTCTACTAGTCTGAGGAAAACTATTCGTCCGAGGAAAAAGTCATTTGACTCCGACTTTACGATCCGAGTTCGAGTTAAAAACGGATCAGAGTTCAACCTTATTAAATATCCGACACTCCGACCCGACTCCGACCCTGAAGAAAATCCGACTTTGAATTTTACTTTTACACTAATATTTTTGTTCCTTTAAAACTCTAGACGTAACTAATTTAAGCTCTCTATCATACTAATTGCAATTTTCTATTTTAAAAAACTACTTGGTATTTTTATTTAGAACTATTTTGTTAAATTGTAGTAGTAGAACTATTTTTCTTTTTAAACATGAATTCAAAGTACATATTTTTTTTTTTTTGTTAAATTGTATTTGCAAAATATATTTTGTTAATTTAGTATGCTTTAATTAAGATCATTAGTACAATATCACAACGATACTGTTTGATAATAATCCGACTCTGTTGGAGGTCCAAGAATCCGAGTCGGAGCAAAATTAAAGTACGCATAATTCGAGCCGAGTCATTCCTCGGGTCTGGGATAGGGGAGCGAAGAATATTAGTAATTTAATTTTTTTTCTTAACTTAGTTTCATCGGAATTAAGTTTTAGCTCATGTTGGAGTGATCAAAATACAAACCAAAACAATTGCATATTCCTAACCGGTCAGTTTGATTAGTGGTACTAAATAGTAGTAATGAGAATGATTTATAGTGTAAAATTTTATCAAAAGTTCCATATCGTTCCAATGGTAACTAAACTTTGATCACAAAATAGTTTTATGTTTATAAACTTTCATTACCACCTAATACTACATCTTCCAATGATAATGCATTAGAGTGAATTTTATGAAGCAAATAAGATGATTGAAGTTGGACAGGCACATGTCCATCAAGGTAGTGAAGAGATTTTTCAGCCAAAATTACACTAGATTTTCATTCCTATTACCACAATTAATTACCACCTACCAAACAGATCACAAGTATATCTCCTTGGTATTGGATTGAAAAAAAAGGAATACAAATGCAAATTAGTTATTAAATTAAATGATCATACCACTTTTTATTAATATTTGTATTATTCTACCTGTATAAATTACCTCTTATATGTTTACAAATACTTGAATGAGACTGTCTCACTTGTGAGATGCGTCTTATTAGGTCGGCCCAATTATATATATATATATATATATATATATATATATATATATATATATATATATATATATATATATATATATATATATATATATATATATATATATATATATATATATATATATATATATATATATATATATATATATATATATATATATATATATATATATATATATATATATATATATATATTTGTACCAATTTCACAAATTAAAATGTCAATTTCAAGAGTTAAAAGACCAATATTAAGACTTAAAAGACTAATTTCAAGGACTTGAAATTGACATTTTAAGTCACTAAAATTAGCATTTTTTAAACTTTAAACGTCAATTGATCCAATACTTAAAAAACTAATTTTAAGACTTAAAAGACTTATTACAGGCATAACATTCGCATTTTCAACATAAAAATAGGATGACTGAAACAATAAAGTAATATTGAAAACTTTGAAATTGACCTTTTCCCAGGAAGTTTTAATAGCAAAAAATTAGTATGTTTGTCATAAATCACAATGTTGATTATGATATTTGACGTTAAATATTTCACTTTATATGAGTGATGGTTGATATTCGAACCTATGACTCTTGTCATAAATGACAATGGCTTCTGATACAATGTAAATAAACTAATTCAACCAATTATTCCAACAAATGAGGGATGAACCGAATTAGACATTGTGAACGTCCATTAATAAACTAGTTATGTTGTGATATTAAACAACCAACTTAACAAAAACTTTAATTTAATAGTTTTAGTACTAAGATGTAATATATATAATCAATCAAATATATAATTAACTATAAAATGTAATAGGTTTAACATAAATTTTTACTTGAGACCGTCTTTTGTAAAGACGACTCTCAAAAGTCCATTTCAATTCTAAAAATATATTGTTACAACTCTAAATATACATTTGGGATGGACTTTTAAAAGTCGTCTTTACAAAAGACGGTCTCTTAAGAGAGCACGTATAAGGTTAAAGAAGTGACTTAAGCAAGGAAGTTCTAGGCGGACATAAATGGACATTTGAACATGAATGAATGTAATTTATATCTTCTTGAAATGAAGGAAACAATCATACAAATTTCAAACCAGTGGGATTAAAATACTTAATTTTTGCTGAATCCAAAAGCTAAATCCAAGATTTTAGGTATAGGTTAAAGTAAAATTGAGGTGGACACCCTAGTGAAGTACAAGTAAAAAAGGAAATGAACTTGATTTTTCAGACTGATTAGTGGAAAATTCTAACAAATAGAAGAAAAAGATCGTCAAAAGAGGAAGATTTTTCATAGAAAAAAAATTAATTATATGCATATTGTAGTAATGTATTACACCTAATAAAGGCAACGAAAAGAATTGGCTAATGTATAACCAAAATCCTAAATACTGTTTGGACTAAATTACACGTGTGGTAAGAAAAGAAAATGTTTATTTATAATACTCCCTCCTATTCACACAAAATAGGACATATTTGGGTTGGGCACAGTTTTAAAGAGTGGAATGTTGAGATATTTTAATTGATTAAATTAATTGTAAAGGTGATAGTTGGGTATTGGGAGCAGTAAAATGGGGGTAGTTGGGTATTTTAATTGATTAAATTAATTGTAAAGGTGAGAGTAAAAATAGAAATGGGACACTTTGTGTGAATTGACCCAAAATAGAAATGTCCTATTTTGTGTGAATAGGAGGTAGTATTATATAAAAAATAAAATTATCGGGGCAGAGTTCAGATTTTAGAGGCCTTATTTATTTTTGCAATATCTTTTAAAATGGAACACTATTATTTTAAAAGATAAAATTTTTTTTAAGTTCGAGAAAAATAATTCCATACAAATGTATTGTAACATTATAAAGATAAAGGAAAAGGACACTCCCAAAATCTCGCATAAGGCAGGGTTCAATGGAGCTTTTTTTTCCCTGAAAGATGCGGACAAACCATACTTGTTCCCTTCAAGGAGGGAGTAAAGAGGATGTGCGCAGTTAAGAAACTACCTATCTAATACCTACGTCCAGTTTGAGTCAAAACTCAAACCTTCTGCTTAGTGTAACTTCCCTTTGTGTTTGGGAAGTGTTTCCTTCTATAGCCTAAGTTGTAAAAAGTTTTTTTGGATTTAAAATATAGCTTATTAATTGCCCGAAAAAAGTGTACATATAGAAGTATATGTTTTTTGAATTATAATATTCCCTCCTATTCACTCAAGTTGTCTCATTTGAGTTGGGCACGGATATTAAGAGTGGGATGAAGTCCATCAAAAAGGTGATAGTGGGGTATTTTAATTGATTAAATTAATTGTAAGGATGGTAGTTGGGGTATTAAAAGTAGTAAAAACTAGGGGTATATTGGTCATTACTTGTATGAACATGAGTATTTAGGTAACAAAATCATTGATAAAAAAGGAAATGGGACAACTTGAGTGAATTGCCTATAAAAGAAAATGGGACAACTTGAGTGAATAGGAGGGAATAGTTTTTAAAAAATTAAATGATTTGTGGTGTTCTTCTACAAAAAAAATGGTTAAATAATACTCCCTATATTCTTAAAAGATTGTCAACTACCGGTGTTTCACACCAAATTAAGAAAATTAGAATCATTGTAGTAAGTGGGTATTATAATTTTAATTAAATAATAGTGTGAATTAATAATTGTATTGGTATTATGATTGTATTGAGGTTCAAAAATTAAAAAATTCCAACTTTAATGTTCTTTAAAACTTAATTCCCAAAATGGTGTTAATATAATAAAATAGTTTTACTAAGCTGCATTTTTTTTTGGTTTGGTAATTTCAAACCTACAAGGGGATAAAATTGTTTTGTCAAGCAAATATATGAAACAAATTAGAAAAATCCCATATGTCTTACAGAATGAGTAAATAACCAAAAAAAACTTCTACGTATAACAAAAAATCTCAATCAAGTCCAAAATCCAAAATCGATAAAGATGTTTGTCAAAAATAGCGTATCCTTGTGATCTGTTGTTAGCATCATCCTTGTGATCTATGATCTATCATGAAAAATCCCTAATTTTACAATGACAACTACTCCCTCCGTTCCTTTTTGTTTTTCCACATTACTAAAACGGGTAGTTCCATAAGTTTTTTCACTTTAGAATACTTTCCATTTTTGGAAAGTTTTCATCCCACTTTTACCCCTTAAAACCCTACTTTCCTTACTTCACGCTACTATTTAATTATTTTCTCTCTCATACTTCCAATACAATTATTACATTACACTATTATTTAATTATTTTTTCTCTCATAATTCCAATACAATCATTACTTTCCACTACTATATAATTAAAATATACTCACTACCACCAAAGATTCTATTTTTCTTAATTTTGGTGAAAAACCCAAATAGGAACATCAAAAAGGAATGGAGAGAGTATTATATTTAAATAAAGAACAATAATATATATATTTTCTTAATTGAGATTTATTTTTCATTGTGCAATGGAGGTAATTTTCAGATTTTCATATATATATATATATATATATATATATATATATATATATATATATATATATATATATATATATATATATATATATATATATATATATATATATATATATATATATATATATATATATATATATATATATATATATATATATATATATGAAAATCTGAAAATTACCTCCATTGCACAATGAAAAATAAATCTCAATTAGAACAGTGAATTTAAACTGCGATAATTGGTATAGGTGGCGGCTATGATGGGAAACCAACGGTTTGCATGGATGGTGGTTGTCATTAGTCTCTTCTAGTCCCTCTTTGTTGGTGTTACAAATGTTTAATTTAGGGATTTGAGAAAAAAAATAGGCTTGTTGTTGGAATTGAAATTAATTTAGTTTTGGATTAGTATTGTTTGGGAGAGATTTAAGAGGTTTGGAACTTCACAAACCACAATCAAATAAATTTAATTAATTTCTTTTGTTTATGAACACTAGTTTGGGAAACAAATTTTGGTACACCCCAAATTGAGATTTTTTAATTTTCGTACACTACTTAGGCGAATCCTTCAAGATAAAATAAAGAAAAAAAAGGAAATTATCATTGTCGTTAATATAGATAGAGTATATTTGGGGAAAATGGGAGGAATATTAGCGTATATTTGGGAAAAAATATTTCTAAAAATGGATAGTATTATATAAATTACTGGTTATAATAATGTGGCAAATATAAAAGAACAGATCAAGGAAGTATACATCAATTAGAACTTCTTATTTTGCAAAAATTCTTGAATTGTTCGATTCTAAGATTCAGTTTAGAATGGGATTCTGTAGTTGTTTTTGATTAAAGCTAAATTTAACATTTTTGTTAACCTTGTCGATAATTCACTCGATCTCTCCTACAATTCTTAATAATGTAACAAAAAACATTGCATTTAAAACTTTGAGTATTATACATTTTTAAGTGATATTATAACATAACTTTTGTGAGATTGACTTAATATGAATTACAAATGGAGCTTAGACATTTTATTTGAATACTTGATGATGAAAATTGATTAGCATTATACTTCTAATATAAAGTTCAAATTTGTTTAATTCATAAAAATGGCTTATATTTAAATTTGGAGTAGTGTCGGAGTCTCATCGGAGTATCAAATTTTTTGTGAGATCTAACTTTAGTTTGTCTTTAAATCAAACTTGTAGGATTCTGACTGAATTTACATCCCATTGTAAATAGTTTGGTTTCACAGCAGGTAGCTTGTGAAGAGATAATCCGCGCGAGGATTGATGGAGACATATTTGACCATTAAAAAAGCTGGTAAGCAAAAAAAGTTGGTGCAGCAAACTCACTTAATTTTCTACCCATCTTATTTTGCAAATAAACCAAAGTTTAATTAATTACTAACAATGTTCTTTGTCATCATCTCCTTTGTCACTTCATAAACTAAATATCCAACATCTCATCGGATCATTTTTATTTGCCCTCCATACCCAAAAACCTTGTAGCAAAAGAAATCTTTTAGGAAAAATTACCTAAAATAATCCAAACTATTCATGATTTTCCTACAATAATCCCAACTATTGATTAACCATGAATAATCCCAACTTTGAGGGGTATTTTCCTAGAGTAAACTTTGGTAACCCGATGACCTGCTATAGTAGGTAATTCACCAAAAAAATAAATTAAATATTAATTTAAAATTAGAAAATATTTTTGAAAATTTACAAAAAAATAAATTAAATATGAACATTTTTTTAACATTTTTTTGACATTTTTTTAAATTTATCTTTTTTTTAAAAAAAATAAAACTTACTATAGCAAGTCATCCGGTCACCGGGTTTACTCTAGGAAAATGCCCCTCAAAGTTGGGATTATTCATGGTTAATCAATAGTTGGGATTATTGTAGGAAAATCGTGAATAGTTTGGATTATTCTAGGTAATTTTTCCTAATAATAATAATGTGACTAATAGAGATTAATATATACTTCATCGTTCCATAATACTTGCTACATTTCACTTTTTTACGCAATCCAATGCACGATTTTAATTATTAATATCTTAAACTACATTTAGCTAAAAATTATAAAAATTAAATATTATGAAAGTATGCAATTAGACGATTCGAACAAGATCTCACTTGACTATATTTCTTCTTACACGTTAGTATAAAATAAGCTCGAATAATGAAAAGTACTGATAAGTCAAATGTAGCATGTATTTCAGAACGGAGGAAGTATATAAAAGGACAAAACTTGTATATCAGACCTAGGTAGAGGTGTTCATTCGGGTCATCGGGTTGATTTTGGGTCAGGTATTTCGGGTCGGTTCAAAATCGGGTTTTGTGTTCACAATGATTTTTACATAATTGTAGATCCATTTTTAAGTCGGGTCAAATTGGGTTCGGTTATATAGTCGGGTGTCTATCGGGTCATCGGGTCTGTTTTGAACACCTCTAGACCTAGGTAGAGTTCATGACTTAAAACATGCAGATATTTAGCCCAAGAAACCATAAGAAAACAGACAAGTGTGAATTCAACTCGGAAGAGTAAAAACTAAAAAAGCATGTAAGTAGAGCATTTGATTTATAAGCAGAAAACTGGTTATCTTATTCCTTAAGTTACATAATTTCCAACCTAATTAAAACCGTATACTACTCTAATGTTTTAGTATCTCTTAAGTGAACCCAACCCATTCAGAGACCAGAGTCAATAATTCAGATCTTGAACCAAGGATTATTCTTCTAAAATTTTCAATTGCTTATAATAATTAACTTTTTATTTGAGTATTCTTTTGTTTTTTTATTAGACTACCATGCTAGAACTTCTTTCTAGCTACTTTATCCTATTTATTTATGGGACGGAAACTAAGAGAGTTCGTATGTCTCATGGGTTAAACACAACAATATTAGGATATATAAAAATATATATTCAAAAAAAAAAGGATATATAAAAATATATAGTAAATAAACTGGTGTGGTCATATCTAAACTTATAAATGAGATAAATTTCATTAAAATTCACTTAAATTGAAAATAAGGAAAATTAAATAAAACACAAAATTATTATGTTACCTTTTAATTGTTTTGATCTTTCAACAAAAGCACTATGCAACATCATCCAAGTTTTCCAAATTAAAATTGTTCGAAAATTAAAATCCATTGAACTACATATTCTATGCAACATTATCTAATTTTTCTAAAAACCCTATTTCAAATTAAAAATCTATGAAAAACATTCGTGTATTTTTTTGGAGATTGTTTTTTTAATAGTTTTTTGTTCTTTTTAACAACTTTTATGCCGGCAAAAAGCTTACTTTTAAACGCTACAATATAATTTGGTTTTAATGGTATATATTTAGCGACATTTAATTTAAATGTTGCTATTTTAAATTTCTTATAGTATATATTAAGGATTTAGTGACATTTATTAGAAACTTTTAGCAGCATATTGTAAAGTGACACTAAATCTTTTAGCGATATAGGATATAGTGATATTTCTCACAAATAAAATCCAAATAAAAAATATGAATCAGTGGTATTTTTTTATTATTACTAAATCCAATGAGCTAAATTTATTGTAGTAAAACCATTTTTATTGACTTTTGATTTTTCACCGACTTTTCTTTAATAAATACTCCCTCCGTTCCTTTATGTTCTTCCACCTTACTATAACGGGCAGTTTCAAAAGTTCTTCCACTTTAGAATACTTTCTATTTTTGGAAAGTTTTCATCTCACTTTTACCCTTTAAAACCCCACTTTTCTTACTTCACACTACTATTTAATTATTTTCTCTCTCATACTTCCAATACAATCATTACTTCACACTATTATTTAATTATTTTTTCTCTCATAATTCCAATACAATCATTACTTCCCACTACTATATAATTAAAATAATACCCACTATCATCAAAGATTCCTTCTTTCTTAATATGTGTGAAAAACTCAAAGTGGAAGATCAAAAAGGAACGGAGGGAGTAACTTATAGTCTAACAATTGATATCCACCAAACACTTTCATATTATTTCAATAAACGAGATTATTTGTCGGATAGGTGTAATCAGATTAAATAATCCAGAGATTAGCTACATAATAGCTAGAGTTATTTTATTTAATTTGTTTAATAGTTTTTTTCCTAAAGGATTCAGAAGATAAATTGTTTGCTAAAATATTTACAAAATAGTACAGTAGTTTTTTATCCCTCTCAATTTGTTCCTTAATTATAATTTGACATACTTGTTAAGAACTAATTTAGTTAATATGAGAATAAATTAATATTAAATTTTTCTGGATGGTTTAATATACGAAAATAATAGTAAATTTTCTGGACGGTTTTATCCTATTGAGGTAGAGTAGTTGGTTAGAGTTTTATCTAACATTTCAAAGGTCCTAGGTTCAACTCCTATTGATTATAATTTTTTTCCTCTCCTTTTTTAACAGTTTCCAAAAACAACACTTTAATTTCCTAATACTTCTATTATCTCTTACATCATTTAATTTTTATTCAATCTTTAAACATCAATTATCACCAACTTAATTTATAAATATAATCAACATATTATTTTTAAATTTTTTAATCCTTTCAACTTTTATTCTTTTTGTTAAGCCAATATTAATAAAATAAAACTTAGGTTGAGTTTTATTTTAGTTTAAGAAATTTTTTCTTTTAAATAATAAAACACCCCATTTTGAAAAGTTTATGAAAATAAAACAAGGCCCCAAAAATTATTGCTCCGCGCAGTTACTAACTTAACCAGCCAAATAGGTATAGTTTCTAACAAAATAACTTTAATTTTATTGTAGTCTCTAATAAACTAAATTAGATTAAATAACTAACAATCAATATACAAGCTATATATTTAAAGAGGTAATAATAATCGGTAAGCCATGCACGATGTCATGAAATATATATTACTTCCTTGATAAGTTATATAGTAATTAACTATTCAGTGATTGTTAGTAATCAGTTTAACAAACTGATTTGCTTGCTTCAAAGGGTTTCTATCTGATACGCGCTAGTCCTACGTACAGATTTACAGTTACACTTACAGACTGACTTCCTATACACTCCATTCACAATTTGACACTTATACATTTCATTTTCACCAATCACCATGCAAATTCAATGCAACCCCCTACACAAAATTATCTATTTACCCACTAGTCTCTTTATTTTCTTTTATTTCAGTTTTATTGCTCCATTTTTTTCTTCGTTAAAAGTAAATGATCACGACATCAAAAATTAAATTCAATTGGCTCCGAGATAAAATACGAGTACATTCCTACTGACCTTTTATATATATATATATATATATAACAAATTCATGATTCCAGAAATTAAAGCCGACTCGGCTTCAGGTCCAAATTCATGATAGCCGAGTCGGCTTTTACTGCTGACTCGGTTTTGCATTTGTTTTTTTGGTCTTTCATTCAAACCCCTGTTGGACCTAGTATTTTAATACATATTATCCCACTATTTTAGTAGTACTTAGTGATTATTAACTTAGGATTATTAGACATTAAATGTTCAACTAAAAGAGAGTCTTACTCCCTCCAAATCCATCGCTTCTTTTCTCTCTATTCCCATTCATCCAATCACATCCGGCCCTAACGGTCCGTTTGGTAGGTGGTAATTAACCGCGGTAATGAGAATGAAAATTGGTATAATTTTGGTTGAAAAACCTCTTTGCTACCTTGATGGTCATGCTTGATAACCTTCAATCATCTCATTTCATTCACAATATTCATTCTAATGCATTATCAATGGGAGATGTGGTATTAGATGATAATGGAAATTTATGAACAAAAAAACTTTTTTGTGATCAATGTTTTATATAACATGGGAATGACATGAAAATTTTGATGAAATTTTACACTATAAATCATTCTCATTATACCACTATTAGTACCACTAACCAAATAGACCACAAATATTTCTGAATCCAATACTATTTTAATCTAATACTTATATTTATTCAAAAGTCAATTTATGTTACTTAAGCAGAGAAACTAAATAACTAAATTATCCCAACAACCTACAACAACTCTCTTCATTGTTCGCATACTAGAAAATTACAAGAAATTAAATGTACACTAGCTAGTAGTACTAGTACTAGTATACTCATTTGTCTCATTAGATTTGCAGAAAAAAGAAAGAGGTTAATCTTTAAGAAAATATTAAATATGAAGAGAAATGATATTAATTTTGTATATGACATAAAATGAGAATGTATGGATGAGTCATGAGACTAAAAAAAATAATGTGTCATTGTTCAAAAATAAAAATAATGCAAATTAAATAGAAAAACCAAATGCTACAAATTTAATTGCAAGGAAGAGTGTATACTTCATGGAAAAATTTCATTAAACATCAATGTATCATTGTCATGTTAGATGTATATATTCTCGAAAGTAAGATATGCTGACGGCAGCTATAAAACTAATGCATATAATATTATACAAGTATAGTATAGCACTCTGAATTAGAGGTGTTCATTCGCGTCATCAGGGTGCACTACAAAAACAAATTCAAACGGCTTCGAAGCGAAGCGGTACTTGGCTTCGGCATGGCTTCTGCCATATACCGTCGCCATCAATGGCTTCGGTACAAACCGAAGCCCTTCAGAAGCCATCCAATGGCTACGCCAGCGTACCGAAGCCATACCGAAGCCACAAAATGGCTTCGCCAAGTCACCGTAGCCTAGATCTCTTCATTTCAAACCCAAACCCTAATTATTCATCCTCACAAACCGGCGCCTCACTTCTCTCTCTTTCACTTCTCTCTCTTCACTTCTCTCTCTTCAAAAACCGGCGCCTCACAAACCCAAACCCTAGATCTCTTCATTTCAAACCCTCTCTTCATTTTAATTCTTCATCCTCATTAACCTAATCCCTTTCAACATTTTGAAAACCCGTGTTCGAGATGTGAAGATTCACGGATGAAGGTGAAGAAGCTTCTAAAAACCCTTGTTCGAGATGTGAAGATTCAAGGTGTTAGATCTTGATTTTTTTTTGTTCTTCGTTTTTTTATTGTTCTTCTTTTTTTTTCTTCGTTTTTTTCAATCAATTGTAAAGTTCTGGGTTATTTTTGAGTTTCGTTTTTTTTTTATTATTATTTTAGGATTTTCTGGGTTTGTAATTATTTTAGGATTTTCTGGGTTTGTAATTATTTTAGGATATTCTGGGTTTGTAATTATTTTAGGATTTTCTGGGTTTGTAATTATTTTAGAATTTTCTGGGTTTGTAATTTTTGTAATTTTTGAAGATCTTGTAATTTTTGTAATTTTTTGTAATTTTTGTAATTTGATGATTATTTTAGGATTTTGATGTATATTTTCAGTTTCGTTTTTTTTTTTGAGTTTCTGGGTTATTTTTTTATTATTGTTTTAGGATTTTGATGTATATTTTCAGTTTTTGATTATTTTTTTTTTTGAATTTTCTGGGTTATTTTTGAGTAAAATAAAACTTAAAATCTAAATTGTAGACTCTCATAAAGAAATTAAAATTATAAAAATCCTAATTTTTACTAATTAATATTATAATTTTATTAATAAATAAAATAATAAATGATATTAAAATATTTCTAATAATTAATAAATTATAAATAATAATAATAGTACTCGACAACAAAAATGGCGACATAAAGGATAACAGACGCCAAAAAGCGCTTCTGCATGGCTTCGGCAAACTCAAAAGGCTTCGCCCAAATTGGCTTCGGTGCAATTCCGAAGCCTTACCGAAGCCAAATACCTAAGGGCTTTGAAATGGCTTCGTTTATTTGCCGAAGCCATCCTGGTATTTTTTTGTAGTGGTGATTTCGAGTCATATGTCGGGTCGGATTAAAATCGGGTTTTGCGTCCATATTGGTTTTTACATAATTGTAGATTTATTTTTAAGTCGGGTCAAATAAGGTTCGGTTATAAAATCGGGTGTCTATCGAGTCATCAGATCTGTTTTGAACACCTCTACTCCTGATCAAAGAAATATCGACGTAAGTAAAACCTTTATTATTCATAAGATCATTTATAAGACATCCAAAGAGATCAGTCCCAGTACACGTGACAACAATAATTGGTATACATGATATAATAATAGTCACAACTCACAAGTTTAAGCATTTTATATAATTATATAAATATTAATAATATATTATTATAATTTTTTCAAGAGAATGTAATATGAAAAGTATGAAAACTTAATGTTTTAGGTAATTATCCCAACTTTTCAAATGAGAATAAAAAGTAAAACTATATATTTTAAATAATCATATAAAGATGTTTGGTCAACTATCTAATGCTAGTGCTTCAAAATTATTTGGTTGAATAAATAGTTTATTGCTAAGATTTAGCTGATGTATATAAGTTAATCCACTAGCATGTATAAAGTTACTCTTTCCGTCACATTAATTTGCAGTATTTGTCATTTTGGTCCGTCCCACTTAATTTGCATTATTTTTATTTTTAGATAATGGCCCATCACTTCCTTTTCATCTCATCCATATATTTTACCTATTTTTTAATTTCATCCACATAATTTATTCTTTCTTTTCATTTATTACTACTATCGACTTTTTTCTTAAAAAACATTATTTTTCTCTTTAATACAATCTGTACAGAACAGAGGGAGTAATTTTTGTTAAATTAATTTATCAAATAAATTAGTCAAATCAATCACTTCAACAAGCTATTAGCTATATCAAATATATTAGCTATATCAAATAAATTAAGAAAAATTATAAGATTCTACCTTATATATACACATTTCTTTAAAAAACTACCTTATATAAAATTTTTTGCAAAAAAACTACCTTATATAAGTACATTTCTTTAAAAAGCTATTAGCTATATCAATATTTACTGAAGGAATACAAACTTTAAAATACTTTTAAATACAAAATAATAAAGACAACTAAATTGATTTGGAAGGAGTATATAATTAGAGTCTATTAGTAGTATATATTGTATATTGTATAGCTAAGGATAGTCTTGTAATTTTGTATAGCTCTAGGGTTGATTATAGTGTGTATATATATTGGACTCATGTGAAATGAAATGGCAAGGATGATAATTTCCTACATGGTATCAGATTTTGCCAATCCCTAAACAAAAAAAAGAGCCGCCACTTCTTTCTCTCTCCTGGGTATTTTTTCCTGTACGAATATTCCCTGCTCCTTCCTCACAAACGTCCCTCCTCTGATTCTTCCTTCCCACCTGCTGCCTCATCCTCCATTATCTCCGGTTATCTCACAAAGCAAGACCACCGGCTGTTCTATTCTCTCTCCGGCTGTTCTAGCTAGCTGTTCTGTCCTTTTTTTTTTTTGTCTACACCGTAACTTCATCTCACAAAGAAAGCCCACCGTATCTTCAACCTCAATCATCTCCGGCCACCTCACAAAAACAAAAAAAGCCCACCGGTATTTTAGTCCTTCTTTCTTCTGTTTATCTGGTATCTCTTCTCTCTTCTTTCTGTTAGTGGTATTTATTCTCATTCGTACCTTCATTATCTTTGCTTTAATGGCGGAAAAGGCAAAACAACCCTCTCTTCACCCAGCCATGACAGTGTCTAATATTCAGAACCATGTTCCCATTACTCTTGAAATGGAGAAAGGTTTGTACTCCACATGGTCCCACCTCTTTACCACCCACTGCAAAGCCCACCGTGTTCTACACCATATTATTCCCTCAACCTCCTCTTCTTCTTCATCTGAAACTGCTAGCTCGGAGTCGGAAACAATGGCTGAATGGGAGTGTATAGATGCTCGGGTCCTCCAATGGATTTATGGTACCATTTCTAGAGACTTGCTCACCACCATAATATATCCTACTGGTGCAGCTACGGCCCAAATGGCCTGGGAAGCTTTGCGTGATATATTTCAAGATAATAAACCCACTCGTGCCTTGTATCTTGAAGACCAATTCACACATACACAGCTGGCCCAATTTTCTGATGTTAGCTCTTATTGTCTTCATCTCAAGAGCCTCACCGATCAACTTGCTAATGTCGGCTCTCCCGTGACGGACCAACGGCTTGTTCTCCAACTTATCAAGGGTCTTCCCCGGACATACAATGATGTGGCTACATCTTTGGAACAAATGGACCCCTTGCCTTCCTTCTACCTAGCCCGCTCTCGCCTTATTCTCCATGAAACACGGAGAAACCACCAAGCCGCACGTGAGTCCGTTGAAGAATCTACTGCTTTATATTCTGCCCAACATTCGAATGATGAGGGAAATGGGTCATCTCGGTCTGGTGGTCCTCCTCCGCAGCGGGGTCAGTCTAGTCGATATCGGGGTGGTCGTCGCCGAGGTCAACCGAGCTCAAACCGTGGGGGTGGACGTGGTTCCTTTTTCAATGGTGCTAATGTGCGCCCAAATACTCACTGGAATTCTAATGGTGCTAATGTGAGCAATGGTGTTAATGGTGCTAAACATCAGTGGCCCAATGTGTCTCCTCCATGGGGACCATGGTCTTACCCACCTTGGTCAATCCCACCTTGCCCTTACCCATCTAGCTCTATCTCTTGGCCACGGTCTTCGGGTCCTATGTCTAATGCTGGTGTTTTAGGACCTCGTCCCCAGGCATATCATGCTCAACCGGTCCATTATCCAGGCTCTTCATCTGCATATTGTCCTACGGATATTACCGCAGCAGTACATACTATGTCTCTTACTCCTCCCGATGGTACATGGTATATGGATACCGGAGCTACTAATCACATGACATCGTCGGCAGGTATACTCTCATCTTATACTAATTCTAGCAGTCATAATCATATTCTTGTTGGTAGTGGTGATGTTATTCCGATAGTTGGTCATGGCAAAGCGCTTCTTCCCCCCCCTTACCCCCCTCTTGCCCTTAATCATGTTATTCATGCCCTCAAAATTATCAAAAACCTTGTTTCTGTTAGACAGTTTACTTGTGACAATCATGTTTCCATTGAGTTTGATCCATTTGGTTTTTCTGTGAAGGACCTACACACGGGGAGACCGATTCTGCGCTCTAATAGTACCGGGGACCTCTATCCTCTTCTACCATCTCCACATGCGTCTATGTCTACACCTTTTGCTGCTCTTTCGGACACTTTATGGCATAGTCGACTAGGTCATCCAGGGGTTCATATTTTGAACACTCTTCGGAAAAACAATTTTGTTAAATGTAATAGACCTAGTAGTTCTACAGTTTGCAAATCCTGTGTTTTGGGAAAACATATTAGACTTCCGTTTTATGATTTTACTTCTTTATCTTGCATGCCTTTTGATATTGTGCACAGTGATATTTGGACTTCTCCTGTTGTTAGTTCTTTGGGTCACAAATATTATGTGTTATTTTTAGATGATTACACCAATTTTTTGTGGACTTTTCCCATAGCTTGCAAATCTGATGTGTTTTCTGTGTTTGAGAAATTCTATACCAATGTCTTTACCCAATTTGACCGTCGCATTAAGTGTTTCCAATGCGATAATGGGCGGGAGTATGATAATTCCTCTTTTCACCAGTTTGCTTCTAAACACGGGTTTCAGTTTCGCTTTTCTTGTCCCTACACCTCTGCCCAAAATGGGAAGGCTGAACGCAAGATTCGTACTATTAATAACATAGTACGGACCTTATTGCTTCATTCTTCCATGCCCCCACACCTGTGGCATCATGCCCTAGCCATGGCCACTTACCTCCACAATCTTCTACCTACTAAGCTTCTTCAAAATTCTTCCCCCATTCAATACCTATACCACAGAATACCATCTTTGGATCATCTTCGGGTTTTTGGGTGTTTGTGCTATCCATTGCTTCCATCTACTACCATACACAAACTCCAACCTCGTTCCACACCATGTGTTTTCTTAGGTTATCCTCCTAACCATCGTGGCTACAAATGTCTTGATCTGTCTTGTAATAAAGTCATCATTTCGCGACATGTCATATTCGATGAGCAGCATTTTCCCTTTGCTAGCCTTCATACACCTTCCCCCTCATCCTATGACTTCCTCGACTCTAGTTCTCTTACTCATATTCTCCCTCTCCTCTCTCAGCCTTCTGCACCTGATCCTATCCCACAGATAGCCCAGAGCCCCGGTATATCCTCTACTCCTCCTACATCTCCACCTCGGTCTCCTGTGCTCTCTCCAGGTCCTATTGAGTCACCGCCTTCACCATCTGTTGAGCCCACTCCCTCTCCTATAGCTCCTTTCTCTCCCCAGATGACTACTAGGGCTCAACACGGGATTTTCAAACCCCGTAAGATTCTTAACCTAAACACTGTAACCACTCCTGCTCCCTTACCCCGAAACCCTAAAGAAGCGCTTCATGACCCGCATTGGAAGGCTGCCATGACTGACGAATATACTGCTTTGATTAGTAATGATACTTGGGAGTTAGTGCCTCGTCCTGCTAATGCTAATGTTCTTAGATGTATGTGGATTTTCTGTCACAAAACGAATTCTGATGGTTCTTTTGCGAGGTACAAAGCTCGGTTAGTGGGTGATGGTAGTGCACAACAGGTTGGTGTTGATTGTGTTGAGACTTTTAGCCCGGTTGTCAAACCGGCGACTATTCGCCTTGTTCTAAGTCTTGCCCTATCTCGCAAATGGTCTATTCACCAACTTGACGTAAAAAACGCCTTTCTTCATGGTGACCTCAATGAGACTGTTTACATGTACCAGCCCATGGGGTTTAGAGATCACACACGCCCTGATTATGTCTGTCGGTTGAAAAAGTCGCTATATGGCCTGAAACAAGCCCCTCGTGCATGGTACCAAAAATTTGCAGATTATGTTCACACCATTGGGTTCGTTAACAGTCAATGTGATCATTCTCTGTTTATTTTTCACAAAGGCTCTGATATGGCGTATCTTCTGTTATATGTTGATGATATTATCCTGACGGCTTCATCAGCCACCCTTTGTCAATCTATTATCTCTCTCTTGGCTTCTGAGTTTGCCATGAAAGATCTGGGCTCATTACACTATTTTTTGGGTATTGCGGTTTCTCATTCCACCCATGGGTTGTTTCTGTCACAAAGAAAGTATGCGTCTGAGATCATTGCTCGTGCCGGTATGTCTGACTGGAAACCGTGCCTGACTCCGGTAGATACGTCTAGCAAATTGAGTGCATCCTCTAGTCCTCCTGTGGCAAACCCCAATTTATATCGCAGTCTGGCTGGAGCCCTACAGTATCTTACTTTCACCAAACCCGATATTTCATACGCGGTTCAGCAAATCTGTTTGCATATGCATGATCCACGCGAGTCACATTTTCATGCTCTCAAGCGTATAATTCGCTATATACAGGGTTCTCTTACATTGGGCATACATCTGACTCATTCATCTTCCGCGTCTTTATTAGTGTGCTATACAGACGCTGACTGGGCGGGGTGTCCTGATACACGCCGGTCCACTTCGGGATATTGTGTGTTTTATGGAGATAACCTGATTTCATGGTCTGCCAAACGTCAGTCTACCTTGTCTCGTTCCAGTACTGAGGCTGAGTATAGGGCTGTTGCTACTGTCGTGGCGGAAACCTGCTGGCTTCGTAATCTTCTCCTTGAGCTTCGATGTCCTCTATCTAAGGCTACTCTTGTTTATTGCGATAATGTGAGTGCCATTTATTTATCGGGCAACCCAGTTTAGCATCAACGCACGAAGCACATTGAGCTTGATATCCACTTCGTGCGTGAGAAAGTCACTAAGGGTCATGTCCGTATTCTTCACATTCCTTCGCGGTTCAACGTAGCAGATATTTTCACTAAGGGTCTCCCTAGAGTTCTGTTTGATGAGTTTCGTTCCAATCTTAGCATCCGTCCTCCTCCTGCTTCGATTGAGGGGGTGTATTAGTAGTATATATTGTATATTGTATAGCTAAGGATAGTCTTGTAATTTTGTATAGCTCTAGGGTTGATTATAGTGTGTATATATATTGGACTCATGTGAAATGAAATGACAAGGATGATAATTTCCTACAGAGTCTATTAAATGTATAAATTAATTGAGAAAAAATCTAAACCAATGATCAGACCACTAATCCATATTCAGAATTTTTTTGGTTTTGTACTATAATTGACCTGAGTAATCAAATGTTAACTAAATTTATATTGATGATAAATAGTCGCCCTATAATTTTTTAAACATTATTTTATCAATAGAGCATATTATTAGTAGTAAATAATACGAGAATAATCACTAAATACTTTAGTATTCGCATTAAGTAGGAGTATAATGTTAATACAACAAATTTTAATGTTTATTATAGTTATGTCAATATTATTTATTAAAAAACTTAACATATATAGTCAAAATATCATTTGTTCCAACATGGGGTCATTATGTTTTTTTATAGTTTAGTTTTTGCATGAATATCTCTTGAAAAATTTAATAGTCATATTGATTTTCTTTCAACAATCTCATTATCTTCCTAACATCCATTACCATGTATATGAAAATGCGATATTAAGTGGTAATAAAAAATTGTAAACAAAAAAATTTTTTATAATCAATTTTTCATTACTACGTGAATGACATGATACATATCATGAAAAGTTACACTACAAATCATTTTCATAACGACCAATTAGTACCAATAACGGAACGCACGGTTAAAGTTATAAATTGAACATTTATTTAGTATATTTTTCAAAATAAGATTGTTACCAAAAATCTTGTAAAAGACTCTTGTCAATATGAGTTAGCATGAAATTGTAAAAAATATTTTTCAACGAGGCTGTCATGATTTTCCCAACGGTTATACTCAAAATTAGGGGCTAAAAATAGTATAAACAATGAATTAGTTAAAACATTGGTCTTTGAGTTTCTATGTTTAGGAAGAATTTAGAAGATGAAGATGTTGATGTCTAAATCCTGAAGTTATTACCATTCTTATAAGTCATTAACCACTTCTAATATTATTGGTACACTTATTTTCTAAAACAACTAAAGGACTGACTCTCACAATCACATAAGAATCACAGTTAATCATCATATAAACAACATTAACAAAAGACACAATGCTGAGATCAAATTTTGTTTTTTCCATTCAGACATGTAGTCATTTGCTGCTGTTTAACTGCGGTGTATTTTACTCCCTCCAGGCATTTGAATTAAATTCAATATTTTCATGATTTTATAATAATTCTATCTGTTGATTAACCATGAATAATTCCAATTTTATGAAGTACTCCCTCCGATTCACTTGTGTTGTCCCATTTCCTTATTTGGCAAATTCATATCAATTGTCCCATTTCCTTTTTTGTCATTATTTTTTTACCTAAATAACCCCACTTTTCCAATTCCCAATACTCCACTACCACCTTTACAATTAATTTAATCAAATTAAAACCCCACTTTTTCAATTTCCAATACCCAACTATCATCTTTACAATTAATTTAATCAATTAAAATACCCCACCATTCCACTCTTAAAAACCGTGCCCAACCAAATGGGACAACACAAGTGAATTGGAGGGAGTATTTGCCTAGAGTAAATTTAGAACCCGATAACCTACTATAGTACTCCCTCAGTTCTTTTTTATTGTCCTATTTGAAGATTTCACACAAATTAAGAAATGTGGAATCTTTGTAGATAGTGGGTATAATATTATTAAAAAAGGTGGAATCTTTATAGATAGTGGGTATTATTTTATTAAGAAAGGTGAAATCTTGGTAGATAGTGGGTATTATTTTATTAAAATAGTGGTGTGAATTAATAATTGTATTGGTAATATGAAAGAGAAATGAGGGTTAATGAGGGATAAAGAGAGTGTATGTAAGATAAAAACTTTCCAAAATAAGAAAGTATTCTAAATAGGACAAACTTATGAAACTGTCCGTTATAGTAATGTAGACAAACTTAAAAGAACAGAGGGAGTAGGTAATGCACTGAAAAAATTAACTAGAAATTTATTTAAAATCAGAGATAATTTTGAAAATTACATAAAAAGTTGTAAATAACAAAACAAATAATAAATGTTTTTCGATATTTAATTTTAATTTATCTTTTTTATTAAAAAGAATAAAACTTGCTATATATCAAGTCATCCGATCAATGGATTTACTCTGGGAAAATACACTCAAAGTTGTAATTATTTATGATTAATAAATCAGTGAGATTATTGTAGGAAAATGTAATTACATGTTATCAGTATAGAAGTAATATAATATTAATTTTTTATAAAATAGATAAAACATTTTAGAATATATAGGGCTTTTATTAAAAAAAATAAGGTTGTTAATAATTATTAATTAAAGCTCTCATACTTTTTAAGACAAATATAAGAAATCTTCTTTTAATATAATCATGATAACTATTTGTCATTCTCAAAACAGTATATTTTTTTTTTATTATCATGTATCTTTGTTTCTTGATGAAATATTTTAGAAATTAAAATTTTAAAGAAGAAACTTTATTAATTTGTTTATACCACACATAAAAAACAAATATATTTTAAGAAACTCTTGTTTGAAATTTATGTAGCTTTTTAATTCAAAAATATAATATTTCAAGCAAATTTATAAGAACATATCTTGTTGTGATACACAACTCAAATATTAAGGAATAAGCTGATATCAATTTTGGTAAAAGTTTCTTTATCTAGCAAATCAATATGGGAATGACACGTGGAATTTCGCATTCTTTTTATTATATATATATATATATATATATATATATATATATATATATATATATATATATATATATATATATATATATATATATATATATATATATATATATATATATATATATATATATATATATATATATATATATATATATATATATATATATATATATATATATATATATATATATATATATATATATATATATATATATATATATATATATATATATATATATTTGAGTTGTTAGTGGTGGTTATTTGAAGTCTAAGATGTCAACAATGAACTTAGACATTGACAAGTTTGATAGGAACACAAATTTTAGTTTATGGCAAGTAAGTGAAGGTCATATTGATTAAAAATGGTGTTTATAAGGCACTTGAAGGTTATGAGAGGAAGCTCATTGGTGTTAGTGAGGCTAAGTGCGAAGAGATGGATGCAAAAGCTTTATCCACCACACAACTATGCCTCTCCACTGAAGTTTTGAGTGAAATTGTAAAGGAGGTAACTTCAAAAGGGATTTGGGAGAAGTTAGAATCACTCTACATGGCCAAGAGTGTTACCAACCGATTACTCTTGAAGAGTAGATTGTATGATCTCTGGTTGCTAGAAGGTAAGCCTATGAAACCTCATCTTGATGAGTTTTACTCTATATTTTTGGATATACAAAATATTGAAGTTTCACTTGATGATCACAGAGATGCGTATGTTGCGGTGGATGTGCGAGCACACTTTGTTGGATCGAATTAGGAACCAAGAGTTTAGAGTAGAGGTGTTCATTCGGGTAATCGGGTTGATTCCGGGTCAGGTGTTTCGGGTCGGTTCAAAATCGGGTTTTGTATTCACATTGGATTTTACATATTTGTAGATCCATTTTTAAGCCCGGTCAAATCGGGTTCGATTATAAAGTCGGTGTCTATCAGGTTATCGGGTCTGTTTTGAACACCTCTAGTTTAGAGACAAACTAGGGGTTGCTCCTATCTCTAGAAAAATGCGAGAAAGAAGATTAAGATGGTTCGGACATGTGAAGAGAAAGACTTTCGACGCCCTTGTGAGAAGAGTCGAAAGTATTATAGTGGAGGGTAAGAGGAGTCGAGGAAGACCCAAGAAGACTTGGGAGGAGCAAATAAGAGTAGACTTACGTGAGTTGAACCTCTCTGAGGACCTGAATAGAAATAGAAGTAGTTGGAGGCGTCATATCCAAGTTTTAGACTTTGACTTCTCCCCTTAGAGTGAGTTACGGTGTCCGTGCTTTCTTGTATGCTCTAGTCCCTTGTGTGTCTTGTTTACTATCTCAGTTTTTTCAATTTTATTGTTTTACATGCGTACTGGATCTATTATGCGTTTCTCCACCTCATGTAGAAGGTACATATCTCTTTTTTCCGGAGCCGGGGGACTCCTTTTTGGCCGTGCTCTCCTTTACGGGTATGAGTTGCCGCCGTCCTTCCCTCCCCAGACACTGCCCATAATTTTCTATGAGCGGGATATACTGGGTAGGATGATGATGATGATGATGACTTGATGATGAAGACTTGACGATTCTCTTACTATGTTCTCTACCCCCTTCTTATAAGCATTTTGGAGAGATTTTTTTTATATGGTAGTGATACTTTGTGTAATGAGGATGTTAGAAAGGCCTTAACACAAAAGGACCTTAGTGATTCTCAATTTGCACAAAAGTTGTCCATTGTGTCTAATGATGCATTGCTTGTTAGAGAGTCAAGTAGAAGCAAGAGAGGTATGACTTGCAACTATTGTAGGAAGAAAGGTCATCTTAAGAGAGGTTGTTGGAAGCTAAAGTTTAAACAATTCGATGACTACAAGTCCAAAGGAACTAGCTCCGCTGAGGCTAGTTATGTTGATGAAGAATATGATATTGGTGCTCTTGTTGTTACTAGTGAGTACAAGGGTGGTGATTTTTGGGTATTGGATTTGGAATGTTCTAGTCATATGACTTCTAACTTAAGTTTCTTCTCAACTTATCAAAAGGTTGATGGAAGAAAAATCACTATGGGCAATTAGGCTAGTTGTCTGATAGTTGGTGATGTTGTTGTGAGAACATTATCTGGGATCCTCCATGTTCCAAGCATGAATAGACAATTAATTTCCCTTGGTACTTTGGATAAAGAAGGTATTAGGTGTATTGGTGAAGGTGGAGTTATGAAGGTTGACAAGGGTCCTAAATTGTTTATGAAAGGGCCAATTCATGATGATGACTTATATAAGCTTCTTGATTCAACCTTAGTTAGTTTGGTTTGTTAAGCCACTACTTCAACCAAGCATGGTGATATAGATACTTCTTTCGATGACTTCAATGTAATTCCAATATCTGCCAACAAGTCCATGCAGGGTTGTGTGGACTTGGTTGGTAATTGATCACACTTTTTTGTAAGCCCTTAGAGGGCATTGTAGTGCATGTACCTTTTTTTGTTTGTTTTGTGCACATGTTTATTTCTTTTATTTTTGTTTGTTGAGTATGTTGACTAGCTAGAGATGTTTGTGAGTGTTGTTGGATGAATGTTGAAGGTGGTGTTTTGTGACTTGGAGAACACAAGTCAAGGTAGAGATTGTTAGGATTATAGGTGACTTTTGTTCACCAAGTAATCAAAACAAGATTACGATAATTAATCTAGTTTGTTAGAGAAAATAAGAAGATGACACAAGTACACACTTGTGATTGGATGATGAGGAATCAAAGTACCACTAGTACAATGTACTAAATGGTAGTGGAGACTTGGTATGCAAGTGTTTAAGGTTGTTGCACATCCCATTTCAAAATCAAGGACAAAGTACTAAGTGAAAAGGGTGTAGAGAACCAAGGGAATCAGCACAGAAACATGCTGCCTCACATAGAAACCATGTTTTGTGAGTTGTTGAGCGGATGGTGCTACTCCATTTCATGAATCTGCTGAGCTACTGCCTTCCTATACTGCTGCCCCACTTTAAGCCTGTCCCAAATTCATTGTTCTTACTATAAATTCTAGTGTCCTAGGTCCTTAATACTTACACCAAAGTCTCATTGTAATAGAGCAACCTTTTAGCTTATTTCTCACCCTATTAGCTCCTCTCTTCCTTACACATAACCTCCATTGTAATACCTATCAAGTTTTGTATTTCTCCTCTAAACATGTAATATTAATCCAAGGCTAAATGATGAATGTAGCCCATTAGTGAACCACCTTAAAATTCTTATCTTCATTATTTACTTTATTTTTTGCCATTAATTACATTCTTGCATTATTTGGTTCTAACACTTAAGACACAACACAAACATTAACTTAACTTCATATTTTGATCCTTGAGTGAGGTTTATTCCGCTCCTTATACTTCAATCTTTTTAATTTCCTTTACTTTCTTTATTCTATTCAGCTGATTGAGTCTAGTACGCTTCGATTAGTATCTCTGGTGAAGAAAGATCACCATTCTTAAATCGAGAACCTTCTTAAGAAAATTCTATCTCAAGAGCTAGAACTTAATTCTCTTCAGGCTGAAGTTGAAAATTTAAGGACTTATATTTCTATTAAGGAATCACGCATTCTAGCTTTAGTTGTTGAGCCAACTAAATCCATCTATGCTCTGGATACTTCGAAAGCCAAAAATCCAACAAAATCCATTGGAAGCTAATATTGCTCGGTTGGAGACTGAAAAAGATCGAATCAAAAACCCAGGAGAGAAAGAAGCTGCAATCAATTTTGAGACTCAATTTATATCTCATTTGGTCGTTGATAGAGCTAAGATTTGGTAGGCTTCGATTTGGTGTCCTATGAATGCAGTTTGCACTGCCTATCCAGACCTAGATTGGTCTAAGATTGAGCCTCATTTATCTCCAGCTACTCTAGTTGCTCATGTTATCTCAGTTTCGAGAGCTCAACAAAAGAAGAAAGTTGCTCGAGAGGATAGTAGTTCCACACCTTTTATTCCCATTCCTCATGTAGCTAGCAGGCCATAATCTCTTTCGTTTGTTGTACTTAGTAAGGTCTTATATTGTTTTGATGCAAAGCTTTTTAGGATTTGTAATCTTTTCAATAAATGAAAATCTAACTTTATAAACACCAAATCTTTGTCTTTCAAATTAATAACCACATGGCTTGACGATGTTCCTGAATACCAAAAACTCAAATGGCATGATGATATCTCTAAATATCAAACTCACATGGCTTGATGATGTCTTTGAATATCAAACTCACATGGCTTGATGATGTCTTTGAATATCAAACGCACATGGCTTGATGATGTCTTTGAATACAAAACTCATAATATGGCTTTATGATGTCTCTGAATAACATATTCATATGGTTTGATGATGTCTCTGAATATTAAATGAACATGGCTTGATGATGTCTCTGAATATCAAACAAGTTTAAATATTTATGTTCCTTACTTCTTCTTTCAATAATTAGATTATTTAGAAATTTTCCTAAATGAAATTTTCCAATTACAATCTTCAAAAGATTATGATCAATCTTTTTGAATAATCTTCTCAGCAATACTATGTCTCTTCTCCCCCAGCTATACTGGTGTTTCAATGGGTGGAAAACAGTTTCAACTCTAAAATGACGAAAACAAATACTAAATTCTGAAAATGCTTAGAAAGAAAATGAATAACAAAGTTTGCAATGATTACTCAATTGACAAGCAAAAGGTATGTTGGTAGGATTACTCACTTTAAACCAACTAGTTGTAGGACTCTGATAAGTGCAATTATTTGCACTTATCCGCGTTCATTTTATGCTCCTTATATGTAGTTTTAGTGGGTTCTTAGGTATATTTGTTGTGTTTTGTGTATATTTTGTCTCTTGAGGTCAATTCCATGTTTTATGTGATTTTTGAGGCAAAATCGGAGTTTTTAGGTACATTTCGGAGTTATAAGAGGGTGAAGGCTTGGAGAAATAGCCTAAGACCCCTTGTCCCATGAAGAGACCGAGCCACAAGCTAGTCCCGATGAGTAAAAGGCAAAAAAAAGGGTGTGAAAGACAAGCAACGAGCCATTATCCAAGATGCACCGCTCGTCGCACATTAATCAGCATTTCTCAGAGGCATGTCGTAGCTAAGCGACGAGTCGTCGCTCCTTCAGCGCCGCTCGTCTCCAATTCGTGCAATTTATTTATATCATGCCGTAGCAGAGCGACGAGTCGTCGCACCTTCAGCGCCGCTCGTCGCCTTATCCAGCAGCAGCCATCAGATTTCTCCAGCAGATGAGCGATGATCGTCGCCCTATAAAGCGCCGCTCGTCGCCTTTCAATCCGGGCATTATTTCCTGACGGTTTTCTTCCAATTTTTGGAACCACTTTATATAGTGGCAGTTATTTTTCTTGTAAAAATCAGATTTTAGTTTTCATTTTTAATTTCCTGTAACTTTCTCTAGAGTAGTTTTTTTAGTTTTCTTTCAAGCATCCATTGAAGAACCTTTTTGTAGAATTCGATTTCCGCACTTCAGTTTATGTTATTTTCTCATTCAGTAAGTTTTATTGTTTCGTTATTCCTTTTTACATCATTATCTATTGTTTGTTGTATGTTTTCTATGATCATGAGTAGTGAGTAGTTTCCTTATCTAGGGTTAGGGTGAAATCCCTAATTCGAAGCATGGGTTGATATTTTATTGATTGATTGTGTGCGATTTGAGTCGATGATTGAACCTATGCTTAATGAGTCTTGATTTAAATATCTTTGTTAGCCTTTTCAATAGAACGGAAGTTTGAGAATTGGTTTAACTTAGGATTGAGATATATTTAAGTTAAATTCCTTCTAGTATTAGCCAATAGAACGGAAGTTTGAGGATTAATGCTAGTTGGTCTTAAATCGATATTAGTCAATAGAGCGGAAGCTTGAGACTAATTAGATCACGTTCTCTCATATTTATGGCTCAATTTCATACAATCATGAAATTAATTGAATTCCATGTTAGAATTGGGTGATACCCGACGCCCTAGTGTGTTTCATATCATTGTTATACCTCATTTTTATTATCGTCTTAGTTAACTGCATCTTAGGATTAGAACATCATTCCATATTATTTGTTTGAATCTTGTCTTAGCTCGTCATAAACATACAATTCGGAATTATTTAGCCTCCTTGTGTTCGACCCGCACTACGCGTACACCGTGCGCTTGCGGTTAAATTAAAATTTGCTCATCAGACTCCAGAAGGGAATACTACCCAATTAGTGGACTACGAAACTATAGTGGAATGATTACTCAACACTCACTATAATCCTTCAAGCACTACAAGAAAAAGCGTTTTGGGCGACATCTCTTTATGTCGCCCATGCACAAAAATATGACGCCCAAAGTTAGGGCGACAAATCTCAAAAGTGACACTATAAGTGTCGCCCTATCACCGCCGCACATATTAGGGCGACATTCAGTTATTACTGACGCCCATGCTTGAGTTTGGGCGACGCTTGTATTCACGTGGCCCATGGTTATTAACTTTGGGCGACACATTTTAATGTAGCCCATGTTTGGATGTTGGGCGACATAATATGAGTGTGGCCCATAGTTATATGTTTTGGGCGACACAAGTGTATGTGTAGCACATATTTATATGTTTTGGGCGACACAAGTATATGTGTAGCCCATAATTAACATTGTACATATATCAATTTACAATATTACCCATATTAGATCTTGAGTTATTGCCCAAAGCGTAATTTGTGTACTTGTCATAAAGCCCATAATTATTAATTGCACAATAATAATAATAATAATAATAACAACAACAACAACAACAAAAACAACAACAACAACAACAACAACAACAACAACAACAACAACAACAACAATAATAATAATAATAATAATAATAATAATAATAATAATAATAATAATAATAATAATATACAGTGAGTAAATAAAATAAATCCTCAAGCAACAAAATACTAGCAATTGAGGAAATAGTAAAAGCCTAGCCTAATTCCAATAGGCAGCAACATCCAGGATGCAGCAGCTCACAAATCATCAGCAACAAGAACCAGCATCATCTCAGGACCACTAACAAACAGCAGATCCAGGGTGGGTAGATCAGCAGTTCAGCACCACAAAACAAAGACAATAACAGCATAGTCCAGCATGATCGTGCAGCAACCTTGTTGTGTGCAGAAGCAGGACAGGACCACAGCAGTCATACTAAGTAAATCAAATAGCACAGATCCAAGAATACGCCATCCAGCACTAGCAACATGTGTATCAGCAGCAGCTCAGCATAGCACAGTAGGCCCATCAACAAACAAGGTTGAAACAAATAGCAGCTCTATTCTAAGCATCAGCAGCCCAGACATCCACATAGCAGCAACAAAATTGCATAGGAAACCAGCTTAGCATCAAATTCAGCCCACTATACTTGTGCACTAATAAACAATAGTAAAACAGTAACTACCAGCATCAAACACTACCCACAACTCAGCATCATAAGTAGTAGACATCATTAAGCAGCAGACGCAATAAGCATGAACAGCTAGTGACATAACAGGACCCAGCAGCACACTCATAGAAATCCGCAAACATAATCAGTAGGATAAGCAGCAACTGACTTCATACCAACCAAAATAAAAACCAAATAAACAAAAACCAACATTAACCATGGATGAGAAGAGGAGTAGCCATGAACACTTAAAGATAAATAAAATTCAAAGAAACCATGAAAATGGAACAAACCTTGAGAATGGAGATGGAATAGGTGAAGCAGCAAGAATGACCATGGAGATGGAGATCTCACATTTAGAGATGGTGATTGGCGGTGAAAATGAAAAAAATTCTGATTTCTTTTTGGTTTTAGGGTCGAGGAAAAAAGTGAAGGTTTTTTCTTTAGGTTAATGACAGGATACATACAGGGAGGCGGGATTTTTCAATTTGGGATTTTGGTTTTTAGGAGGGACCGAAATTTTAGATTTTTAGGACTGGTTTTGGGCGACATTGACAAATATGCGTCGCCTAAAATTGTATTTTGGGTGACAGTATTTCAAGCGCGTGGCCCATAATTACATTTTGGCCGACATAATTTGAATTTGTCGCCTCAAACTACCTTTGGGCTTCGCTTATGTTTGAGTGACGCCCTAAGTTTACCTTGGGCCACACCTTCTTATGTGACGCCCATAAATTAACTATTTTGACGCCCAAAACTATTTTTCTTGTAGTGAAGACAAGTGAAATCACACAAGTACTTGGATTAAACAAGACAAATTCTCTTCAATAATTTAAAAGTACTCCTAACAAGAGAAATAGCTTTAGGTTTTTTTTTGAACAATTTTCAAGTCTCACATCTATCATTATTTATCTTAATGCCTAGTATTATATAGTGTATGCAAGTACATGAAAACAAACCAAAAGTCTCTAAAAATGTATTAAAAGCCATAAAAAGTCGCTTGACATTTCTTAGGACAATTCGGTTACAAATTATTAAAAACACTAGCCTAAAAATAAGCCTTAACCATTACCCATCATCTCCCTAATTTATTTGTTGTATTAAAACTCATTAAGATGTACTTAGGATGCTAAAATCATACTAACAAAAGAAAGAAATCAAACTCGTTAAATTCCAACAATGGAAATTTATTAATTTATCCGTTTTGATGCTTGAGATCTGAAACTCTTTATAATTTATATAGAATGCTTTTAACCCTTGGACAATCTTCTTGAATTCCACCATTAAGACGAAAATAAATCTGCACTATTGAAGAAGAATGAAAAGCCGAATAAATTCAGCCCAAATGAAGGAGAAATTAAGCAAATATTTCCTTCCTATGTTAGTGAATGGAATGAACTTCTTACCATATTTAACCACCGAATAAATAAGGAAATAATATCCTCATTAATATTCCCAATAAAATCTGATTTGAAGACTTATTCGACTTGTTTATTTTAGAAAAGAAATTCGAATAAACTTTCCCTTTTATTGCATGGAAACCGTGGCTCTCTTACATCCTTAAGAACGAATTCTGCTGCACTTGAAATCTCTAATAAAGCCTTGAAAAACAACTCAAGAAAGATTCGTATTTGCACTTTTTCTTATATTTGGACCATTAATTCATCATATAACCTTATGTTTAACCCGTTGGAGCTTTGTTTCAAGTTTTAACCATGAGTACCTCCAAAAAGAAAGAGTGATCATGATGGATTATACATCAATCGTGGTTTTACAATCAATCTATAAAACAATAAGTTTACAGTATGTTTTGTGTCTAGAGAGCAAATTTTTAACAACATATGTTGCAACCATGTATATTTTTTTCTTGCCAAAAATCCTAAGGATAAAAAGACAAATATTTAACTAATTAAAAAATTTTATTTTCATTATATTAAGCAATTTCTTAATGTTACATACAAAAAGTATAATTTATCATATATATATATATATATATATATATATATATATATATATATATATATATATATATATATATATATATATATATATATATATATATATATATACATATATATATATATATATATATATATATATATATACATATATATATATATATATACATATATATATATATATATATACATATATATATATATATATATATATATATATATATATATATATATATATATATATACATATATATCTATATATATATATATATATATATATATATATATATATATATATATTATATATATATACCTATATATATATATATATATATATATATATATATATATCTATTAACTATAAAAAACAAGCATAGAAAAACACTATTCATTCTTAATCTAATGAATAGTAGTTTTTTCTTTAGCTCTGTGCTTGACACGTGTACACTTCAAAGGCCACCATTAACTTATTGCCACGATTTACTTATTGCTTTATTTCTTCTACCTCCTCACCATTTTCGTTTGAGTTCATTTCTGTACCCACTTCCCCATTTTCGCTCGTTTCCATACCTTCTCTAACACGCTTCATCCTCTTGCTGTTAGCCTGCTACACTCAATCGCATGCTTCAGGCGACATCACTCCCTTCATTTTCATTGCTTTCCCCCTTTCCCGCTTTCCCTCTCGTCACTCCCTATCATCAATTCAAGGCCACCCAAATCATCACGGTAAGATCATTGCTTTTTTTTTTTGGATGAAAATTTAGGGTTCTTACGGTTTTCTTTCAAGTTTGAGTCCTGATTTCAGAATTCTTTCAAGTTGATTTTGATTGCAATTTCAGAATCCTTGTTTTTGATTGGTATTTTTATGTTGCTTTTGGGTTCTTACGGTTTTCATCATAGTATATTTATTTTTATCATTATTATTATTTTAGGGTTAAGAATCCATCCAGAAAATCCTTATTTCTTTGGGATGTTTGGCTGATTTGTTTTGTGGATGTTCAATATTAAGTTCCCATTTATCTTTGCTTCAACATCTTGATTTTTTTTTGGATGCTTGGCTGATTTATTGAAAGAAGAATATGGTTTTGTACCCAACATGGATTTATTTTAGGGTTTATGTTTGATTGTTGGGATTTTGTTTGGTAATATGAATGAAAATGTCAAATTGGTACTTTTTATTTTGTTTAATTTTTTGGTTTCTTCTTTGGAAATTTCATAGCTATTAGAACGTAATCTTAGTTAATTATGACACCCAGTTTATTTTTTCTTTAATTTCTCTCTAGAAGACCAAAAGTGTATTCAAGGTCAAATACTCAAATTAGATAGAAAATTAGAGAAGAGTCTTATTATTTTGTTTTTGTTTTTAACATGGGTTTTTCAATTAAATCAAGATTTGTTGTTGAAAAGAACTACTCAAAGGTTACTTCACAAGATATAATCAAGCAAGGGTACTTATGTTGCAAAGATTTCAGTGACATTAGGATTTCTTTCAATAACAAACTGGGTTAGGTTTTGTTTCTTGTTCAAGTTAGGTTTGATGTCAAATTTAATGAATCATTCTTGGTTTTTGAGGTAAAAACTTTCCCAACTACATTGTTTGTTCTTATGCTGACCCTAACTTGTGTTTCAATATCTTATTTTTTTCTTAATCGATTGATTTTATGTAATTTTCTTTAATTCTTTGTTTATCAGTTGTTATGGTTCTTGATTGAGTTTTAATTTGGTGATCCTGTATCAAATTGTAGAGAAAAAGAAAATTATTAAATTTTGTGGTTCAATTTTGAGGGTTTTTCTTATTTCGACGAAATTAAGGAGTTGGATTAGAGTTTTGATCATTTATTTGCTTCAATTGAGGTTAGTTGTATCCCATTTGATATGGATTAAATTGTTTTTGTTAAATTAGATATGTTAATTGTATGAAAAGACCGTCAAGGTGCATTTTAAAAGGTTTTTTTCATCATCATTGTTACAATGGGAAATTTTTTTGTTGAGGAATTAGTTTTTGTAATATATAATGTCATTGTGAATTGTGTTCTTTCTTTGGTTTGGTTATTTTTAGAGTTATTGTTAAATTGTTGTTAATATTATATTTGACTATACAACAAATTATTTCTTCTTTAGAAGAAAGGATGAGGAAAGAGCAGACTGATCGACTTTCCAAGTGGGCTGCAAAATTGTATCACTAACGAGCTCTTAGCCTTGCATTATATCGAGATTTCTGATCAAACAAGCTAGAGCTCATCACCAACTGGTATAGTTATCACTAAAATTTTATCTATTTATAAAAAAGGAAGGTTTTTAACTGTTCAACACCAACAGGTATAGTTATCACTAAAAATCTATCTATTAATGATATTGTGCAAAGGTGTTTTGGGAATCCAAGGAATCTGGAGAGATGCAGGTATAGTTATCACTAAAAATCTATCTATTAATGATATTTCTAGATTTTGACTTTCTTCATTTTGTTATTTTAGTTATTTTCTTAGATTTTTGTTCATTTTGTTATTTTATTTTTCTGCATTTATTGGATTTATTCATCTGATTTTTGTTATCTGCTTTCTACATCAGATTGCTTAGATTTCGTTATTTGATTTTGCCTTGCTTCTGGTTTGTTCTCAATCTCAATTCTTTTGATTTTGATTTCTTGCTTCTGGTTGATTCTCATTCTCATGTATTTCTTTTTATTTTTGATTTTCGCACTTTTAACATTATTTTATCAAATTATAATTGTGACGAAGATGAATGTCACATTCTGGTAATTGAAAATGGATTATAAATGATTTGAATCTTGAATAAAATGGAAATTTAGAAAGTAATTGAGTCGTATTCTGTGTTTGATCTTGATAGATTCCAGTGGATATGTAGGCTTTGTTATATTTTGCCTACCCATTAAAATTTCAATTCATCTCATTATCAACCTGCTGGAGTAAGCAGTAGTAAGTGGTAGTATGAAGACACATTACTCATTAAACTTGAGAGGATCGACACAAATGAAAATGGGTTGCTTGGAAATGGGTTAGCTTTATCTAAAAATACATGTCATTTGATTTCTTTCTCCATTGAGTGGTTTTAAAGAAATGTGGCTTTTACACGATATAAATCTCACTTCCGTAATGGATCTACTTATTTTATACGATATAAATCTTTGTGATTCCGTAACAGGCTCTTCAAATCGATGTAATATGCAGGAAACATAGCTCAAAAATGGAGTGCGAGCCAATTAAACATCTTGATCTTCGACATGTAGGTCGAGAAGCGAAGCCTTTACAACCTCATGTCGCTGCATTTGATCCTACTTTAGCCCTAATTGCTGCAGCTGCTGGAAGATACATAGGTTATCGATTTACTGAAATATGAATCCACCGTTTTCATAATTGATTTTGCAAGTAGTTTTGTAATTTTGGTTTCATTTGATATGTTATTGTAGAATTTGGTGCACTTACTGGGAAGATCTTCTATTGACATTGGTTTTGTTGTTCGTATGACGTATATTCCTACCAGTGGCTATGTTGTTATTGCTATTCTTAAGGTAATGCTCATGATTTTTTTTGTCTTCAAATGTACAACATATATTGTTGATATGATATTCTGACTGTCGCTTGCAGATTCCACTAAGGTGCTTAGTTCATTGGTTTCCAGTTTCCACATTGTTTTACTCACGCGTTTTTGCCATTTATGCTTGGTCTGAGCCCAACCAATGTTTTCTGCAATTTTGTGTTGTAATTTATCTTCATTTTTCTTCTTTGGTACTTTACATCATGTTATTTATGCTTGTGAACTGTCATTAACATAGATCCACCTAGATCTGTCTGTCAATTTTGAACATATTGATGTGTGAATTAAATTAAAGAATTCAACAAGAACTATAATTTTGATTTTGGGTTTTGAATATATTGATGTGTGAATTAAATTCAACATATACATACATGCTTAAGAAACCAAGGTGAATTGGAGTTAAATTGGTGACCTTGTTTTGATGATAGTTCTATATGTTTAAATGCTAGGAAGCTGAATTCTCTTTTCTTAAGACACATTAAAAGAATTGAAAGTATTTTAATACAACTTAATAAGGCATATCGAAAATTAGTTTATCAATCCTAATGAATCGACAAACACTCAAGTCGTGATGAGGATATGGATAGTGAGATAGCGAGTCTCTATCAAGAAACATGTTCAATATTGATATTACACACTTCTTTCATTTTTATCATTTATCATTCCACCATGTATAGGATACACAAAAATTTTCAAATAAGACGGTATCACGGTGAGACCATCTCTAATGGGCTGAATGGGCTGAGTGGCTGACCCAATGAACACTTACCATTTTAAAGTGTTCACTAATAACCTTAAACGCAGCCGTTAATCGTTTTTTGCGACACCGCGATTGTTTCCGTAAACGCATCCGTAACCGAGATTTTTTTTTTCTATAATGGCAATTAGCTTTAGTAACTCTTGTTGTGCCTCTATTTGCAATTATTGGTCATACTACAACACTAACTAATCATTCTGGCAAGAGCCAAGGAGCTATGTCACAAGCTGGAATATTGTTGAACATATACTAATACTATTAAATGAATAATGCTTCAATATTTCCTAAAATATATCCTTTTTTGCTTTCGTTTGCTATTTATGTTAACCAGGTCTTTTTATTTGATGCTAAATTAACCCTTTAAGCATCAAGGCATGTTTTTAGTTATTTTTTTCATTTGGGTATTTGTCAGTTGGTGCTAAATTGTACACAATTGTTCAAATTCATGTAGTTTTTGTTATGTGGGTGAATCTAGAGGTCTACAAGGGTACTCAGTTGTATTGAAAATTGTCCTAAGGTTGGATTACAATATACAAGAGTTATATTGTCCTAAGGCTTATCATTGATCCATGATAAAACCTCTTTTGATGGATCGACTATTAATATACGACTTACTGGCTTATTGTATACTCTTGTCAAATACAAGAAATAGTTAGCCTTTATCACCTTCGTGTGATGTTCTAATCTTTGGATTGTCGTGTTTATAATGATTGTGTTTGTATGGTTTCTTAATTTCTGAGGAATATGATGCGTTCTTTTGTTATTAAACTAAAAACTCAATCTTGAATCTTTAGTCTTGGGCATTTTCCTAAAGACTGAACAATTAAAAACAAGGTAAGGAGTATTGCAAAGAAGTTATCTATTGCAAAGAAGTTAGGAGTATTGCAAAGAAGTTTTCTATCTGAAATTCCTACAGTTTCCAACTAGATAATCCCCGTGCGATGCACGGTTTTTTTCATTTTAATGTAAAAAAAGAATAAAATTTTTATTTCTTTTGTATTAATCTCAGTTTGTATCTATAATATAACAATTATTGAAATTATAATCATTTTAGTAAACTTTTATTTTTTTAAAAGTATATTAAAAAATAATATAATTAATTTGTACATAAATAAATAATTTTTATAATAAATAGTAGATCAATGGTGCTTTGAAAATTGAAAATCAAAGATAATAATGAATTTGTGCATCTTTGATTGATATATTTATTACTCTATATTGTTATTTAAATTTATGTTATATTCCCAATTAAAAGATTTTAATAATTGTCTCAAATTAATCATTTTTAGCATCTAATATTTCTATAGTCATTCTTATGCAATGACATCATCTTCAAGTAATGGAGGGAAAATTTTTCTTGAGAAGATGACACTTCATCATTTTTTTTAGTTGCTTATGTAAGCTGTATTTTGTTTTAGTATTATGTATAGATGTTTACAAGGTACACTATTCTATAACGAGTTGTTCTTTATAGTGAAAAGGCTTATCTGTTTCATCATCTTCTGTATTAGTATGCTAAAAAGAATACTCTTTTGATTATTGTTGCTATAAGAAGAGAGGTCTATTGGTCAACTTAAGGAATCTTATTTTATAAGGACTATTTCTACTATTCCGTAGATAGTTGTATGGTGCGAAATCAGTGTAAGGTTTCCAAATCACTTATGAATGTTGCTATATAAAAAGTGAAGTGCTTGAAACTTTGATTCTGCAATTTAATTATATATTCATCAGTGAGTTGTTGTTCGTATAAAGGTAATTTTTAAAATAATTAGGCATTGCTCGTTTATTTTACATTTAAGGGAAGTCAAGAATAGGGATCGAATGGCAAAATCATATTTGTTTACGCAATCATAATCATTATTTGGTTTTCAGGGATGAGGATGAGTTTTGAACACGCATTGTCCTCAGTACTTGGAATTGAGATGGCAAGTGAAAGTAAGCTCCAACATTTATGCAACCCAACTGATTTCAGATATTAACAGGTCATTTTATTTCTTTTTTGTTGTTTCCTTGTTGCATTTCTGGTATTTTGCATTAGAAATATGGAATTAGCAGCTGCTTTTTTATTGGACTGCACTGAGGTATTCATGAGGTTTAACAGCTGATTTTTTGTATTCGATTTTAAACCTTTTTTGTGCAATATTAAGTGCTCTCATACTTTATTTCATTTACTGCAAAACCTTTATGATTACGATCCTACATTCATAGGGGCTGCATTTCCCCCTCTTTTGATCTGATTAACTTGCACAAGCTACGGTTATCATCATCTTGCTGCTCAATCTATTCAGCTACCACATTTTAAAGTCTGATCAATGTTCTTATAACAGCAAAGAGCCTTAACTTCATACTTGTTTCCTTTGTCAATAAATTTTGTAACTATAAATTGAATCATTAAATACTTGCAAAGCTAGGATTGTGGCTGCAAAATTGATGCACTACTTAGCAATGCTTAATGTATCTTACTCCAGGATAGTAGTAGGAGAAAAAAAAGGCAGCAAAAGCTATAGTTGTAGGTATGATCAAAACTATAACTTCTAAATCTATATACTATAAAGGTAGCTTAGTAGCTTAGTTAAATTTCTTACCATTGTTCTACCTTTTTTTTTGTTGATGTTTGTTTATTAAGCATATTGCATTTTTTTGTTTGAGAGCTCATTGTGTTTCTTTTACAGGTTATTGACAATATTTGGTATGATTGATTTTATTAATTATTTGGATCGAGGAGCAATTGCTAGCAATGACGTGATTGATCAACACATGACTTGTAAAGGTGGCAAATACTCCGGTTGTAGCAGTATTTAGTAAGCTCTATAAAATAATTTATGAGTAGTAGCATTATAATCCTCTTTCCTACTTTGTTTGATATTAGGATTTAATTATTAATTATTTCCCTCTTCACAATTGCTTGATTTAATTAGTAAATAATTTATGAGTAGTAGCATTAAAATCCTCTTTTGAGTTCAGTTATTTGGTAGATTCATCATTGTTTGATATAAGGATTTAATGATTTGTTCCTACTTTGTTCAGCGACGGAAGAACTCAATGTTAGATATAATTCATTATAATAAGAGAATTCACTTTAGTGATTGTATCCTTTATCCTTTAACTATAAAATGAGAGCAAGAGGCTAAAACTATTCACAACATTGTTCAAATGAACAGTAAAAATATTGTTTTCCACTTTTTCTTTCCCTTCCTCATTTCGCACTGCCTCCAATCCTTTTTCTTTCTTCTCATTCTCATTTTCCTCTTCTTTCTCACTACTGTGTTTTCGTTCAATTTTTGGTCTCTGTAATCATTTTAAATTTGTTTGCTATTTGTTTTTTAATTTATTTATTTTGATGTATTTCGAAAGGTAGTTAATCAAACAAATGATGAACAAGTCAGCAATAATCAAGCAGATTTTCAACACTTCATGCTCGTGTCTGCTTTAGCAATGAACAAATTAGGGTTTAATCGATTAAATCAGGTAATTTTCTTTATTCAATCGTTTCTGTAAAATGAAACGATCCAGAACCCATAATAATATACCCAATAAATATTTTTTATTTGTGTTTCATTTCTGAAAGTATACTATAGAATTCGGAAAGAAAAGATCTATTAAATACCCAATCCCTTATTCGAATTAAACTACGTTACATTGATCACATCTAAACTGGTGTTAGATTGTTGTTACTGTCTTGCATTCTGCACAGGAACAGCAAAAGAATTCTGCCGTCAGGTCTTCGCAACATCATTCGAACAGAAGCTGTTGATTCGTGTTTTTGTGTTGCTGCTTGATCTAAACAGCACTTCTGCTGCCCGAATGTTGTTGGCCAACAATTTATTATATATAAATTCACTCTTTTGGATTCGCTAGAAGATTAGCAGATATATTAGACAGGTAATAATTGTTTGTTATTGCGAAAATCTTATGGTTTCATGCATGCTATACAAACTTGAGGGCAAGCTGCTTATGAATTCTAACTGAAATTTTATGTTCGCTGCTTACATACCAGACAAGGGAAAACCAGTGGATGTGGAAGAGTCAAGTGATAATAAGCAAAATGTAGAGATACGGAGCCCAGTTTTTGAGGAGAAAGCAAGTAATGGAGATCAAATCCCAGAGAAGCGATACTAGATTGTTCACTCGGATAAGTGTGCACAGTCTCCACATTTTTCTATTAAAACTCAAAATCCAATAGAAGTTGCATACTAATGTGAGATCTGAATCAGCATAGGTAATTCTTGTAGCTACTTCAGATGTACTATGTCCATTTTATATTATTCAATTTCCAAAAAAAATTAAAATTGACTCAACTTCAATTTCTCAAGATTTTTCAAACTTTACTCAAATGTCCATTGTTATTTAGATGTTGATATACCTGTTGCTTCATATTTTTCTCAATCAATTCTAATTCTTTATTTTTTGATCATAGCCAGAAAATTTTGGGTTCTTTTCACCGGTGAATTTCAATTATAATATAACCATTGATTTTTTATGGTTTCTTTTCTTTTAAGAGATACATAGGCAAGTGTTGTCTTATTCTTTGCTTGTATAACTGATATCATATTGTTAATATTGTAATGAAACTGTTTCGTGCTTTATGCTACTAAGTTTATATTAAGTGTCATATTATTCTTTTTCTTTTAAGTGATACAAAAATTGTTTGCAACAATGCTATAACTATACTTCACCAAACTAAATATCTAATTCGAAAATATATTTGACTTTTCAAAATCAATACTTTACTATTTATTAATAATAATTTTGTAATACATCATTTTGCAATACATAGTCATTCTGCACTACTGATAAAGCGTTTTTTTCCGTCTCACAAAAACTTCATCCAACATAATAATTATGTCATCATAGATCCACTACAAACTACAACAACGTAAACACGTCTATTTATTAATGAAAACATTAATCTATAAATGTTAAATGCAATTAGATCAAAGATAACAAGCAGCTAATTTCATCTACAATTACATTTGAATTTTTGGGTTTTTAAACAATCAAGCTACGCTTAATGGCTGAACATATAAAGCATTCAATATGTTTTCATTCCTTCCATTAATGTTGTTGTCTAATATTACCTATACATCTTTTGTCCTTGTATTTTTCATACATTTGACATTCTAATATTTTTCATAGGTATCATTGTTAATAAAAGCGTATACAATAGTACTTGAAAATTCAATAGGATAACTTGGTGGACCGCGTGCGTAGCACGCGGCCCCACAACTAGTATATTTAAATATAACATCAATTTGGTAATTTAGAAGATAATAATAATAATAATAATAATAATAATAATAATAATAATAATAATAATAATAATAATAATAATAATAATAATAATAATAATAATAATAATTTAAACAAGATAATCCAAGCATTTGTATGAGGATTTAAGCTTGTTTTTTTTACCACCCAAATAGATTATGTAGACTGTTCTAGTCAAAAGCACCCTAAAGTATGTGCTATGAGGTGCCATAAATACTACAAATACTGTAAAAATGAAAATTTCCTTAGGTTAATAAAAAAAAAGATCAAAAAATTAAGATATGAAGTCTCACCAAAAGAAATTTAAGATTTCTACAAAATAATTACATCACAAAACCGAGGATGAGTGCCCAATGAACATATTCATATAGGCAAATATTATAGCCTCACCAAATTTAAAATCTTAGATTCGTCTCTATATATTTCTCATCTATATCATTTATATTCCCTAAATAATAATAATAAAAAAACAAAATTTCACAAAAGAATTTGCATGCCTTGTTTTATCAATTAAACTAATATTAATTAATTTAATTATAATTAGCTAGAAATATCAAGAATTTGTTGTCTCCTCAGCTCCCATTACCATAATATTTGCAAACCTCTTTCCAGCACCAACAACCATTTCAATCAACTCCCTAACATTTCCATTTTTTTCATCAATTTTATGTAGCAAACCCAAATCATCCATCAACAAATTACTTAAACCTTTATTATGTACCTCCTTTTCACATTTTTCAATCTTATGATGACCAAATTCATAAAATTTACCAAACATTTCACCAATTTGTACCATACTAGATTTACCAAAACGTACATTATTTTTTACCAATTCAATTCTTTTTATAATCTCTTGATATCTCTTTTCACACCCATAAAAAATATCCCATGTTGCAATAACATAATCTACTATAATTGAATAATAATCTTTGGCCATCATTTTTTTCTTTTCACGTTGTAAAAACTCTATATTTTCATATAAAGCTTTTAATAATCCATCAATGGATACCCATGTGAAACCTTCATGGTTAAGTTTTTTAGGTTTGGGTAAATTATGGATGAATATTGACTCACATTTTTGGGAGTTTCGGGTTTGGTTACATATGTTTTGGATCAAATCTTTTGTATATGGGTCCAAATTTTGGTCAATATTAGCTTTTATTAGATTTGGGGGGCAAGAAATGAGTAGAATTATTGTTATAAATATTGAAAACAAGGCCATTATTCATTTCCTATGACTAGCTAGTTTGAAAATGGATTTTTCTTTTTTTTTTTTGAAATTTTTTAATGGGGAAATTTAGTTTATGAAATGTTATAGAATTATAGAATTGGAATTTAAATTAATTAATACTAAATTACTAGTGGTACACATTCAAAGCATTATTATAGGAAAGTAAGACTATTAAAGATGACATTTTGGGAAAGAAATTGATATTGAGAAAATCATGCTTGCTAGGTTTTTTGCTTTGATTTTTGACGTATATACTTGATTCTATCTAATTTAGTAAATTGAAATCGTTTTTTAAGGAGAATTTGCAAATTATCTAGCTAAATATTCGCATATCATGTTTCTAAAAATAAATAAATGAAGTAACGAAAATAAATAACAAATCTCTGTGTTTAGTTGGGTCATCGGATTGGTTTTGAACAAGTTTAATTTTATCTAGTTCGGTTAAACAATTTTGATTCGGTTGGTTTTTGGATACATGGCGCGACAGATCACATTTGGGTGGGATTCCTTTGTTACCGGTCTAGGTTCAAATGGTTTCAGTCTGGACAGCCAATCCGGTATAATTTTGCACACTCCTACTTTTAATTGTTTAAAACATTTATTTAAAGTACTAAATTAGATGTTTTAATCATTCATAGTAGATATTTTATAATAATAAAGTAAAAATTTTCATTCCCTTCATTTTGCAAAATAATGAGGCATTTTACTTAAAGAAGTTCTACGGTAAGAGTTTTAAATTTATTTTCATTATGCAAGCTAAAAAGTAGGCATTTAAACTACATATAGAGTGTTGTATAGTAATAAAGTGAGGGTTTTCAGTTTCTTTATTTTGCAAGATATATTAAAATAGCATTTTAACTACTTAAAGTAAGTATTGTTTAGTATAAAGGTTAAAGTCTGGAGATTCAAAATTAGATGTTTGAAGATAATTAAGTAGGTATTTTAAGGTACGAAATTGCATTATCTTGGTGGATAAAGGCACCGAGCCAGCCCCGGCTCTTAGCAGGAGCAGTAGGAGCGACTGCTCCGGGCCTCCGATTACGAGGAGCCTCATTTGATGATGACGAAGAGGAGGCGATAGAAAATGGATCATCAAGCATTAATGGTTGTTCGAGATGTAATTTCATTCTCTATTAATGGCTGTTCGAGACGTAATTTGGCATTCTCTATTCATAATTATGACTGTATGCAGGGAGGATGAAAATAACTGGATATATTGGTCACATGAGTAGTACTTGGGCAATACTCTGTTTATGACTTTAGACTATTGAATTTAAGTTAGTAGCTACTTACATCCTCTCTTCATTACTAAAGTTTATTAGTAGAAATATACTTTTATAATATTTTAACTTAAAATTTTATCACAATTTTTTCACTTGAAATAAATATACATTTGAGTTTTTTTTTTAATTTGAAATATTCTTTTTCTAAATATTACTGTTTTGAGATAAATAATTCAGCTAAAAATAGAAAATTAAATTTAGTATCAGTTTGCAAATTACAATTATTTACTTTTTATTGATTTAATTAAAAAGATAAATAATAATCTATTCTCAAATTAGATTTGCCATTATAATTTTTTCTTGCATTTTTGTACTTTATGATTTATGAATTATGATTAGTATATGAAGTAATGCTTAGTTTTTGCAATTTGAATGGCATTATTATAAAATAATGTTTTAAAACTTTATACTTAAAAAAATCAAAAATATTTAATATCTTATAAGGGCCTCTATTTTCATTTTTGCTCCGGGCCTCTAAAATGTTTGAGACGGCCCTGCACCGAGCCTCCAAGCTTCTTTTGTTAGGGCAATGAAGATTGTTGTGACTAGGACTGTGCACGGGGTCGGATACGAATCAGATTGGGCTCTAGTAAAATGGGATGAGTTGCGAATCAGATTGGGCTCTAGTAAAATGGGCTGAGTTGGGTCAGACCATGCAAAATATAAGACCAGACCCATTTATCTTACTGAAGTACAAGACTAGCTAAGTTCAACATCAACTCTAAAATTCATATTCACAAACATCAGTTTTTGTAGAGTTTTGAACATCTACCATTGCTAGTAAATTGCTACTTAACATTATAAAATAACTTTTTATATAATGTAGTGTTTTACTTAAACTGCTACCCCGAATATGTCCCAAATTGAGGGACTCCATTATTCAGTTACTGGTATAAAAACAATTTAACAAGCAAAATGATTTTGATTAAATGTTTGAAAATCTAACCCTGATGAACAAAGCATGCAGAATTTAATCAAAGTTTCGAACTTCATTCTCTATAAATATTATCCACATTGGCATTTCAATCTCCTTTTATCTGCTTTGCACAATATATATATATATATATATATATATATATATATATATATATATATATATATATATATATATATATATATATATATATATATATATATATATATATATATATATATATATATATATATATATATATATATATATATATATATATATATATATATATATATATATATATATATATATATATATATATATATATATATAATCCAACCTATTCACGATTTTCCTACAATAATCTCAACTATTGATTAACCACGAACAATCTCAACTATTGACTCACTTAACATGTGCTTTTGTTACTTTACCTACAATCGGTTTTAGTAGGTAAATTTATTACTTTACCTACTTTTTTTTTAATTTAAAAATAAAAACTTGCAACTACTCACATTAATACCTTCAAGTAATCATCTCTCCTGTAAAACATTAGCCCAGACAACCATATGAAAATATGACTCCGGTTCACAACTGGACACTAAGTGGGAAAAATCCCTTCCATGATCGTCAACGTTCCATCGATAAAGGAATATAACTAAGCGGAAAATAAAACATACGATAGTGACAATTCTATAACAGTTCCATAATACAACTTGAGAACCCATCGGCCTCTACGACGTGTTAAACAAAGTAACGAAACGACAAAATAAACCAAATTAAGTTCTGTTACACAGATGTAAATTACTTTCTACTAATAATTATTATTACATAAAATGCGGTCTTGGTGATATTGGTCCTAACTTTAATCCCCACTCCAGTTCCCACCTGCAATCAACCTGCTAGTCGTCGAAAGACAACAAATAGAAAGTTACAAAAAAAACAACCGAATAAACGTCAGAGACATCATACATATAATCAACAAGTGGAATACAAGCAATGTGTTCACCCTAGCATGCAAAGGCTCTAATACGTTTATTCAAAAATCCCCAACTTGAAATGTTGTCCATCCTGTTCGGGTCGTCCAAGTAATAATCCAATTCTTTTGGAGGAATACACTTGGGAGAGTTAATCTCAACGCAACCACCGACCTAAGACGTTGTCCGTCCTGTTCGGGTTGTTAGAGGTTAAAGTATGCATACTCCCATGGTGACCATATTGATCCAAAACTGTCATGGGAACAATAATTATACAACCCAATCCAAAATATTAACTCCTTGGGATTACCAACACATAAATCCTCAATTTCCAAGTTTAACTTCTTTCAAATTATTTTAGGTGTCTAATCCTTATGTGAGTCACAATGCCATAATCAAGAATGAAACAACATTACTTGCACAACCACATAAATAGTATGGTCTAAGCGTGTACCTTTAAGCACGACAAACAACGATATTCAAGCGCTACAATCACCCTCTAATGAATCGAGGTCCTAAACATCAAACACACAAAACGAACACGAATTAGAACGTGTTTACACATTTAACTCATTTCATACCACTAAAATATCAATAAGCTAAGACTTGATAATTTTAATTGATTTCATCAAATTCCTAATAGTTTAAAATTCCATACTTGACCAAAAACTTAAACTGCCAATTTGGACAGTTTAGAAAATTCAAATGAAAAAATCCGACTTCACCACTGCGTCTAGAACGCATCAATTATTTTGGATACCAATTTTCATAAAAATCGGATCCACAAACAACAGAATTTGTATTTCTTATCACACAATCACTTAATATTTCCACCCACATATAATATTATTACACACATAAATCCATCCATCATCAAAACCCAAAGTCATCAAACTAAAACATTCTCATAAACAAGACCTCTCAAAACACTTTAAAATTAATAAATTAAAATAATGAAATTAAATACTTGATCCTCTCATAAATTAAATCTTGTAAAGAATCATAAACCAAAATACCCCTTTGAATCTAATTATATACATATAAATAAATACAATCCCTTAAACAAATCAAATTTTGTTAGGTTGTGTTTGGGAACTAACATTTCATTTCAAATTAATGATTTCAATTATGAAATCATGAAATTAGAATTTGAGAATGACAAGGTTTGGGATGTCATTCTCAAATCCTCAGATTTAAACCATTTTTATAACAATTGTGGATTTGACTCAAATCCAAATTTGAAATTCTAATATTTGCCAAACACTAATTTTGATTCAAATCCATATTTTCAAATGAAATCCATATTCCCAAACATAGCATTAAGGAATTTATAAACTCATGAATACTTATTTCACTTAATCCATACATTTAAATTTCTTCTAGCAAATTGAAATTTTGCTAGAGAAATTTAGATCATGAAACAAATTTATTTAAATATTAAAAATAGGTTTTATTCTTATAACAAATTTGAATTTTGTTAAAGAATATAAATCAATGAAAGATCTTATCAAATTTTGACTTAACCCTTTTAACCTCTCGGAGGACCTGACTAGGGATAGGAGTAGTTAGAGGCGTCATATCCAGGTTTTAGACTTAAGCTTTTCTCATTAGAGTCGTTTGAGGCGCGCGTGTTTGTCTTGTCTGCTATAGTCTCTTGTATCTTAGGTCTTTTTTTGTGTTACATGCTTTTTGGATCTTTTATGTGCCCTTTTCTCACATCATGTGGCAGGTATGTAATCCCTATCTTTCTTTATCTTTTCCGGAGCCGGGGGACTCCTTTCTTTGGCCGTGCTCTCCTTACGGGGTATGAGTTGCCGCCGTCCTTCCCTCCCCAGACCCTGCCCATAGTTTTTCTATGTACGGGATATACTGGGTAGGATGATGATGATGATGATGATGAAATAAAATCTTACATAAAAATACCCAATCCTTCTAGAAGTCATAGGATATCATCATATATAAAAATATAAAATATAATTTATTTTAAAGGTAAAAATCTAATATTAACACTTAAATTTCACTTACCCTTGATTTGGAATTTGGATGAACACAATTTTTTTTTTGTGAGAACCGAAAATCAAGAAGAGGGAAAGAAAAACAGAGAAATTCTTTGAGGTAAAAGCAAGTGAAAAGTAATGAAAGTCTTGCATAAGAAGGGTTAATAAAGGAAAACAATCACCCTTTAAGTTCCCCCTTAACTCCCTCTTAATTGTGCCATAATTATACACACTTAAGAGAGGAGTTACAAACCCCTCAATTTCCCTATAATAACCGCCCCCCCTCACTAACTCACCTTCTTATTTTCTTTGTCAATTATTTAATTATTTGTTTAATTGCCTTGATATAATTTTTATCACACATGTACATTTTCATTAAAGATTAACAACTAAACGACAATAACCTTGTACGCGATAAAACACGATACCATTTGTCACATATTAACTCACTTAAATTTCTTATACTTGACTATTATTAATTTATTTTAATACCGAATATTCTATAAAAATTACGGGGTGTTACACCTGTAAAATCCATTCAAGTATTCATCTCCATTTTTCTGAAATCCACCACAAGACAACACAATTTTGCGAAGTGGAGCTCGATTACGCTCTTCTCCAAGCTACTTGATGCTAGTCGACCTTTCAAATGGTAAGTGAAAGCTTTAAATTTCTGTAATTTTTAATCGAACCCTATACGATTCTGATTTTTTTTAATTTATTTTTTGTTAATAGGGTAGTTTATTTGATGAAGTTACTGTAAAATGGTGGTATGATGGGGTGTTCAAGAAAAATAAGGTTGGAGTAGAGTATGTGGGTGGTATGTGTAAAACAATTAGTGTAAACCCAGACAAAATTTCTTGGTTTGAACTCAAAAGGATTGTTGAGTAAGATGTGGGTCTTTGCTTGCACTCTTTACCATATTTGGAAGTTCCGGAATGACGCGGTCTTGTATGCTTTTGTGCGCTACCCTAGGCATGTTCTTACCATGATTAAGCATGACACTCGCCAACGCTGTCATGCATTGATATATCCTCATGGATGCAGCTGCATAGTTATTCATTTGACCAGTTTTTTTTGGTTGTTGGTTGATGTTTTGGTGCTTTGAGTTGGTTGTTACTATGTTCTCTTGCTTGTTGTTTTTGTCTTGATTGATTGCTAATAGAGCGGTTTTTAGATGGTTGTTATTTGATGGTGGTATTTGAGGGATGATCTTTGTCTAGATGTTGCTCTTAAGTGGTTCTTGAGTTGTTAGAACCGATCTTGGTTTTATTGGTTTGAGTTCAGGATAGCTTAGTATGTGCAACTGCTCTGTTGCTTTTATGAGCTGTTGACTATTGAGTTCCTGCATGCTGGTCTCTATTGGTCCAGTGCTTTTGCTATTTTATGGGTCATATGGTCCAATGTTGTTATCTGTGGTTCTGTCCTCTACTGCTTTGTGCTGCATTTGGCTGCTGCTTTGTGCAATTGCTGCTGGGCTCATTCCTTCTGTTGGCCTTTTGAAGTTGTTGTCTATGTTACATTGGTTTGATTTTGTTTGACGTTGTGTGTTGCTGTTTGCTGGTGTCCCTACTGCTAGTACTTGCTGATTTTTTTGCTGATATGATCTGTTGGATGATGTAGCATTACTTATCAACACTGGCCTTCTTTTTGCTGCTGGTCTGCTAATGTTATAGGCTTGCTGATGTTGGTAGTTGATTTGTTCTAGAGTACATGACCTAAGTGCTGTTGTTGGTCATTCATGTAATTCCTGTTTGGTGCCTAATTGCTAGTTTCTTATGGTTTGGTGCAGGCTGTGATGTTGCTGGTTGCTAGCTTTTGCAGATTGTTTTATGTTCATCTAATCTGTTGGGCTATTTTGTTGGCTGCTCATGCTTCACAAGCTGTTGCTGTTTTTTGATATGTTCCTGAGCTGCTTTGTGTTGCTTGCTGTTTTTGATGTAACTTTATAGTTTACTTTGTATAGCTCTGCACTTTTGCTGACCTTTTTGTCGGCTAGTTTTTTAGGCCTCGTTTTTCTCGTGTGCACATGAAGAATGGGCCAAGAAAACCCTTCATAGAAGGTGGACCTCGTTTCCACACTGATACAAATAAGAAAAACTGAGTTCCTTTTGCCTTGATGTATTATGTTTTTTCTGGTGAATGTATAAAACTTCAATTTGCCAAATTAAAAAAACTCATTCACACGGTTAAAAAAAATTCAAATTTTAACTTTCTTCTCCCAATTCCTTTAATAACTCCTCATTTAACTCCGTTATTCTTTCGAATTTTTCACTAAATTGTAATCAACATTATTCCTCTACTATAAATTAAACAATTTACTCCTTAAATTATTTCACTGTATTAATTTTCTCTTTTCTCATTCTAATTCTTATCTCTCATTAACCATTTTCTTTCTTTACTCCTATTATCAATTTGTTTTTCTCCTTTATACTATTTTATTTGCAATCTTTATTCATTTTCTATCTAAAAATTACAATCAACAATATACTTCAAATGTCAAATTCGTAGTGGAAGACTACTAGAAACGTACATTTATTTAAAGCCGTTTTATAAGGTAATTCTCAATATCCATTTTACTAGGGCTATCCCGTTAGTATTATGTGTTAAGTGGTAATTGATATGTTTAGGTGGAAAACGTGATTTTGTATGATATTGTACTTTCTATATTTTATTCTCAAAGAGATATTTACTACGATTTTATTACATAATTAATTTATATTATTATTATTTTGATAAAAGTTATATTATTATTTTACTAATGATTTTAAAATGCGGTTGAATTGGAAAGAGAAATGTTTATGATATTAATTGTTGTTGTCACCAATCGATGTTGAAATGGTGATTTGTTAAATGAGATTTCAGTTGCAGATTCTTGAGATATATTTTTCATGGGAAAATTTATAATCCTAAAATAAAATAAATAATGTATGTTTGATTATATATTTGTTTGCTCGCGACTAATTATTAAAATCTATTAAATTACGTAAAGTGTAACACGAGGGAAATGAGAAGCTTTAGAAGGCTTACGCATTAGTCGTACGAAGACCGAGTACCTACGTTGTGACTTTAGTGGGACACAACCGATAGGGGAGCCAGAAGTTTCCATCGGAGAAGAAGTCATCAGAAGCACAACCAAGTACAAGTATTTGGGATTGATCATCCAGAGGGATGGGGAGATCGACGGGGATGTAGATCATCGTATCCAGGCAGGTTGGCTCAAATGGAGAGCAGCTACCGCAGTGTTATGTGACAAAAAGATCCCAAATAAGTTAAAGGGAAAATTTTATCGGGTAGCTATCAGACCGGCGTTGTTATATGGGACAGAATGTTGGCCTGTAAAGAAAAGTTTTGAACATAAGATGGAAGTCACAGAGATGCGTATGCTGCGATGGATGTGCGGACATACTTTATTGGATCGTATTAGGAACCGAGAGTTTAGAGACAAACTAAGGGTTGCTCCTATCTCAGATAAAATGCGCGAAGGAAGATTGAGGTGGTTTGGACATGTGAGGAGAAAGTCTTTTGATGCCCTTGTGAGAAGAGTCGAAAGCTTTATAGTGGAGGGCAAGAGAAGTCGAGGAAGACCCAAGAAAACTTGGGAAGAGCAAATAAGAGTGGACCTACGTGAGTTAAACCTCTCTGAGGACCTGACTAGGGATAGGAGTAGTTGGAGGCGTCATATCCAGGTTTTAGACTTCGGTTCGCATTAGAGTCGTTTGGGGCGTCAGTGTTTTCTTGTCTTGGTGTAGCGCATAGTTTCTTTGTCTTATTTTTTTAGGGTTACGTGCGTAAGGATGTTTTGTAGTATGTGCCCTTTTCTCACATCACGTGGCAGGTATGTAATCTCTAATCTTAATCTCTGTCTTTCTTTATCTTCCTGGAGCCGGGGGACTCCTTTCTTTTGGCCGTGCTCTCCTTACGGGTATGAGTTGCCGCCGTCTTTCCCTCCCCAGACCCTGCTCATAGTTTATCTATGCGCGGGATATACTGGGTAGGATGATGATGATGATGATGATGTAACACGAGGGAAATGAACTCTTATGTTTGCTGTGATCCAAGTATAAGAGTGATGAACAAGTTGCCAGTTTTGGTTAGTATAAATGTCGACAATTTATTATTTTTGATACTTGATACGAGTTTTGGTCTTCGTTCTAGTTGTTGTGATCCAAGAAGAAGGGGTGTGCACTCCAGGGTTATCTGAGACTACTCTGTTGGCCTTGATTAACTATTTGGAGTGACGACCTCTTAATGAAGTAGGTGAAAGGGTAAAGCCTCGGGCTACTAGCATTCTCTTTCCCTCAAATTAATAATCGGATGTATGAATTGCCATTATTAACTATCAAATTAATTAATTGGATTAAGGTAATGTTTGGCCTAGCTTTTAAAACAACTTCTGCAACAGAAAAACTAAAACTTGACCAAACACTGTGTTTCTGAGAAGTAGAAACAGTTTTGAAAAAAGCTAAAAACAGCTTCTACAAGGGTCAAGAGGAGAAGCTACAAATTGTAACTTCTACTCCTAACTTCTCAAAGAGCTTTATACTTTTCTCATTTTATGTTAAAAAAATTCCTATTTTTTCTCCAATTATCTATGAAATCTTTATTTATTACTTTTATTTATTTATTTTTTTTCCTATTTCACTCCAGAATTCAAAATTTTTTACTTCATTGTATAATTTATTTGTTATCACAACATCCCAATTATTTTTTTATTGAATATTATGCGATCAAATTACATCAAAATTTCATTTATGTTTTATCTTGAAATTTATTAACATATTTAAATATGTTTTTCTATATAGTACATTGTCAAATTTAGGATTTATTTTTATTTTCAATTACTTAATTTAGTGTATTTGAAATTTTTTTTGTCTAACATTATAATGACCATTTTTAAGTGTATGCAATGTTTTTGGATGTTTCTCTTAAAATTCATGCTTTGTGATTCGACTATTTTTTAGTGTATGTTATATGTTTTTCCATCTTATAACAACACTAACGTTAAATAAACATACATAACAAAAAAAAAGCCAAACACACAAATTGTATTTGTTTCACAAAAACTCTTTTTAAAAATATGAGGCCAAACACATCTGTTTCTATAGATTTACTTTTAGGAAACAAAAGTTGATTTCCAAAAGCTAGGCCAAACATACCCTAAAGGTAAAGGTAAAGGACCTTCCCGGTATCCAACACAACGCAAGGTCCGAGTGGGGGTTTTCTTTTTCTTGAAAGATGCGAACAAATCACACCCGTACCCCCAAGGAGGGAATAAAGAGAGATGTGCGCAGTTAAGAAACCACCTATTGATACTTGCGCCCAGTAGGGGTCGAACCCCAAACCTTCTGCTCCACATGTAGATGCTCTATCCATTGAGCCATACGCGCTTTGGTAAATTAATTAATTGGATTATGTGCATTTATATTGTTTACACAAATTGTTTTTGACCAACTATATATTGTTTTCTACAATTATTTTCAAATCGAATATAATTTATTTTTTTAAACGTTTTTAAACTTATACGGGATGTAGTTGGACTTAGAATTACTCAATTTTCTGATTTTGGGAGTTTTTCCCTTGTTTTTCTTGCATTTTTATTTTGCAGGTGATTGATCGCATGGGGTTCGTGGGGTGAGGTTCACTTAGAAAATTTGTTTTTGTTAAATAGTAATCATGTCTTAGTTAAAATATCACTTTCAGTTGTAAAGTTGTTTAATAGTTGTTTAGCCTTATATTTATTTCTTATCAGAAATAGATGTGGCGGTAAAGCTCCCATAACTAGGCTTGGTTTATGTTTTTCTTAAAAATCTTTTTTAAAATTTGACTTAATTATGGGAGTATTACAAAGAACGACCACCATTATTCAATTCCCTTATATAAATTTTCACCACCATTACAAACGCCTAACGCCACCATTTTCGCCTCAGCCACCACCACCACCAATAACTTTGTAGTCCCCGTCACCAACATCACCACTATCATCACAAATGGATATAAAATATATAATCCTATGGGACTCACATCACCAATACCGGAATTATGAATAAACAAAACTAATTCGCAATTGAATGAGTGTCATCCAAGCGTTTGTGTTCAAAGGGATGGTTATACTTGGTGTTTGGATGTTAGAACTTGACACTGATGGCGAAAAGAGAAATTTGGAACGTGATGGTTTGGTAGAGCAGTGAGAAGACAGACGGTTGGTTAACCAACATTGGGTCTGTAGAGAGGTCGTAGGATTTTGTGGTAGGTGAGGGTGGTCAGTTGGTGCAATGGGTTGGGTAGGTGATCATTGGTTGGTCGGTGGTTTTAGTGGAAAGAAGTGGTTGTTCCAGAGAGGTTGGAGTGGTGGGTTTTTACAATGGTAAGATGACGTGTTTTAATTTGTTTGTTTGGATGGGGGTAGTTTAGGAAAATACACAAATAGAGTTATAGTATGAGCAATTTTTAGGGATGAATTCGAAATCTCATAAACTTTATTTTATTTTAACACAAAATTGAGAATCAAGATGTGTTAAAGTTTTATGGTTGAGACTTAAATCAACCGTTGAACCTTTTCTCTTTTACTATTAAATTTTGATTTTCACCTCCATAAAAAAGGATTAATTTTCTTCCCTTATTTTTTATAGAGATTCACTAACCTACTCCAACTAAAACAAAATTTTAGTTCATAAAGAAAGATATTATTGTAAAGATATTTTTTAAGTGTTTATTTAAAAGAAAAAGTTCAAAATATATAAATCACTTTAAGCATTTAATTATTATACCTTTTAAACAATAAATATGATAATATAGTTGGTATAATTGATCATAAATTAATTCATACACTTGTTACCTAAAACTTGCGTGGCTATTTTTGTAACAAATATTACTTGTGTGATGAGAGTCGGATGATTCCTTGAATTCTTCCTAGAAATCACATGTACTCAAGATTATTAAATCCTTTTTTTTCATCCTACCAACATTATACTTGTGATTGCTCAAAACCATGGGCAACACCATGCTAAAACCATGGTTTTTGTTGTACTACACTATGTGAAATATATACTACTACTTGTATACTTCTAAAATTAGTTGTTACTTTATTTCAATATCTCAAATGAGATCACTTGCTCGTGAAATATGATTGTTATATATGTCTAAATTAGTTGTCTTTGCGTCGCAATCATACATATAAACTTTCACACTCGTGAAATATGTTAACTCATTGTGTACGTATGAAATGAGTTGTCTGTTCATCTCATTGTGTATTTATGAGCTTTACTCGTGAAGTATAACACGTTTGATTCGTCTATGAAAGAACATTTGGGTTGAGTGATTACTATATACGTTTTTCACTATTTAAATAATGAGAATCGTATAAACTATTTTAGTGAATAATTAGTAGCTAGATAACTAATTAATTTTCTAAACTTTGGAATATACAAAATGTTTACAATAAAATTATTATAATATTACAAACTTTCGGGTGCTTGACAAATGCTTAGGTAACGTTGCACAAAAACTTTTATAACAAACAAAATGATTCTTCATTTTAAAGGACTTTACTTGCTAATGTTAAATTGAGTTGCGAAATAAGTAAATGGCACTAATTTTTTCACAATATGATTGACTTGGTTTTATTGACGAAGTAACTTATTGTCACTACAACATAATTTGCTTTTAGTGGAATATATTTAGCGACATTTAATTTAGATGTCGCTATTTCAAATTTCTTATAGTGTATATAGAGAATTTATTAACATTTATTAGAACCTTTAGCAGCATATTACAAAGTTACACTAAAGCTTTTGGCGACATAGAATCTAGTGGCATTTCTCTCAAATGTCACTATAGACTATAGCGACAATTACATATGACACTAAAGATCAAATTAAGTGTCGCCAAATCACTTTATGGTGGAACTTAAAATAATAACCAATAATTATTATACTAAAAATATGAATTAATGGCATTTTTTTAATGGCACTAAATCCAATGTCGCAAAAAGCTAAATTTGTTATCGTGAATGTTTAGATGATGATGACAGCATATTATCATTAAGAAAACACATTAACTCAATGTGGATTGACATGTATGAAGACAACTAAGCTGATTCGATTCTCTATAAGATACAAGAGAATTAACAATCGATCATGGAGATGAAATTTTTTTGACACATTTACAGGTGGAGAATTACTTTATATGCTAGGATTGTTTTGGAACTTTATGTTATACTTTAAAGAAAAACATAGTTAATTTTATTTTTTGGAAATTATATGCCAATTTGACATTTTTTGTGTAGAATAGGTATTAATTATATGTTTCAATATTATAACAGAACTTTGCAAAAAAAATTTATGCACTTGTTGTTATTTTTATTTTTTGTAAATTTTGTACTTATTGTATGTTATTGGTAATTGATAGAAATGTTTAATCCCAGGAACTAGATAGTTGCCGAAATATCTATTGTTAACTTGTTTATTGGTTCTTTCTTATCTTTCCTTAAATGACAATAAAGGCAAAAAGAGAGCTGTTAATTGTGTAAATTGATTGGACATAAATATTTTATATAATTAATAGCGAATTACAATTTTGATGTTTAGTGATTTTACGAATTATCGAGTAATTATCGGGTCGGTTATGTTTCAAGTTAAGTCGCTTTCGGGTCCGTCGGATTCGAGTTTTGTCGGGTCGGGTCTCGAGTTTATTTTCGGGTCAGATCAAATTCTACCAGGTCTATCATCAATTATTATTAAAATATTTACTAAAAAGAAGAACAAAATAAAGTTAAAAAAATGATAAATCAATAATAATAAAGATGATTATTTTAAAAAGAGGGAGAATCGTCAAAATTTTTTTTTTTACCTTAACGATTCATAGTTCGAATCGGTGTACAACCTATCACAGACGACTTCGGTTCCAAAATAGTTGTTCAGCGGTTCAGTTCCAAATAACTTGCCTTGTGCCATCAATAATATACATGAGTAAGAAATGATAACCATTTGTGAAATTCATAGCTCACATGACAACAAATTACCAATTTTAACCGATCATATCCATCTTATAGTGAATTCTGCATTGCAATGATTTGGATCGTGTGAGCTAGCTAAATTCAATTGTAATAGTGTGAATATGCATAAGTGAACTTAAAATTATAAACCATTTGATTATCAATTTTAGACATTCAAAATTACGTAGCTAGGGGAAACATACCCTTAGAATATTGATAATCATTAGTGAAGCATTTTTCAAGAATAATAACAATTTTTATTAAATAGTTAATTTACCTTTGTTTTTTTTTTTTTTTTTTTTTTGTCAAATAACCAATTATAAACTAAAGGTTGTATTTTTCTAGGCAAACATCCTCTAACGTTGGTAACCCCTCTATTTCAAAGCAATTGTCTCATTTTGTTTTTTGATACTATTTGTTGATCATTGTTAATTTTTTAATTATAAGCATCTTAAAACAGTTATGAAGACGTTTGACATTGGCTTTTAGTTTTGTATTGTAATATCATGACAAGGATATTTTTTTGGAAATAATTCAACATTTTACTCATCCATTGTAGATAATATCACCTTTATATTATTTTTTAATAATCCAACATTTGCCCTTAGTTTGTTAGTAGCATAACTTTTTTATTTTATAATAATTCACCATTTGCCTCTAGTTTGCTACCAGCATACCCTAATAGTATGCTGATAACAAACTAGGTGCAAAGGTCAGATTATTAAAAAAATTTTTTTTTTTTGAATATTATTAGATATGTGGGTATGATTGATAAAATTTGTAAACTTAATGTAGTAATTGAAACGAAAACATATTCATCATTTTATTTTTTACCTTGTTCTTTTTGATTTTGATAATATAATAATAATAAAAATAATTATTATCAATTATTACTATAATAGAAAAAAAATAAAAAGTAAAAGTAAAAAATTTCCGACCAAAATTATTTAAAACATTAATTATTATTTATATTATGCACGCTTATAAGTGTGGAAAATAGTTTATAAATCAATACAAATGTACTTAATTTACCCACGCTTATAAGTGAAGATAAAGTCCCTATACTTATAAGTGAGGTTAGAAGAACATTTCTCCACGCTTATGAGTGTGGCTGATAAGCGTGTCCCCACACTTAATAAGCGTGGGCAAAATTTCAATGCTGGAGAATAATAATTTCAATAATAACCATAAGCTTAAATTACATTCAAGAAATACAAAATGATAGGGGAACCTGAAAAATTAATGCAAAAGTCATACGTACGTGGGAGTATTGATTTCGGGTCAAGAACACAGTGTTTAGGGTTTTCAATATTGTGTGTTAATCTCCATTAATGAATAAGTTGTTTATATACAAGCACTAATCTAGGTTTACCACTAATAACTCTATACAAATATGGTAACTAGCTAAAATACAAATATACCAAATAACTCAAATATTCTGAGTATATTCTAACACTCCCCCTCAAGTTGAGTCATCGGATCCTCGATGCCCAACTTGCACAAAACATCTTCGAAGAACTGCGTGCCTACAGCTTTGGTGAGAATATCTGCGAGTTGATCTTCTGACTTTACATGAGGAAGATTGATGATGTCGTTTTCAAGTTTCTCCTTAATGAAGTGTCTATCAACCTCTACATGCTTAGTCCTGTCATGTTCTCTGAAATGTTTATCGCAGCTCGATTATCACAATATAGTCTGCAGCTTTTCTTAGGAGCAAACCCCAGATCTGTCAGTAATTTTCGGAGCCATAAGATCTCTTGAATTCCTTTTGCTACCCCTCTGAACTCTGCCTCTGCACTAGATAGGGAAACCACTTTCTGTTTCTTACTTCGCCATGTCACCAAGTTACCCCCTACGAGAGTGAAGTACCCAGATGTTGACTTTCTGTCACCTCGATCACCTGCCCAGTCTGCATCTGTAAAAGCCATCAAATCCAAGTGACCGTTCTTCTTATACATAACTCCCTTTCCTGGGTTACCCTTAAGATACCTCAAAATACGATAAACAGCATCCATGTGTTGTACTTGAGGTTTGTGCATAAAGCGACTCACTACTCCCACGGCATAAGCGATATCAGGTCGAGTGTGGGCCAAGTAAATCAGCTTCCCAACCAGTCTCTGGTACTGTTCTCTATCTGCCAGTTCTCCATCCTCAAGAATCTGCAATCCATGATTCACCATTATCGGAGTCTCGATCGATTTACAATCTATCATCCCAGTCTCAGCTAATAAGTCAAGGACATACTTCCTTTGAGAGATGAAGATCCCTTTGTTTGATCTAAGGACTTCAATTCCCAAGAAGTACTTCAGCATACCCAAATCTTTCATTTCGAACTCCTGGAACAATTTCTTCTTCAGATTTTCTATCTCAATCCTGTCATCACCTGTGATTATCATATCATCAACATATATAATTAAACAGGTTATCTTCTCTTCTCTCTTCCTTAGAAAGAGAGTGTGATCTGAATGACTCTGTCTATACCCAAACCGCTTCATAGCTGATGTAAATCTCCCAAACCATGCCCTAGGAGACTGCTTTAGCCCATACAAAGCTTTTCTCAATCTGCATCCTTCTCCTTCACGAAACTCGGCTCTAAAACCTGGAGGAGCCTCCATATAGACTTCCTCCTGTAGCTCTCCATGTAGAAAGGCATTCTTCACATCAAATTGATGAAGAGGCCAATCTCGATTTGCTGCTATACTGAATAAAACTCGAATGGTATCGAGTTTGGCTACTGGTGAGAAGGTTTCTGCATAATCGATTCCATAGGTCTGAGTATACCCCTTTGCCACAAGCCGAGCTTTGTAACGTTCAATCGAACCATCTGCCTTGTACTTAATTGTGAAGACCCATTTACACCCAACTGCTCTCTTCTTACTCGGCAATTTACAGATCTCCCAAGTACCATTTTTCTTCAGGGCCTTTATCTCCTCTTCCATTGCTTTCTACCAGTGATCTATACCAAGAGCCTCCTCAACTGTTGCTGGTACTGTATTACTGTATAAAGCTGCCTTGAAAGCCAATGCACTTTGTGACAAGTTCTCTTTCTCTGATCTCTCTACCGGATATCTAGAACAAACAGCCTCATACTCTGGATCATATCTCCGGGGAGGAACACGTCTCGTAGCCCGAGGAGGAAGAGTATAGGATTTCTCCCCCTGGCTAGCACAATCAGGAGAGGTGGGGACGGGTTCCTCTGTATTCTCTGCAATCTCAGTATCAACCACACAAGTACCAACAGTATCAATAATATCAAGATCACTAACCTGATGATCAGACAGAACTGGAAGGACGGATACCTCTAGAGATGCCTGAACTCCTGGAGATGAAGTCTCAGCGACAGTGCCTGATGGTTCTTTAGGGTCAGACTCGCAAAGAACTGGACTAATCAACCAGCTGAGATCGTCACTAGATACCCTCTCCCCCTGACATCGAGGATGGTAGTAGTAGTCATTCTCCAAGAACTCACAATCCATAGTAGTGTGCACCCGTTTAGTCTGAGGATCATAACATCTGTACCCCTTTTGTCCTCCTCCATACCCCACAAAGACACATTTTCCCGCCCTAGCCTCAAACTTAGATCGCAAACGTCTGGGATGATGAACAAACACCGTACACCCAAAGATTTTAGGTGGTAGAGAATGTGATGATGGAAGGGTGGAAAAAATCTTAAGGGTGTCGATGGGTGTGTTATAGGATAGGCTTTTTGTGGGTAATCGGTTTGTAAGGTAGTTTGCAGTAGCAATAGCTTCAGGCCAAAGATGGGTAGGAACATGTGATTCAAGCATGATTGAACGGGTTATCTCAAGTAAGGTCCGGTTTTTCCGTTCTGCAACTCCGTTTTGTTGTGGAGTGTCAGGACATGTGGTTTGATGAATAAGACCCTTATCGGTGAAAAAACGATGCATCTCAGAATTAACATATTCTCTACCATTATCAGATCTAAGAATGCGGGGTTTATCTTGGAATTGAGTACATATCATATTATAAAATTCAACAAACACCTTAAACACCTCAGACTTATGCCTCAAAAAATAGATCCAACTCATCCGAGTACAATCATCAATAAAGGTAACATAATATGAATATCCATTAATGCCAACAACGGGTGCAGGACCCCACACATCAAAATGAATAAGAAAAAACGGCACATCAGTTTTATTCATACTACTACGATAGGAGTGTTTATGACTCTTAGCAACGATACAAGTTTCACACTTAAAGCTAGTTTTATTTTTCACTAAACCAGGAAAAAGTTTATCTAAATACCCCACAGACGGGTGTCCAAGTCTACGATGCCACGTCCACAATTGTTCCTCAGCTGACCCATGAACCAAAACTGCACTGCCTTTTTGAGTCTCCTCATCCAAGTAGTAGAGGCCACCTCTTTCAGTACCACGCCCAATAGTTTGCCCTGTCTGAGCATCCTGCACAATACAATAACCAGGCTTCATAAGAACAGTGCAATTGAGATCTTTCGTAAGCTGACTAACAGACAATAATTTATGAGACAAATCAGGGACAAATAAACAATTTTTTAAAGTGAGTTTATGATTGAAATTAATAGTCCCGGCTCCACCCACTTTAATTTCATCCCCATTTGCTGTTCTAATTAAAGTTTTCAAAGGTCTGTCATGCGTTACGAAATCACTAGGGTCATAAGACATCGTGTCAGTAGCACCGCAATCAAATATCCAACCGCCACGAAAAACCGAAAGAGCAGTACCAAAGGAGGAGGAAGAGTCACACTTATGAGTCACGTGACCCTCCTCCCTCCTATAAATAAGAGAAGTGTCCTTCTCATTTGTAGGGAACCCCAGAAACCCTAGGGCTAGGGTTTCTTCCCTCTTTGCGCCGTTTTGATGAGAGAGAATCTCTCCTTTCTCTTTGTTACCTGCGACACTGTTCATGGCACTTTCTTCTTCTTCCTTTGAGGTTTCGCCATTGTAGCTAAACCCCATGGCTGCTCTTCCTGTCCTCTGATTTGTGACACCGTGAGTATCTCTTCCTCCCTTCTTCTTCGATTCCAGCCACCACTCCGGCCACCCCACCAACTTGAAACAATCACTTTTGGTATGTCTAGTGCCACCACAGTGGGTGCACTTTAAGTGACTTTTGTCCTCTTTGCGGTAAGTTTTGCCTTTGGATACAAAACCACCACCAATGGAAGACTCCGGTTCAACCGTGGTCCTCATTATCTCACGTCTCATGGCTTCTCTTTTGATTATGGCATATGCTTCCTCTGCTGTGGGAAGTGGATCTCGAATCAGAATATCTCTTTTATCCTTATCAAATGTTTCATCTATCCCTGCTAAGAACTGGTACAACCGGTTTTCTTGCACTAACCGGTTGTAGATGGTGATATCCTCTAGATCTCGCATTGGGTTTGGTTGTCTTCTATCTATCTCCTTCCAAAGCCCAATTAGTTTACTGTAATAATTTTCTACTGAGTCATTTCCTTGTTGAATCTTATTTGTTTTGACCGTTAGATCAAATATCTGCAGGTCGTCTCTCCCGCTGCTGTAAAGGGTTTCAATCCCTTTCCACAAAGCTTTTGCCGTCGGAAAATCAAGGAACTGATTCACTAGATCTCGATCAATGTTCTCAAGGATCCAAGAAATGACCATCGAGTCATTCCGAACCCACTGGTTGTACTCTTGAGCATCCGAGGATGATGGCTCGGCAGTGATGTGACTGAGCCGGCCACGACCCTTGAGTGCCAACTGCAACAGCCTGGACCAGGCACTGAAATTTTGATGGTTTAATTTCTCGGTGAGAGTTACTGATTGATTGTTTGAGCCGGTTTCAATGGGTGTTTTGGTGGGGTTGAACTGTGAAAACAGTTGCATCAATTGGCCCATTGTAACGGGCTGTTCTGGTGAAATGACTGTTTTTGAGAAATCCTCCATTTCCCTTGATTTTTTCCGGTTTACAGGTAAGTTTTGGTAGATGATGAAACAGCAAAACGACTCAGAATCGTTGCTGCTCTGATACCATGATTTCGGGTTAAGAACACAGTGTTTAGGGTTTTCAATATTGTGTGTTAATCTCCATTAATGAATAAGCTGTTTATATACAAGCACTAATCTAGGTTTACCACTAATAACTCTATACAAATATGTTAACTACCTAAAATACAAATATACCAAATAACTCAAATATTCTGAGTATATTCTAAGAAGTATAAAGAGAGAGATGTGACCACATCAATTAATTTAGAGTGACTAGCAAGAAAGACCTAAGATTTCTCAAAAAATATCAACGTATTTAAAAATTCGTCCATTGCATGAGTTTCTATACTAGTTTTTTTTTATAAATTTTAGGGTTTTTTTATGAATTACAGCCTCAAAGTTTTCTCGTTTTATGAATTACAGCCGCAAAGTTTTTTTTTTTTTTTTATGAATTACAGCAACAAACTTTTGATTTTTCCTCAATTTTGGCCAAGTGACCGGTTGGCACCGTTGACCAGCTTATATGACCTTTGACTTTCTTTTTTCCTGATTTTTCCGTTTTTTTGAGTTTTCTTTTTTCTTTTTCTTTTTTTTTTTTTGATTTTATTCCTTCATTCTCTTCACATCTTCATCCTCTCCCTCCTTCTTCTCCATCATCTTCATGATACCAAATTGGAAGGGATGAACTTTCTGGGTATTTGAATGATCTTCCTTATGTAGTTCTTCCTTATCACTTTAAGAATTCCATTTTAAGAATACCAAGAGGAGTCTTCAACAAACTGATTTTCCTTATCCACCCCAAAGCTAATCCTGTTCTGAGCTTTAGTTCTCACGCAAATACCGCCATTTTAGACAACTCAAAAATCATTTTCCTTAAAAATTCCTCCATTATCAAAATAAATTCTTTTCTTTGTAAATGGACTGGAATTTCGTGTAACATTCCTTCTGAAATTGTTCAGTTGTCTCAACTTGTGTATCTTAATCTGTCATTTAATAACATTGCTGATATAATTCCACCTGAAATTAGTAATTTAAAACTAAAATTAACATTAAAACCCTAAGAAATCAATTTAAAATCCAGAAAATAAAAATTAATTTAATCTGGATTTTTATTGTTCAGTTTGATTTGCAAAAAATGTAATTGGGTTTTTAGTTTTCCAAATTTTCACCCTTCTCTTTAAAAAATACCACCTTTATATTAAATTTAGGATTATTTCTGATTTCTTCATCTGGGTTATTTTGTTCAGTTTGATTTGCAGAGAAATTTGGGTGATTTGGTCTTTGAGTATTCGGGTCTTTGATTGAGTCTTTGAGGAGAGCAAAGTAAGGAAAGTGATGAACAGAGATTAATTTTCAAAACTTGCTTGATTTCTGATTTGGGTTAATTTAAAAAATCAATCTAGAAAGTTTATGTGAAACGGGATGAAGATGTTGAAGATTTATGATTTGGGTCAATTTAAGGGGAAGATTTGGGTCAATGGAGGAGGAAGAGGATGAAGATGATGGAGAAGAAGGAGGGAGAGGATGAAGATGTGAAGAGGATGAAGGAATAAAATCAAAAAAAGGAAAAAGAAAAAAGAAAACTAAAAAAAAAAGGAAAAATCAGAAAAAAAGAAAGTCAAAGGTCATATAAGCTGGTCAACGGTGTCAACCGGTCACTTGGCCGTAATTGAGGAAAAATCAAAAGTCTGTGGCTGTAATTCATAAAAAAAATATTTGCGGCTGTAATTCATAAAACGAGAAAACTTTGAGGCTGTAATTCATAAAAAAATTCATCATCATGGATCAAAAACTGGTTTTATTGCAATAAAATCGATGAACGTTTGCATTAAGCACAACATTTTTTTCATTTTAGTTTACTTGGATAGTTAACTACCAAAGGGTTGATGGTGAGCAAATGGAAAAACACTTCATATACCCCGTGAGTAGACCTGGGAAAACGGTCGGTCGAGCGGGTTACGGGTCGGGTCACTTTCGGTCGGGTCATTTTCGGGTCGGGTCATTCTCGGGTCAGGTCATTTTCGGATCGGGTCATTCTCGGTTCCGGGTCGGTCGGTTTGACCCAACGGGTTATGACTTGTGAAATTTTAAAAAATGATTTTCTCATATTTTATTATTTATGAAACTTTTTTAATAAAAAAATTATTTCTCATCCCTATGACATTAATCCACATATCAATTAACACGGTGTTAAAGCCTTATATGTGATTGAATTTAAGTTATAAGAAATCAGTAATAACGACGCTCGTTGTCTAAACTTTAAATCTCTATGTATAGTTGGATTTGTAACATACGTGTCACATTAGAGAAATCAGATGTGCGATTTTCTAAAACTAGTTGTGGTATATCAGGTTCATTTAAGTGTAAAGAAAATAAGAAAATTAATATTTATTTTGAAAAACTTATAATATACATGCTTTAACAAGATATATGTATTCATTTAAGATGATTATAACGTCCTTTTTTTAAAGAAAATAATTACTATGGATAAAAATATGTTAATTGCGTATTTTTTTAAGATCTATTAATGAGTTTTAAGGTTCAAATGATATAGTCAATATGTTTAGATAAGTTAAAAACAAAAATTTTATTTGAAATAAATTCTAACATTGAGATTACTCTAAAAATTGACATTAAACCTGTCAAACGGGTCGGTCGGGTCGGTTGTCGGTCGGGTCACTTTCGGTCGGGTAATTATCGGGTCAGTCATATTTCGGGTTAAGCCTCTTTCGGATCGGTCGGGTTCGGGTTTTGGCGGGTCGGGTCCCGGGTCCATTTTTCGGGTCGGATCAAAATTTTCCAGGTCTATCCGTGAGTAGACTAGCCGAGTTGACATTCAGTGATGTGGAAGGACGCATGTATGATAAGATATACTCCCTCCGGTCCAGTTTAGATGTCCCATTTGACTTTTGACACTATTCACTCATCACTCTTAATTTGTATTTTACTCTTAATCTATAAGTTAAAACATAGTCATGTGGGATCTTGTTTGATTCGTCTCAATACAAGGATTATTAATATCAATTTTTTATAATTTTTGATTAAGAATAATTAGAGATATTAAGGATTAAGATGTTGCCTCGGCATGTGTGAAAAGTCAAATGGAACATCTAAACTAGACCGGAGGGAGTAATATTTTAATATGCAACTGTAGTTACTAATTTGCAACCTTATTGTTATCAGGAAAACTAATATAATACGAATCATATCTTTAAGAATAGTAAACGATATGTTTGGAGTATTCATATCATATTTGCCTATTTTCAAAAAAAAAAAAAATGATACTACTTGACAAAAAAGTGTTACTTAAAAAAAAAAAAAACTGAACAAAACTTACAAAAACATGTTACTTTTAATATAAAAAAGTGTTACTTTAGAAAAAAAAAAAACGTATTACTTTGTATAATTTAAATTTTTGAAAAATTTTCTGACAGTAATACTTTTTTATGTAAAAAGTTAACAACTTTTCTTTTTAAAAAATATTTTTTTTGACCAAAAGTAACCCATTTGCTGTACAAAAGTAACAGTTTTTTATCAAGTAAATTGGTTCTCATGGTTTTCATATAAGTTTGGTTCTCAACTATATATATATATATATATATATATATATATATATATATATATATATATATATATATATATATATATATATATATATATTACTTAGTCTAAATATGAATAGTACTTATCAAGTCTTGTTGACTAAGCAAATTAATTATCTTAATTTTGCAAGTAATCTAACTTAGTTCAAGACTAAAAACCGTGTAGTCTAAATATGAATAGTACTTAGTCTAATCTATTAAACTCATAAAATGAATTTTAACTTAAGCTATTTTTTGACTAAACATGTTATGATTAAGATATGTTTTAAAACATTTATTAACTAAATATAGTTAGTCATTTATTAATTAATTTAATACTCCCTCCGTCCCACTTATATTGTCCACTTTGATGTGGACACGCAAAATAAGAAAGGGGTAGTAGTGGGATATTTTAAGTGATTATAATAATTGAAAAGATGGTAGTGGAGCATTTTAAGTGATTATAATAATTAAAAAGGTGGTAAGTGGGGTATTTTAAATAATATAAGTTGAGGTAGTTGGAGGTATTTAGGTAAAAAGTCTTTGCCAAAAATAAAAAGTGGACAATTAAAGTGGAATGACCCAAAAAGAAAATGTGGACGATAAATGTGGGACGGAGGGAGTATGAGTTTTGAATATCATCATCAAAGGAGTTGAGACTTCATTAGAGATATTTTGAATCAAGAAACAATAATTAAAAGTATTTTTTTTACAAATATTCCTAAAATTTATGTGCAAAGAAAGTAGACTTAAAAAGAAAGGGATATTTCCAAAAAAAGAAAAAAAAAAAGAGAGAAAGGGAGAAATGATGTGTGTTTTTAGGAAGTTGAAAATGAATATGAGGGGACATATATGATATATGGTTAAAGTCTTAAAGAAGTGATTCCCAACTAATAGATCCCAAGAGATGGGAAACAGAAGATTATAAATAAAATAATAAATAAGTGTGTCTCCCAATGAATAAGTGTATATGGATATTAGATTTGGGATAGGGGAAGGTTTTAGTGTGAAATTGAAGTCAATAATAATGAGTATGGCTTGCTACTGCAACTCCAGCAATATCCAGCACTATTATATTATATTATTATTATTATTATTATTATATTATGGTAGGAAACTCGCATATCATTCATTACTCATTAATGCTTAACCATCTACATAATCATATAGATAGATAATACCCCTTGTTTATCTGTTCATTATATGCATCATTTTTCTTTTCCTATATGAGATATATGAGATCTAGCCCATCTACTACATGTTATGATGAATATGAGTTTTTCGTTTAACTCGTCTCAACGAGTCGGTCTCTCGCAAGAGTAGCTTAAAGTATATAACTAAGATCTATCCTCCCTATTAACTTTTGCGTCAATTTAATTCAACTCATCAATTTCATTCAATCGAACCCTACAAGAAAGTATTTATTTATACACTATTTACTTAGTTTCCTATAATAATAACAACTTTTGATAAATTATGAATAGTATCAACTTAGAAAGGTATTTCCCTAAAATATCTCTAACATGTTAAAAATAAAATTATAGGAGATGATATGACAAAAAATTGGTAAATTAGCTAATAGACTAAAGTTGGTATTATTCTAGGAAAAAACCCCCTGAGTTAGCGTTGTTAATGGTCAATTAAAAGTTGGTATTATTGTAAGGAACTTAATGAAAAGTTGTATTATTCACGGTAATTTTTCCAATTATTAATGAAGTGACTAAGAAATGTTCCTTAGGAATGGCTACATTCATGATTCAACTCAATTTGAGGTTTAACAAACATAGATATCACATTTTAAATCAACATAAATTGTAAATGTATAATGTTGTATCACGGGTAGATTATTTGTGTACATGTTTTAATAGTAAAAATGTAGGAACTAGTAAAGTTGCAACTAAAAGTATAAAACCAGCTTGTTTTAGCAAGTGGTTAACTATATGTGCAATGAATACATTATACACATTCACACTATAAATATCTTACTTCCATTCAGGAAATCAAACCATACTCACAGCACAGAAAACAGATAAGAGAGAAAAAAAACAATAAGAGTAGAGCGAGAAGTTTCGAGAATCAGTCATGTCGATAGATGCATTAGCAATGGCGGGGGTAGATTACAGGGAAAGCGGTATCAGTTTTACAGAGATGGAGTTTAGAGACATGGAAACCACACCACAATATCTTCTAGCTGAGAATGAGTACACCAACGGAAAGGAAGAGAGGAAGCGCGAAGCGAAAATCAATATCGGCCCTAGAAAGTTGCAACTGATTACGAAGATGCAACCTTGGAGAAAGGCTGTTGGCTCGGGAAGGGGAAATTCTGGTCCCACAACCCCAACAACCCGACAACTCCAATCTCCCCGGGACCATAAAGCAATGGGAAGATAAGGAAGTGAAGCAGCATCATATGTTAGTTGACTACAAACTTTAATGAAATGTTTATCATTTTCCCCCCTTAGATTCGATGTAATTATGCAACTTAATATGGCAAAAGCAAAGTAAAGAAAAAATCGGTGTACAATAGATGCATTCATAAAAATATCGATGAAATAAATAATTTATTACTAATTCTTCGATATCCATACCCGTATTATATCCTTTCATAAGATCAAGAAGTGTGTTTAAAATTTCAAGAAGACAGATTATCAAAGACTAACTAAATCTCATCAAAATATTCACAACACCAAGCTATATCATCATATAAAATATGACATCAAATGAATATTGAAAACATAAGAAAGGGTTTCAAGGCTACCTCCATCGTCTCCTTCATCGGCCACCAGATAACTCAATTGCGTCCTGATTATGAATGGAATCATTACCCCACCCAAATCTGCTATGCAACCTTTCAGACTCTTGCCTGCGGGTGACTTCGACACTTTGCCATTCCTCCCATCTTTCAGCTAGCCCCTCTCCTTCAAGCATCCGCACCACGTCTGACATTGCTGGGCGATGTTCCGGTTCAGATTGAGTACATAACAGTGCAACTTGGATAATCATCTCCACTTCTTCAATTATAAATTTGTTATTCAAGTTCTTATCAACAATTGCATCTAACTTCTTTTCTCTTTCAAGCTTCTTCACCTGTGATCAGACGATAGTAACTAAGAGTCAAGTATCAACGTGAATACGACGGAAATACAAGAACGAGAAACGAAAGGAAACACATGCAAAAAAGATAAAATCAAAATCATAAGAGACTTCATCCTGTTCTAAAAGATAAAATGCAAGAAATACTCTAACGACCCTTTTGATAAGTGGTAATAAATGGTGGTAATGGGAATGAAAATTACTGTAATTTTGGTTGAAAAATCTCATGGCTACCTTGATGACATGCTTATTCAACTCTAATCATCTCATTTTTCTTCATAAAATTCATTCCAATGCATTACCATTGGGATAGGTGGTACTAGGTGGTGATGAAAATTTGTAAACAAAAGAACTTTATTGTGATCAAAGTTCCATTTACCATTGAAATTATATTAAAATTTTGATGAAATTTTACACTATATATCATTCCCATTACCACCATTTAGTACCACCAACCAAACGAGCTGTAAACGCAAAGAAAACGCAAACATAAGAAAAATGAGACAAAAGAAACAAGTTAATAAAGAAAAAAAAGGATTCTTTATAGTTCATGGTTAGATATGTAAATTAACAGATGACAAATACCCATTAGTAAGCTACACAAAATATGAAATCATTAGTTCTTACATGATCAAGCAACAGGACTTCATCCTGATCTTCCAAGCGCGAAAAGTCAATGGCCCGTTGGCCTGTCACGAGCTCAAGCAGCATTATACCATAACCAAAGACATCAGTCCTTTCTGATGACTTCCCAGTCGACAAATACTCAGGTGCTATGTGCCCCATTGTCCCCCGCACCTGTGTAGTCACATTAGTTTTCCTCACATCTACCAATTTTGCTAGCCCGAAATCACCCACTACTGCTTCAAAACATTCATCTAACAGCACATTAGCAGCCTTAACATCACGATGAATGATCTTAGGGTTGCAATGTTCATGAAGATATTCTAAACCACGAGCAGTGCCCAAAGCTATTCGTTTCCTGTGAGGCCAATCTAATACAGGCTCTCCCGGTTTCAATTCTGCAGAAAATTGAACATTACGACAGCATATAAAAACCAAGTACAGAACAGAATATACACTTATAAATGAAACAATATCTCATCAACAGAGCAAGGGATGACTTTATTAGACGCCCATTTCAATATGAAGCTTATACAACAATATGAAACAGAACATGTAACACTCAAGACTTTTGCACCTGTTGGTACATTGATAGCATACTTCCGAAACACATGTTTTTAAAAACTGACTCAATTACCATTTTACATAACTTTCTGTTTTAAAATATATCAAAAAAAGAAAAAAAAAATGTAGTGTTTACTTGCGCAATTTGCAGCAATGTTTGTAAAGAGGTAAATGTAGTCTAAGGACAGGTGCTTTTAGCATAGATGTGGGTCACTCACACAGAAATGTATCACTTATAGCACAAGGTAGAGGATTTTACCTCGTAAACGATAAGCCACACTCAGGTTTTGCATGAATGGATACACCAAAAGCCTTTCTGTTGGCGTAGTGCAGAATCCAATCAAGCGTAATAGATTCCTGTGTACAGCAACACTTATCATCTCAACCTCACGCTGAAAAGCTGCCTCTCCTCCTGGAGCCTCGTAATCAGTTAGTCGTTTTACTGCTACCTTTGTATTGTCTCCTAGCACGCCTTTGTAAACCTTACCAAACCCACCTTGACCAAGAACATTTTTCTCACTGAAGTTGTCGGTCGCTATCTGCAACTCCCTATAAAAAAATCTTTTAAGCTGGCCAAATGCAATCGTGCTATCAACTTCACCTGAATAGAATTGCCATCAAACAAAAAAACTTTAAACGGTAAAGGGGAGGTTCTTAAGCATATCAGATGAGATATTCAGATCAATCATCAATATTGGCCCCACGTGATCATTAGTGAAGTGAAAATGCTTACATATTACCTTTGCATAAGTTGCATTTTGTTTTAAAGAAAAAGGAATATTATATACAATAAAAAAAAGAAAAAAGCATTGATGTTACCAAAAAATTAGAAGTTTTCAAAGATAACAAAATCACGATATCCAAACAATTTACTTTTTAGAGGAGTTAGACCCTTTTCTCCTAGACTCAATAGGCATCTTTCAGTGTCGCCATAGTCGACATCGCCTAAGATTGATCAATGGTTGGTCTCTACTGCCATCAAATCGCCACTACAATCACTTGCTCTGTCTTGGAAGCATTCATCAAGTCTTTGCAGTATCCATTATCAAAGGCTCATATACTCCAAAAGCCTCTTCACCTTCATCGCACATCCGTATAAAAGACAGTTATGATTAAGGGTGACGTAGGTCTTTAATCCATGTTGGATATGTATAAGTAAAGAAGAGGCTAAAAAGGGGTAACATTGGAATAAGGAAGAAAAGCTTTAACAGTCAAAAGTGGATTTGGAGGCAAAAGGTAAAATCGACTTGGCTGTTCCTTTGGCCAAGGAAAAATCGACTCGGCTTTGGGTTCTGAAACATAACATTTAAGTTTTCACTCTGCTTTTTCTATTCCTATATTCTTGCATGTAAATGTTTAGTCCCTATGCGTTATTAATTGGGCTAAACACAGTCTTAGGTATTTTAGTTTCTAATTCTTTTAATCTCTAGGTTACATATATATTCTCTCACTCTCTAGAACTCTCCTTTCTCAATTGTAATCATACATCCATTTTAACTCCATTGAAAGGTTCTTTAAAGCAATAAAGACATCTAGGTTACATATACGTAAATGTTTAGTCCTTTCTACGATTGTTCGTGTTCTCAGACTTAGAAGCTCTTACTACAACTTCATTGTATAAATTAAAGCATCTCTTGCTATCACTTTAACATTGTAAAATTAAACTCTATCCATTTTTCACAATCTAATTGTCATAAAAGGTTCTCACTACTCACAAAATTTCATTTCTATGTTTGTTTTCGTTTGACTGAATTTAAAAAGATTTACATTCTCAGAACTTGAAAAGTGAAAAATTGTTTGGTAAATAATAACTTGTAGGGACTCCCTCCAGCCAGTGCAAACACTTTTTTAATTCATCTTGTGACATGGGAATGGCGAATTTTGATGAGGTGGCACTTCATGTACCCTATTTTCAACTAAAGTGCCACCATGCTTATGTTGGGTGGATTTATGTGTGTCATTGAGAAGAAAACTATACTTCTCGAGGATTGAAATTGTAGATATAGCAAGCAGTATGCAACAACTAACAATCAATGCCAACCATCCATGATATACATAGCAATACTATCAAAATATTATTAGTTCAAATAATACATGAAAAAGAAAAAAAAATAAGATGATAAACCAAATCTCAAGAATCAGAAAAGCGAGTAAAAGGGAGGATTGTAGAACCTGCTACATCGACAAACACTTCACGCTTGTAACCGTTTACTCTACTCTTGAACAAACAATACAGCAGGACTCCAAGGAAAACCATACAAAAAAACCCTCCAACAACTCCAACAATAACTATAATTTTTGTTTTGTTTGAAGAACCTGACAATATAGGAAAATTTTAGTTCACAGCAGATGCTAAACTATGAACTGAGGATTCTGTTGACTAATCATAATATAAATACAACACACTAGAATTGAAATTCCACAAATTACATCAGCTAGAATTCTACCTGTGGTATTACCATTAGACGCACAAGGTTGACGGACCTCTCCACCACAGGTCAACTTATTCCCTGAAAAACTGCAATCAGAGGACCAAAACATGACTAAAGAGAAAAATATAGCTATGCTAATTCATCTACCATTTTCATACATGGTAATTCTGCATAACGGCCTGTTTGGTAATCGGTACTAAATGGCAGTAATGGTAATAAGAAAATTAGTGTAATTTTGGTAGAAATATCTCTTTATAAACTTAATGGTCATACTTAGTCTCCTTTATAAATCTTATTTTCTTCACAAAATTCATTCCATTGCATTACCATTTGAAGACGTGGTATTAGGTGGTAATGGAAAATTATGAGCGAAAAAACTTTTTTAAGATCAAACTTTCATTACCATGGGAATAAAATGATACATATCATGAAAATTTACACTACAAATCATTCCCATCACCAACAATTAGTATTGTCAACCAAACGGACCGTCAATAGTATGCAAATCAAAACCCAGTATTTCATACTAAATATGGAATTTGAGATCATACTTGTATTGCGGTATTGAAAAGAGATGCGTAGGAACATGACCGCTGAGTTGATTTGTAGAGAGCTGACTGTGACACCATAGACATATAGATCAGACATGTGATGTAGATATTGATAGACCCTCGCAACATCTCAAATTATATTCTTTCAACCCTGATTCCAAAATGATATAAATATCAGAGACTACTATTTACAAATTACGAGTTTTTTCAACATACAGGCTAATTAAGTTATCAAGGGAAGCCAGCGAATCAGGAATAGTCCCAGAGAGATTGTTATGGCTCAAACTCCTGCATTAGTAAAGGCATTTAAATTAAAGGTGACACCAATTTTAATAAAATTAGATGTAGCATTATCTCAAGACAGAATAGCAAAGATGGTACTACTCACAAATATTTAAGATTTTTTAGATTACCAAGGGAGGATGGTATTTCATCAGTTAAATGATTATTCTCTAAATCCAGAGTCGTCAAACTAGACAAATTCCCAAGCTCTTCCGGAATCTTTCCCGTGATTCTATTGTCTCGTAGGGACCTACATAGTCAATGCATATGTGTTCATCAAGGAAAGAATCAACGTGGCTTAGTTACTAAACACAAAAATTTGAAAATTAGCAAATGAAAGCGTGTAGAACAAGATGAGTTGCTTAGTTTCTTTAAGCCCTCTCAACACGAAGAACTACCATATCCATGAAAAAAGGCTTGATATTCAACAAGGGAGGAAAAGATTAACCATAGACGGAGAGGTAGAGTGGCTAAGGTATGTCATGGCTCTTTCTCATTATCTAACTAAATATCTAATGCTAATTAAATATTAAAATGTGACCATAATTACCATTTTAGGAGTACTTTGTAACATTATATATGCATATTCTTAAACATATAAAAAAAATTCACAATCAAGCATCAATATAATTCATTAAACATATTCATTCATCAAAAATTTGTTATTCAACTAAATGAAGCTTCTAACCCAACAAGTGATTAATCGTCTACAATTACATCCATTGTCCTAGTGAATTTACTACATATTCTACTTTACTTATTTAGTTGCGAGTAAATAAAAATGAAATTGTAATAACATAAGTAGATGAAAGAAATGTATGGATGAAATGAAAAGAAAATAGCTCATATTTGATAAAACTTCACAAACTTATTAGCACAAACTAAAAGGATAAATATAGAAATTTGAATACAAAAGCAATTAAGAACATTTTTATTTACGGTGTTACTTTACTAACTTAAAAGAAAAAGGCATTATCGCAAAATTCTATGCATACAACAATGATTGGGATGTTTGAGCTTCCTTTTGAAAAAAAAATGTGGCTCACCACTAAAGCCCACCATGAGCAAAGTCTAAAAGCTAAGGTTAGTATAGCATTAACAATGGAAGATTAAGTTCCAAGTGACAATTCACTAAAAGCAAAATCTAAGTATATTTTGATAGTTATTTCAAATTGTTTAGTTTAAATCAAAGAGCTCCCATTGCAATTTATTTTCTTACTCTTTTTATAAAAAGGGTTGAAAATGATCTTTTAATATTTGATTTGAAATCCTGAGCTTCTTAAAAAACCACACTTCTACAATCCAAAGCAAAAAATCAATCAAAAATCTCGAATCGGAATGTTTCGAGTTACAAGACTAGAACTTAGTAGTGCAATGGCAATAAACTAAAATGGTGATGAAAAGTTTGTCTCAGGTGACGAATATAAAGTTATAAACATGCTAAAATAGCAGATTTCAAAACCTGTCTTGTGAGAGTGCAGCAATTAGTTTCAGATAAATTAAGAAAATTTAAAACAAAAATTTATCATTAATCTTGGATATTTGTTCATTAAAAAATCTGCAAACTAAATGTCTCACAAGTACAATAATATAGTGAAAAGTGAACCTACAGAGTTTGAAGAGTCTTTAGAGTCCCTATTTTAGGTGATATAGATCCAGCTAACCCCATGGAAGACAATGTCCTGTGCCAAACAACAAAGAAGCCATGACTATCAACTTATGAATTGCATACAAATTTAACCAACTTTTGTACTATCATCAACAGTCATTAATAAACTAAGCTTTCAAAAATACGTAAGAGATGAATCGAACATACTTACAAAGAAACAACGTTATTACTACTGTCACACATAACTTGTGACCAAGTGCACGGATTAACCATATCGGGGTTCCAATTTGACAGCTGTTGAGATGAAGCATGTAACGATTTTTTTAGTTCGAAAAGGGCTTCGCCTATAATAGAAAACAAACAAATGATCAACATTTCATAATCACACAAATATCCTAAATCATTTCAAAGTCTCTAAGAAGAAACTTTAAATATGCAAGTATCAAACAGAATAATAAACAAGAGACCAGTACCTTGAAAGTCAGCCATACAACCCAGGAGCAAACACGCAAAGGATAGAACAGAAAAAACGAGCTCCATTAGTGTGCCCTCGATTTCAGCTACCGATTCTTTTAGAGTCAATCATCCATGTGTACAATACGACAACATTCCTGCCATGAACAACGAAACACAAGAAACCGAATCATAAATTCATGAAAAACGTAAACATAAGACTCACAAAATTCAATTATCAGATTGTTTATCTTAATGAGGTACCAATAAAACCAACATACAATAATCAAACTTCACCACTATAATTAGGTTCAGTTTTCAAGATTTTTCTTCCACCATTAGTGTTTACCAATCTCCTACTCCCTATATCATTTCATATGCTCAGGAACTCATGGGCATTTGCCAAAATCATTTTTAACCTCAAACTGTAATCCTACAAACAATCTTAGGTAAGCATCATTCTTCAGAGCTTCACCTACCCACTAACCAAACCACCCACAATCTCAAATCCTTAAAGTTTACAACTTTCAGCACCAAAATAATATAGTCAACTGTTTTCACTCAAAAAGAATTTAGTCAGTAATGTGAAACACAACAAGCACCAACCCTAAAAAAGCCTTTTCTGATAAAACGTGCAAGCTTTTACAAGTATCCAAAATTATACAAATTACCACTTAAAAAATCAGTCAAATTTTCAAGTCAATTCAGAATCTAGGACACAATACAGAAATAACACCAGAACTTCACTAATCTTTATTTTTATAATAGTTTTGAAATTGAGTTTGCAAATGTAATTTTAATATAAAAACAATATAATAATTAAAATTGTGCAAATAAGTAAGTATTCCTTAATCCCGCAAAATATTAGTTTCAATCATCATACCGGCTATCCAGTTCATGGAAACTACAATCAATGTCTAAAGAGGGAGAGGATGCCAAATGAAAACGAAATCAAAGATTGGTTGAAAGATTATAATACAAGAATAAGTACAAAAAATGGGGAAAAAGTTAAGTAAGAAAGTAAAACAAGACACTACCCTGCATTCATATGAACACCCAAAAAAAAAAGGAGAAAAGAAAGAGAGGGAAATTACCAGAAAGAAAGAAGATCAGTTAGATGATAAAAGTGATGAATTTCAATTGTATTTGATGAAAATGAAAAATAATTACTAATTGTTTGATTATAATTTGTAAGGATAAAGAATTAGAATGTTCTGCTTCTGAGTTATATTATTCTGCTGTTAAATTATTATCAAGTGGCAACTGGATTAAGGGCTTTATCGACTGCTAATTTTATGTTTCCACTCAATATCTTGCTCTCATAGACTTGAGAAAAAGTAGTGTAATGAGAGAAAAAAAACTATGTTTAAGTTCTATGGTACTCCCTTGAATCTTGATGCTTTTTAATTTAATTTAGAGCATAAAATTATTTATTGATTGAATATATAAATAGGTGAGATATGGTCAAAATAAGTTTGTCAATATCACTAGAATAAATAGAGGTGTATATTTGGATGTTTGAGCAGGTTTTGAGTATGATATTTTAAATCTGATTAATTTTTGTTCTTGTGTATATGAAAATATTTTGATAAACTGATTTAATTTTTATGTGCGAGTTATTTATGGTTAGCTCGAGTCAACTCAGACTCGACTTTAGTTAATCATGTACATTTTAAATGGTTATAAAAAAAGAAGTGAATTGAATTCAAGTTGGAAAAGAGCATAGTTGATAATTCTATTGGTTACTTGGCATTTTGTACTCTCTAATCCCAAGTCAATAGTAGGTGCGAAAAATATCGCGACTTCTGTTTTTTTGCTCTTTAGGTTCTAATAATTATAATTTTGAAGAAAGTTTTATCCTTTATGAAAAACTTGCTTAAATAGGTTCATTTTTTATTTAAATGGGCAGTTACACCATACTCAATACTCCCTCTGTTTTTTTTTTATTCTTCTCATTTACTTTTTGCACAGTTTTCAAAGTAACTTTCGAACCTCAAAATCTCTAGATATACATTATAAAAATTATAAAAAAATATATGATAAAAAAGTATACATTAAAACGGATCTAGCGAGATCTCACATGAATATATTTTATCATCTATATATGTCTCAAAAATCATAATCAAATTTCTCTCTCCAAAATAGAATATTCTAAATAGGAATAAAAACATAAGGAAACGGAGGGAGTATAAATGAGATTATTTGATATTAATAATACAATTTTTCATTCTTTTGCTAGTATAATCTCATCTTTAGATTATCTTTTAATATGTTAACACTAGTATAAAAACTCGTGAAATGCACGATTTTTTAATATAAAATAATATAAATAGTTTTAATTAATGATTCAATTACATATTATTTTTATTTTATTCAAATATTTTCATTCAGATATTTATAGTTATCACTATAATAATAATTTTATTAATTTTCGGATATAATTATCTGATTTAAATACTTTTCATATTCAAAAAATTTCTTAAATAAGTGGTAACAATTTGATGCATTAGACAGATAGAATAGTTTTCAAACATTGATATCACACATTCAAACATTGATATCCAATTAAAAAATTCCTTAAATAATTACCATATTCAAACACTGATATCCAATCAAATAATTCCACATGGCGAAATGCAGGAACTATAGGGGTATCAAACTCCTAAGCCACACTATAAAACTGTGGGAAAGAGTTATTGAGAAAAGAGTTAGACGGGAGACGGTGATTAGGGAGAACCAGTTTGGTTTCATGTCGGGGAGATCAACTACTGAGGAGATTGATGGAAAAGTATCGGGAGCGAAAGAAGGATTTGCATCTCGTGTTCATCGACCTGGAGAAAGCACATGATAGCATACCACGAAGCATCGTTTGGGATAGCCTCAAGAAAAGAGGTATTTCATCAAGATATATTGAGGTAATACAGGACATGTATGATAGAGTTTCGACCAACATTCCAACACCGAAGGGGCTAACAGAGTCTTTCAGTATTAGAGTGGGCCAACATCAGGGATCAGCACTTACTCCTTTCATCTTTGCGGTGATTATGGATGAAATCTCAAAATCCATTTGGGAAACCGTACCATGGTATATGTTTTTCGTTGATGATATAGTCTTGGCCGCAGAAACTAAGGAGGAGGCTAATAGTAAATTGGAAGAATGGAGGGAAGCCTTGGAGGGTAAGGGGATACGCATAAGTCGCTCGAAGACTGAATACATGCGATGTAGCTTAAGTGGGACAGAATCGATAGGGGAGCCAGAGGTGTCCATCAGGGGAGAAGCTGTTAGGGGTGTTCATTACCGGGTACCCGGCTAAACGGGTACCCGGAAAGCCGGGTACCCGGTTAGCCGGGTACCTTTTTTAGCGGCCCGTGTCCCGGCCCATTTATTGCGGGTACCCGGTTAGCGGGTACCCGGATAAGACGGGTCGGGACACCGGGTACCCGGTTATTATTTTTGATTATTTTTCATATTTAATTATAATTTTTAAATACTTAAATACTTATTACAATAATCTATTTGGAAATGGAAGAAGTATGATATTCTTAAATTCTTAAAAGAATGTTTACACAATAATGTCAAATTTAAATTATTGAACTGATAATTTCGCCCAATATCCATTAATTCAGTGATAGAAGTTCTTCAGCCCCATAATTATTTATTTTTTCTCTTTAATTTTGCCTAAAACTGTCAAAAAAAATTGAAATGAAACTTTAATAAACATAATAATACTCCTAGCTATTAATTGCTTCCTCTTTAACTTTCTTTTGGAGAAAAATAGTAGTTTGCAGAAGCAAAATATAAACACCACCAGTTTGGATCTATTCTAAACATAATATAATACTCCTTTACTTTCTTTGTAATTTTGTTATTTTATTTAAAGATTAAAAATTAAAATGGACCAAAATATAAAACTAATACTCTTACAAATTAAATAAAATGGGTATATATATATATATCAAAAAAAGTTAATCGGGTAATTAGCGGGTACCCGGATCAAAATAATACCGGCCCATGACCCGACCCGGTTAAGACGGGTCGGGTACCCGGCCCGCAATTTTCAAATTTTTTTATTTTTGACCCGCCAATTATGAGGCGGGTCGGCGGGTCATCGGGTCGGGTCGGGCGGGTCGGGTAATTTTGAACACCCCTAGAAGCTGTTGCATGCACGTCCAAGTTCAAATATCTGGGTTTAGTAATTCAGAACAATGGGGAGATTGAGGGTGACGTTACTAACCGTATACAGATAGGTTGGCTCAAGTGGAGAGCAGCGACTGGGGTGCTTTGTGATAAAATTCCTAGTAGACTAAAAGGGAAATTCTACCGCGTTGCGATTAGGCCGGCTTTGTTGTACGGAACAGAGTGTTGGCCTGTAAAGAAGGCTTTCGAGCAGAGAATGGATGTAACAGAGATGCGCATGCTGAGATGGATGTGTGGTAAGACAAGGATGGACAGGATTAGAAATCAGGAGTTTAGGGAGAAGTTAGGGGTTGCACCTCTCTCTGCAAAGATGCGGGAGAACAGGCTCAGATGGTTTGGGCATGTGCAGAGAAGCACCCATGACGCCCTAGTGAGAAGGGTTGAACGCATCATAGTGGAGGGCAAGAGAAGCCGAGGAAGACATAAGAGGACGTGGGAGGAGCAGAATAACAGCGACCTGCTCGAACTACACATCTCTAAGGACCTAACCAGGGATAGAGCCACATGGTGGCGCCTTATTCACATCCTAGATTACTAGACTTGTATGTTACTATTCTGTGTCTTTCGTCATCGCTATTCATTGTCTCTTTTACCTGTATCGTTTATAAATTTTTAAATGATCTCTATGCTTGGCTAACGTGGGTGTAATATGCAGGTTTTTAAATGATCTCTAGAGCCGAAGGACTCTTATGACAGCCCTCTCCTTATGGGTATGAAACGCCGTCGACCTTCCTTCCCCGAACCCTGACCATAGAGTATCTATGTGCGGGAACACCGGGTATGATGATGATGATGATGAGTCTTAGAATGAAGACATGTGGCATTTTACATTTTTTTAGTATAAAATCAATTTGTTTATTGTTCTTGCAGTTAGTATAAAATCAATTTAAAAAAAAAGGGCATTAAAGGCTGCGGTTTTTTGAAAAACCGCAGCCTTTAGTACCTTTTTTTTTGTTCCTAGCTAAAAACGTTTATAGGCTGCGGTTTTTAGGACCGCAGCCAATAACTTTTTCTCATTTGCTGTTACTCCAAGGGCTGCGAGACAAAACCGCAGCCAATACCCCCAAAAAAACCGCAGCAATTGGCGATTTTTCCACTAGTGTTAACAAGCCATGGGATAGACATGATGTATAGCACTTACAGCAAAAAGGTAAATGTTCTTGAAAGGCTAATGGTATAGTCACTATAGTGCATGAGGTCACCAAAAATAAGAGATGTAAACCAAGGAAGAACGGTGGTGAAATTGATTAGAGCAGTTTATCTATTCCAACAACTAAGGAAATCATTCCAATAGCTAAGCAAGCCATTCTTTCAATAGGGGTTCAAAGTTCAAACTACACAAGCTAAGGGGAAGAAGACTTTGGATTTGAGGCAAAAAAGACCAACAGTTCAGTCTTCCCAAAATCTTTTTGCTGAAGCTTAGATAAATAAAACCAGGAAGGAATAAGAAAGTTATTCATTTAGTTGTGGGTTCAAGAGAAAGTAAGGTTTAAAGGACATGAACACTATTCTTTACTAATTTACCTTAAGTCACAACTAACACGAGATTCTAATTTCTACATGTGACTAGTAAGCATGTGATGATGAGAATCATGTGCTAGTATTTTTGCAATGTTTATAATTATTACTTTAAGGTGAATTAAAGGTTGTTTATAATATGAACTCTTAGATGAATTATTTTGCTATGCATGTAATTATGTAGTCATTTACTCTCTTTATATAAAACAAAACTGGATACTAAAACCAACTCTATAAAATTGGTATTTATGTGAAAATGAATCCAAATGCATCCCTTGAATTGCATTTAATAGACATTACAATGGATCTTCATTTTATGTCAAAAGCATATGCAAAAAGGGCAACTTATATCACAACCATAAGGTTTAACAAAATATTAATATTAGGGGAACAACAAATAAAAAGGTCCAAAATGGAAAATGAGAACATCATTATGGAACTAAGTGAGTATAAGGAACTTAGAATCATGTTGTACTAAATTATAAAAGGCTCGAATTTTTAAATACTCCCTTTCTTCTGCTTTAAGTGTACCAATTAGTTTGACTCGCAGTGTAAGATATTATTTCAAGTCTTAATACGTCTAATTTAACACAATAAAAACTATGAAATATAGTTTTAACTAATTTAATTTTGGGATTTTTGTGACTAGAACCAAGTCCAAGATCATGAAGAAGATTAATCAATCAAGGTTAAAAATGTAGGATGCACGAGGCGCAAAGATATGCTCAGAGCGTCGACGCGCAAGGTTCGGAGTAGTATGGGGGGCGTGGAGAAGCTTCTGTCTAGAGTAGAATGCTGGGTGCGTGCCGCAGAGATCTACGGGGGTCACGCTTGTGCGGGATGCGATGTAACACACGGGGCGCGGACTTCATGCGGGTAATGCGTAAAGTAGTTTTTTCATGTTTTTGGCTGGTTACTCATAGATTTTGATGCTTTATTTTGTATTTCTTAAGTTCTTAACCCTTATTCTTTTTATTATGAGGTACACTATACAAAGGCTCTATGTAATTAGAATTAGGAGATGCAACACAAAGTGAGGAAAACTAAGAGAGAAAAATCTTAGAGAGCCATTTTTGTGGCTTCTCGTTCATCTTGTAATCTCCCACTTTATAGTGAAAAGTTTATTCTCGGTGTCGGTGGATGTAGCTATCACATTAATAGTGAACCACGTTAATTTCTCGATGTGATATTTTTATTGTTTGTTTGAAGCCTTATTGCTTTCTGCTATTGTTTTTGATCTTTGCTTTCGATGTTGCAAAACAATTGACATCAAGAACTCAAGTAGGGATGGTCATGGGGTGGGTCTAGAGCGGGTCCAGCCAGACCCGGACCCGGACCCGGACCCTTTTGATTTTTTGAGATCTCGACCCGGATCCGGACCCTAAGGGTCTAAAATTTTCAAACCCAGACCTAGACGCTCCGAATCTGATGGGTCTAGGGTCCTTAATGGGATCTTAATGGGTCTAAAAAAAATCTCTTTGACTTGTCAAATTTGAACCATTTGTAAGTCATTATATTTTTTCATATATCTGTGAGAGAGTTATTATCGTACTTCATAGATATTTAATACTAATTTAACATCTAAAGTCGCATAGCGATATCCTTATACGCTTAAGTTCTATTATAAATATTAGTTCAAATAAGGGTAATTGAGTTAGCACTTAGCAAGTAGCATATATATTATTTAGAAAAAAATATAAGAAACTATCTATTCTATAGGCTTATTTACAAAAAACAACCTTATGTAATTTTTTTTGCAAAAAACTACCTAATCTAATGTATTTCTCTGCAAATGACTACCACTCAAAAAACGTTAGTTGACGTTAAGTTTGAGGGTTTGACCAATTTGAGAGGTTATGTTGTCTATGTGGCAGTATCTTATTAGTCCTCATATTTTTAAATAAATTAAATTTAAAACACATGAATTTTAAAAAATTAAAATAAAAGATATTTAATGTCATTTTTATCCATCATAACGATTTTTTTTCAAAAATAACGGATGCTGTGATTACCCTTATGGGGTAACTCTTTCGAAATCTGGTCGAAACAAGTACTTATTTGTCTATTTTTCGATACGTAAACCGAAAAAGATATTTAATGTCATTTTACCCATGTCGCGACGTCTTTTTTTTGAAAAAAATCGTTATGATGGGTAAAAATGACGTCAAATAATTTTTCGGTTTACGTATCTGTAAATAGGTGAATAAGGATAATTGCAACGTCTGTTTTTGAATAAAAGTCATTATGATAGGTAAAAATGACGTCAAAAATCTATTATTTTTATTTTGTTAATTTTATCTTAATTTGAAATTATTTATAATACAAGAATTAATGAGATACTACCATATAGACAACTTTACCTTTCAAATTGGTCAAACCCTTAAACTTAACGGTCAATTAACGTTTTCCGTTAAGTGGTAGTCATTTACAGAGAATTATATTAGATTAGGTAGTTTTTTACAAAAAAAATTACATAAGATAGTTTTTTACAAATAGACCTACAGATTTGGTAGTTTCTTATAATTTTTCCTATTATTTATATATATTATGATTATATGAAAATAAAATAAGTGTTGGGGGCAAAATTCATATGCAGAAGACAAATATAAAAGGACAAATCTGTAACGTCCCGGCCCAACGGACCACCGGTGACTACTCATGGAGATGATAGACTGGCCCCACAGACCAACACAAGTCTTTCCAGCGCACTTTGGTCTCACTCGTGCGCATCCGGAAAACTTCCCAGGAGGTCACCCATCTTAAGATTGCTCCCCACCAAGCACGCTTAATTGCGGAGTTCTTAGCAAATAGACTCCCTCGAAAAGAAGATGCACCTTGTTGATATGAGTAGTCTATCAATCTCTTTTCAAGCTAAATCTAGGGTATTACACTCACCCCCACTTAAGAATACAACATCCTCGTTAGACCATCACTTTAGGATCTTTTCCCCCACTAGGTGCACTGAACACACAATCAGCCACGGTCGCAGGGTTGCTCTGATACCATTTGTAACGCCCCGGCCCAACGGACCACCGGTGACTACTCATGGAGACGGTAGACTGACCCCACAGACCAACACAAGTCTTTCCAGCGCACTTTGGCCTAACTCGTGCGCACCCGGAAAACTTCCCAAGAGGTCACCCATCTTAAGATTGCTCCCCACCAAGCACGCTTAATTGTGGAGTTCTTAGCAAATAGGCTCCCTAGAAAAGAAGATGCACCTTGTTGATATGAGTAGTCTATCAATCTCTTTTCAAGCTAAATCTGGGGTGTTACAAAATCAATATTTATAAGGGTTCGAGGGGCAGGTCCAAGCTCCGAATCTTGCACCCGAACCCGGAAAACCCGTCAATTATTTTTTAGATTCAGATTCGACCCGGATCTGATGGGTCTCAAAGTTCAATCATAGGAAGAGTGTTTTGAGGGAAACAATGGTAGGAGATTCTAAAATAAGGATTGAGAAATATGATGGGAAGCATAGCTTTGGGCTATTGCATATTAAGATGAAGACGTTATTCAAGCACTTGCAAATTTGGCATCCATTGATCCCAAAAAGTGTGGCATCTACGTTGGAACCTAGAGACGGATGGACAAATGAACAACTACTAGTGATGGAAGAGAAGGCTCATTTTACCATCTAGCTAAGTTTTTATGATCATATCATCACGAAGGTTTATGATTAGGAGACGGCCGCGCAATTATGGTTAAAATTGGAGTCATTGTACTTGAGAAATCATTAATCAACAAATTGTTACTAAAACAGTGGTTGTTTAGCCTCTGGATGCAGTCAGGTACGCCATAAGGATGTTAAGATAGATGATGATGATGCAGCGTTAATATTCCTTGTTTCTCTACCAAATACTTATGAGAACTTTATGGAGTCTTTTGTGGTTGGCAAAGACCCATTGACCCTAGAGGAAATGAAGGCAACACTCTATACAAGGGAGTTGCATTAGAAGGTGACAGGTGATAATGAGAATTGTGTCAGTGAGTTAGTTGTTAGGTTGGGTAGAAATGCTAGAAAGAAAAGCAGGTATAAAAATGGTAACGGTACTAGGTCGGATATTAGTAATAGTACAGATGGGTCTAGTAACACTAGGATGATAATATGTTATCACTTAGGAACCATGACATCTTATGTCTAAATGTCCTAAATCAAATAATAAATCTCAGGCCACAATAGTTGAAAATAAACACAATAAGAGCTATGATTCAGAGGAAGACTTAGCATTGATTAATTGTGTTGAATATAGTGATTTGTTTGATAGTTGGATTCTTGATTCTAGTAGTTCGTTCCATATGAGTCCTCATCGAGATTGGTTTAATACTTCTGAGTCTTATTTTGAGGCTTCAATTACAATTGTTAATGGTACTCCATGTGAAGTAGTAGGTATAGGTTCCACGAGACTTCGGACTTGGGATGGGAGAAGGGTTTTGACTAAGGTGAGGCATGTTCCTGCATTAGGGAAAAACTTGATATCGCTTGGGACCTTAAATGATTTGGGGTTTAAGGGTGAGTTTAGGAATGGAGAACTAAGCGTCTTTAACGGTTCGGATTTGATACTTAAGGGTGTCAAGATTAGGAATGGAGAACTAAGCGTATTTTAGGGTGTGATGCTACTTAGTTCTATTGTTAGTGCTTCTACTTGTCACCAAGAGATGACGATTTGGGATAGACATGTTCATATAAGTGAGAGTAAGAGCTGAAAATTTTCATTGGAAATCGTTTACATATGTTAAGGATGTCTACCTTGAGGATGACAAAGCATTGGGTTTTTGGGTTTAAACACGGGTGTGAGCTTAGCATTGAAGCTCATGACCAATTGTATGGTAAGATGATTAGTTGGCTACATTTAGACAGTTCAATTTGTGGATTCGTTATGTTCTATGTTTTAGGTTTGTGCGACATTATACCTATGGGATAACACCATTGCAGAGCGGTGTTACAGGAATAATGAATCAGACCTTGTCAAAGAGTCTTATGCATGCTTTCTAGTACATGGTGGTTGAGTTTGTTTGATCGGGGTTTACACATGGGATTAGTGGTCACTAGTATGTGTGTGGTGAGGTTCAATAGGGTATCATACCGAGTTTAAGGAGGATTATGAGGTTAACCCCTCATCCATTTTTGTTCGACTTCAGATTGATGTTATTCATGTTGCCCCAGGTATATCTCTGACTGTGATTTCCGATACTATCTTTATCTTTGTGTATAGTTTAAAGGAGTCAGTATAGGGAACATTCATCTGATCTAAAGGGTTTCAAGAAAAGCCTATATGTGTTATCAAGAAGTCTAATAGGTTAGTTGTAAGGAGAGTTGTTTTGGTTGCTATAAGTGTGGAAGGTTATGCATTAAATCTTGTGAGTGTGGCAAGATTGGTATCCATTTTTGTGGAGTCATTTGAACCTCTAACTTATGAGCACATTGTAGAGTGTAGTGAGCGGGTGCAATGGCTTGCTATGACTTTATGTATAAATAGAGTGTGGGAACTGCTTTATAGACTGGTAATGTTACTTAGCTCAATTATATCACCTCATTTTGAGGCTAAGTCGGTCTACATGTCTAGAGTTACGATTTGGTGTTTAAAGTATAATGTGATGTGTAATTGTTTTGCGCATGCCAGAATTGTCATTTGCAGGTTTGTGAATCAACCTGGGTGGCGGCACTGGCAGGTAAAGATTTGATCTCACTATGGTTTGCTTGGATCAGTTGTTGTGTTACTTATGTATGGGAATGATGTTAGGTGCTTAGTTACATTGGCTAAAGTTTGATTTGTGTTCGCTGAGTTTAATTGTGTCATGATCTTGGTGATGGTTCTTTGTTATCAACCTTGGTTGGCTTTTGTGTACTGTAATTATTTGCTTAGTAATTAGGTACTTGATGTTTGGGAGAAGTACGATTTAGTCAAATTTCATTTAGAACGCACGTACAAGAAGATAGAGGTAAAGAAGGTAGGATTATCTAAATAGGCCCTTAGGGGCGATGTTGAGGAAGCTCACAGGTGGAGTTGTGCACAACCTTAAGGTGGAGCTAGCATCGTGAACTCGTAATGTAGGTAGAGCATTATGAGTGAACTTGTGATGCTAGTTGAGCGTTATGAGTTGTTATACTTGGAAACGAGTATGTGATTGGTCTTGGTTGAAGACTTATCGGAATGGGACTTAGTTGTAGACTTGTCGGGATGTATGGCTTATGCTTGAGCTTTGCAAACGATCTTGGCTTGAGAATGGTTTTGTTTCACTATGGTTTGATGAGCTTGTGGTTGATTACGGGTTCTCGTCAATGTGGAGATTGATGGGACATTTGTGATTTGAACCAAGTCCAAGATCATGAAGAAGATAAATTAAGTGACGGTCAAATATGTGGGTGTGCAGGGCGCGGACGCGCGGGGTTCGGAGTATAACACGGGGCGCAGAGAAGATTATGTCTTGGGTAAAATGCTGGGCGCGTGCCGCGCAGATCTACAAGGGTCATGCGCACGGGAAGCGGTGTATTACGCTGGACGCGGACTTCATGTGGGTAATGCTTGAAGCGATTTATTCCACGTTGTTTGGTGGTTACTCATAGTTTTTGAAGGTTTACTTTGTTTTTCTTAACCCTAAATTCTTTTTATTATGGGGTATATTATATAAAGGCCCCATGTAATTAGAAATAGGAGATGCAAAACAAATGAGGAAAACTAAGAGAGAAAATGTTTGGAGAGCTATTGTTGTGGCTTCTTGTTCATCTTTTAATCTTCCGATTTATAGTGGAAAGTTTATTCATGGTGTCGGTGGATGTAGCTTTCACGTTGATAGTGAACCATTAATTTTTCGGTGTGATTTTCTTTATTGTTTATTTGAAGCGTTATTGCTTTCTGCTATTGTTTTCAGTTTTTGTTTGTGCTTGGCACAACATTTAACAACTAAAAGAAATCAAATAAATTAAGAATCAATAATAATTAATAAGATATATCAATAAAGACACTACTTGGACACGTGTTATAATCTCATTAAAAACTTTCCCACCTATTTTCTATTATTAACACATTAAAAAATATAATATTTATTGATTGGCTATGCATAATTATGATCTATTGATACACTATATTTCCTTATGTAAACTTGTATATTATTTTTTGTATCCCATATTATAAAGAAAATTAAAACTTGGTTGATTGGTTCGTTAAATCGTTATCAAAATTGAAGTGATCCAACCAAAATAAGACAAAAATAAAATATTATTTTTTATTTTTATATACAATCTTAAGTTTAAGCTCAAAAATTATATTATAGTAGTATGTTATATTAAGTATATATATTTTATGATTCATTTAAAAGTTTTTAATAAGTAATAATACATGATAAAAGTCTACAAGTTAAATTAAAATATAATATAATGATGGAAAACCTATAATCTTAAATGATGGAATCATAGAAAAAGAATGATTTTTAATAAAAAAAAATTGAGCATTTGATTCCATGTAAAAATTACAGTAATTAAAAATTAATAAAACTATTGACGGATATATAATGACTTAATTGAATTTTATGATTTCATTAATATAGCTTAACTATAATCTTTTTGATAAATTTTATTGATTGATGTTATTTTTTGTTTATTTTTTTTACATATGTGCTTCAAATAATTGTATAATAGCAAATTATTTCTTCACTTCGATAGTTAATTATTAAAACAAATACATAGATTTAAGATTAAGTTTATATTCTACATGTTTAATATTATAAAAAATGTTAATATAATCATGTTAGTAAATATGTATGGTCATATTTTATACTAAATCTATCTAGTAAAATTTAAATTAAAATTATTTGGTGAGTGGAATAAAAAACAAATTAGATACTTGACTTAGAACAAGTAAGAGAGGCACTTTATCAAAGTGTGTTTAGTTGCTAAAATTCAAACTCGGCACTTTAATACTTGATATTGGACAGAGTTTCAATTAAATATTTTAAAAAATCGTTAATAAGTCACGTTGTCATGACAATAATCATCATAAAATAAAACAGTTAGATTTAATATTCAAGGATGATTAAAGTGGTCAATAATAGACAAAGTATAAATGGAAATGCTTTAATTATTTTGAGTATTGTGTGGTCACTACACACGATTACATGTTACGAAGCCAACCACACTACAAATTGTACTAATTGGTTGAAAATTCTTTGCCATCTATCTATCTATATCTTCTACTACTAAAACACAGATCACCTAAGGACACGTGTCATGTTCTAATGAATTTAGTTTCCGCCCAAAAATTAGAGTACTAAATACGCTATTACCTTAAATAGCTTTTATATCTAGATTATCTACTATAATAATCCCTACAATTAAGGAATTAATTACTACGACATTAATGACTTTGTATGTCTCATTAAACTAATTATCACATTTTTTTTGAAAATCATTGCAACTTGTGATGGAATATTACTTCTATCCTTCTCTCAAAAAAATTCTCTATCTTTCTTCTATTCTCATCATCATCATCATCATACCCAGTATATCCCGCTCATAGACTATATCTATGACCAAGGTCTAGGTAGGGAAGATAGACGGCGTCTCATACCCATAGGGAGAGGGCGGTTAAAAGAGTCCCCCGGCTCAAGGGTCTTCAAAGAGAGGAACCTGCATATATCTAAAATCCTGCATCTTACATCCATGTTAGCCAAGCATAGAGATCAAGCAATTGTGTACATACAAATAGAGCAAAGGCAAAAATACAAAATACCAAGATAAGAACAAGCAAAAGGTAGACAGCAACCAAGACGGGCAAAGACAAAGACAAACGGAGGGTAAAAGGGACGAGTTTAGTGATCTAGAATGTGGATAAGGCACCGCCAACTGCCCCTATCCATGGTCAGGTCCCTGGAGAGGTGGAGTTCAAGCAAGTCACTGTTAATTTGTTCCTCCCATGTTCTCTTAGGTCTTCCTCGACCTCTCTTGCCCTCCACTATGATGCATTCGATCCTTCTTACTGGTGCGTCATGTGTCTTCCTTTGCACATGTCCAAACCATCTCAACCTATTCTCCCGTATCTTTGCAGAGATAGGTGCAACCCCTAACGTCTTCTTGAACTCCTGGTTTCTTATCATGTCCATCATAGTATTACCACACATCCACCTCAACTAGGGCTGAACATAGTTTAGTCTAAACCGTAAACCAAACCGTAATTTAAGTATTTGGTCTGGTCTACGGTCTAAATGGTCTGGTCCGGTTTTTTTTTTTTAAAATTACGGTTTCCGGTCTGGTCTTGGTTTTTAAATTTTCAGACCGGACCGGAAAACCGTACTAAAATTCCGGTCCGGTGAAAACCAGAAACCGTTGGCTAGTTATACTTATTAGGAGTTAGGACTTAATTTTCTGATTTTTAGTTTTTCTTTGGCCCAAGTCTTCAAGCCCAACTCCCATGTAAGATGTAAGTATTTAATATATATATATATATATATATATATATATATATATATATATATATATATAAACTAAAAAACCCTAAGTTCCTATTTTCACTTCCCTCAATTTTCATCCCTGAAATTAGAAACGACACTCCATTCTTCTTCTCTATACTTGACCATCTCCATTCTTCACGGCGCTCCTGCTGGGCTGCTCGCCTGCTCCTGACTCCATTCTTCACGGCGCACCTTCCCATTGTTCACAGGTAGTTTTTAGTATTATTTTTTGATTTTTTGTATTTTTAATATTTATGACTTGATTTTTTTGATTTTTTATGATTTTTCTGTTTTATTTGAGTTTGATTTTAGTTTGTCAGCCCGTGAGTTTGATTTTTCTTTTATTTTAGTTTGTCAGTCCGTGAGTTTGATTTTTTGATTTTTTGATTTTTCTGAGATTCCAAGATGTTGTAATGGTACTCAAGGTGGGTATATTGCTCATGGTAATTGTTTGATGAAGTATAATAATGAATCTTTTTTTGGGACTGCTCATCATGCTTTTATGCCCAACTTTTGGAATTTAAGTATGGGGTTAATTACTACCGGTCTACTGCTATGTGTTTTCTATTTTCGTAAAAAAAATTAGTTTACTTTTTTAAATTTTTTTGAGTTGAATTTTATTTTTAATTTTAGTTCATATGGTTCATGGTTAGATTAGTATTATGTTTATTTAATAAAATCATATTTTTTTGATGTTTGTTTTCTGTACAAAGCTATCGAAGATCAGTTTGGCTCCTTCAGTTATCGATGTTCTTTAATGCAATTGATTATTTGGGGATGAAGTCACTATTTAGTTCAAACTAGCTAGATATTTTGTGATTTATGAATGTCGTTTGGTGATGTAACTTTTTATGGTAATGTATGTATTTGAAGGCTTTCATAGTCCGTAGACTCAATTAATGACTCGGAATATATATATTAATATTTACGTATATATAAATGAATACATTATCTTATATTCAAAACTTAAAAATACATAAAAAAAAAAAGAAAAAACCGTAGACCAGACCAGACCAGACCGGCCTAGAACGGTCTGGTCCGGTCCGGTCTAGTGTCTTGACTAGTCTGGTCTGGTCTAAAAAATTTCCAGACCGTAATTTCTGGTCTGGTCTGATTTTTCTGTCAAACCAGACCAGACCGGACCGTGTGCAGCCCTAACCTCAACATACGCATCTCCGCTACTTCCATCCTCTGTTCGAAAACCTTCTTTACGGGCCAACACTCTTTCCCATATAACAACGCCGGCCTAATCGTTACGCGGTTAAATTGACCTTTTATCTCCTCGGGAACTTCTTATCACAAAGCATCCCGGTTGCTGCTCGCCACTTAAGCCAACCTGCTTGTATACGATTAGTAACGTCTCCATCAATCTCCCCGTTACTCTGAATCACAGATCCTAAATATTTGAACTTAGTCGTACATGAAACAACTTCTCCCCCTAAGGTCACCTCGGGCTCGCTAATCACTTCTGTCCCACTGAAATTGCATCGCAAGTATTCAGTCTTCGTACAGCTTATACGCAATCCCTTACCCTTCAAGGCTTGCCTTCACTCTTCCAACTTACTATTAGCCTCCTCCTTGGTTTCTTTAACCAAAACTATATCATCGGCGAAAAGCATGCACCATGGCACAGTTTCCCAGATGGATTTAGAGATTTCTTTCATAATGACCGTGAAAATTAAAGTACTTAGTGCTGAACCCTGATGTAAACCCACCTCAATTGGGAAAGACTCCGGTCTTAGATTGAATCCTCACTCCAGTCCCCACCTGCAATCAACCTGCTAGTCATCGAATGACAACAAATAGCAAGTCCCAAAGAACAAATCCAATACACGTCAGAGACTGCATACAATCAACTAACAAGTGGAATACAAGCAATGTGTTCATCCTAGCATGCAAAGGCTCTAATACGTTCATTTCACCATTCCCCAACTTGTAACGTTACCCATCCTGTTCGGGTCGTCCAAGTAATAATCCAATCTTTTTTGGAGGAATACACTTGGGAGAGCTAATCCCAAAGCAACCACCGACGTAAGAGGTTGTCCGTCCTGTTCGGGTCGTCAGAGGTTAAAGTATGCATACCCCATGGTGGCCGTAATGATCCAAAACTGCAATGGGAACAATATTTATATAATCCAATCCAAAAATATTAACCCCTTTGGATAACCAACAAATAAATCCTTAATTTCCAAGTTTAACTTCTTTCAATTTATTTGGGATGTCTAATCCTAATGTGATTCACAATGTCATAATCAAGAATGAAACAACACTACTTGCACAACCACATAACAGTATGGTCTAAGCGTGTACCTTTAAGCACTGCAAACAATAGTATTTTAGCACGACAGGAATTTCACCCTCTTATGAATCGAGGTCCTAAATAACACACACACACAAAATGATCACGTATTAGAATGTGTTTACACATTTAACCCATTCCATACCACTAAAATATCACTAAGACTTGATAATTTTAATTGATTTCATCAAATTTCCAATAGCTCAAAGCTTTAACAATTAATCAGAAACTTAAACAGCCAATTAAGACAGTTTAGAAAATTCAAATGAAAAATCCGACTTCGCTAATACGTCCGGAGCGCATCAATTACCTTGGGTACCAAATTTCATAATTTCTAACATCCATTTACTATTTTTAATTATTTTAAGCGTTTTAACGAATTGCCTCAAGGTCAAAGGTATCTCTTCAGTCTACATTGGGGCTATTTGGGATATGTATGACAGAGTTTTGACTAACATTCAAACAACGGTAAGGATAACAGAACCTTTCCCGGTAAAAGTAGGACTGCATCAGGGATCGACACTAAGTCCTTTCATTTTTGCGGTCATTATGGATGAGATATCAAAAACTATATGGGAGACGATTCCATGGTGCATGCTATTCGCGAACGATATAATACTGGTGGCAGAAACTAAAGAGGAGGTTGGTAATAAATTGGATGAGTGGAGGGAAGCTTTAGAAGGTAAAGGGTTGAGCATTAGTCGTATGAAGACCGAATATTTGCATTGTGACTTTAGTGAGACATCACCGGTAAGCGACCCTGAAGTGTTCATTGGTGAAGAAGTTGTTAATAGTACGACCAAGTACAAATATTTGGGATCGATCATTCAAAGCGATGGAGAGATTGACGGAGACGTGAATCATCGTATCCAGGCAGGTTGGACTAAGTGGCTAGCAGCCACCGCGGTGCTATGTGATAGGAAGTTCCCAAGTAAGCTAAAGGGAAAATTCTACCGGGTGGCAATAAGACCCGCTTGGTTATATGGGATGGAATGTAGGCCCGTGAAGAAGAGTTTTGAACATAAGATGGAAGTCACAGATATGCGTATGCTAAGGTGGATATACGGGCGCACATTAATGGACCGAATTATGAACTAATAGTTTAGGGACAAGCTAGGGGTTGCTCCTATTTCTAGAAAAATGCGCGAAAACAGATTGAGATGGTTTAAACATGTACAGAGAAAGACTTTCGACGCCCCTGTGAGAAGGGTTGAAAGCATCATAGTAGAGTGTAAGAGGAGTAGAGGAAGACCTAGGAGAACTTGGGCCGAGCAAATAAAAGTTGACTTGTATGTGTTAAACTTCTCTAAGGACCTGACTAGCGATAGGGATAGTTGGAGGCGTCTTATTCATGTTTTAGACTACTGATTTCTTTTGGGGGTCCTTTTGGGGTTCTTGCTCTATTTCTCGTTTCCATTAAATATATTGGTTGTATTGTTCTCTTTTAGTTTTGTTTGTTTTTACGTTTATTGTATCTAGTACGTTTTTATCTCCTCGACACAAAGGATTCTCTTAATCTTTGTCGAGCCGGGGACTCTTTTTGGTCGCGCTCTCCTTATGGGTATGAGTTGCCGCCGTCCTTTCCTTCCTAGTCCTTGTCCATAGCTTTTTATGTGCGGGATACACTAGGTAGGATGATGATGATGATGATGATGATGATGATGATGATGATGATAATATTGTTTTGAAGGTTATATTAATCATAGTGTTTGATGAAATGACTGAAAGAGATTAGGGTTTTATGTGATAATGAGAGTGGAGGGAAAGAAAACATAAACGAAATATAAAATTTCAAAGGTGTAAAATTAAGTCACGTGTCAATCACGTGCAAAGTTAAAGACACACTTGACAATTAACTAACTGATTCCGTTAAGTGGTAGACTTTTGCAAACGTTTATGTCATTTAGGATAGTTTTTTCGCAAAAAACTTAGACTAGGTAGTTTTTGCTAAAGGTGATATAGAATAAGTAGCTTTTTGTAATTTTTCCTTTTTAAAATTATTTATACACTCCCAAGTTAATTAATAACATATTATTATTATTAATAATTTAATTTATTTTTCTTTTAGTTTGTTCAATTATACATTCTTATATACATATCAAAAAATATATATAAATTTTTATATAAGTACAACATCTATCTATCAAAAGGTAAATGGGAAAAACAAAAGGAAATAGAGGGACTACAACTATTGATTAACCATGAATAAGACCAACTTAGGGACATATTTTCTTAGAATAATATCAACTTTAGTTTATTAACTGATATACTAATTTTTTTATCTTATAATCACCTATAATTTGATTTTTAACATGTTAAGGATTTTCTAGGAAAATACCCCTTCGAGTTGATATTATTCATGGTTAATCAAGAGTTGAAATTATAATATGGAAACTAATAAAAGATTGTATGATTCATGGTAATTTTTGCTTTTAATTATGCTAATTAGGCTCACACTTAAATGAGGCATACATAATAAATTATTATATTTCAAATTTTTTCAAGTCATACACTAACATTTGGAATCAAAAGTTATATTCCAAATTAAATTAGGCATGCATAAGAAAAAATTTATGTTTTCTCAACCATATGGAAGATTTGAAAGCACGATGTCATCCTACAGATTAAAAACAATTGTTTATATACCACGAGGTAAAGTCGGAAACTCATGACTACCACATGGAATGTCCTAAATAAATTCTAGGCTTTTATTTATATTTTTGGACGAGGAACGGGTATTTTATAGGTATTATATTATTTTTCTATTTTAATAGTTCATATACTATTTTTGTATAATATAAGTAGGGGGAGGGGTAATGAGAATCAAACTTAGTAGTTAGTACTTTATTAAAAAAAAAAAGTGGTACATGCTCCAACTACAACAAGTCTCGATTCTCAAAATTTATATCCTATTTAAAAGTACGGTGTTTTAATTTATTTTTGAGTACTAGTGTATGGAAAACTTATATATTGGACTTATAAGGTTTCATTATGTGTTTTTATTCTTAATCAAACACATACATAAACTTTTTTTAAGTCTTTCCGGCGCACTTTGACCTCACTCGTGCGCGCCCCGAGAAAACTCCCAGGAGCTCACCGATCCACTGATTGCTCTCTACCAAGCACAATTAACTGTGGAGTTCTTAGTAAATAGGTTCCAATGAAATGAAGATTCATCTTATTGATATGAGTAGTCTATCAATCCCTTTTAAAGCTAAATTTAAGGTGTCACAGTTTTGGCACATTTGTCAATGCACGTTTTCAATCTTAAATATCTCTAATTGTGCATCAGCATGAGCAAAAATTTAAAAATATTAATATTTATAAAATTTACAATAAGACGAATTAAACAAGACCCCACATGACTATGTTGTAACTTATACGTAAAAAGAATATAAGTAAAAAAGAATATAAGTGATTGATGAATTGTGTTGAATAACCAAATGGGATAAGTAAAAAGAATATAAGGGAGTATTGATAGAGGTCCAGAGTTGTAGGTCGTTGATTTAACTGAGTCCGGTCTATGCAATGAATTTTATACACCTTAATTAACTCTAATCACTAGCATTAGTGGTAAAAAAGGGGTCGATCCACAGAGAAATGCTTGCATGACAAAAAGATTTTTATGACAAAAGAAATATTTGATTTTGAGTTTATAAAAGCGATACACGATTTAAATTTCAAACAATAAATATGAAGACTAAAGTTTGGTCTTCTTGATTTACTAAAGGGATGGGTTAAAAATATGTTTTAATCAGTTTTATGACGAGAAAAGTCTTACTATTTTAGCTCCACGACTTTTGGGAATAGGAACTATATAGTTACTAATATGGTTTAGGAGATTCGGCTTTTGGGCGTATAACTCGACCATACTACTAACTTACTAATACATGTTCATGACTTCCAATTTATGTTAAACAAGAAGAATCATACAAGATAGGCATGGTTCTTCATCCTAAGGACTAACTAGGTCTCGAAGAAATCCTAATAAAGTTAGCTTCTGGGCTACTCATTACTAACATGAAATTATACTTCACAAGTATTCAATAGAATCAAGCAATATAAATTGTCCATGGATGGAGATCATTGGTGGATCCAGGGTTTGAAGTCCCCCCGGGCACCAACGAATGGACAAAATTTTGATATTTCGGCAAAATGAGTTGTACAAGCGCAATAATACTAAGAGTCCGAGATAAATCCAAATTAATTTAAAAAGGTAACGAACAAATTACAAACGTTCAAATTTAAAATGAAAGCGTAGACCAACAAAATGAAATATACAGTAACGAACAAACTACAATTGTTCTTGCCTAGTTTTCATATTTTGGAATCGATGTACTATAGCATCATTACTAACATTGAGAAACAAATCCTTCTCTAAAAAGGTAATCATGCAATCATGCAATCATTCAATAATTGTTCTCCCATGCTGTTTCGCAATCATTCAAGTCTTTTCATTGCTATTCGATGAGCACTCATATTTGCACCAACATGTAATATTCAACATTTTCAATAAATATTTTTTTAAAATTTAAAGGTTTTTAGCAGATCGGCATTTTTAGACTTTCGCATTATTTTGCAAAAATTTCATTAATGTTAATAATGAATCGCGACTGCCGCTTCCGTTACATTGTGTTCATATTTGGTGTGGAGTATTTTATGATTTGGATATTGGAACCTCTTGTTCTCATTGTTGTGATTCTCAACCCCGTCCATAGGTGAGGATAGTAAGTTATTCTAAGCTCATATTTGCTTTTCTTTGTTTGATAAACCATGTATGTTATGGTAGTTTATGTGTTTATTTCTATCATCATGATGAGTGAGTATTCTACCTTCTAGAGTTTGGGAATGCAATTAACTTATTGATTTGCTTATGGGGTAAATGGGTTAAGTATAAATATGTACATTATTGAATATGTGAGTTCCATGGTGAGGAATCAAAAGTTCATTTCAATCTCCATTAGTGGCGGATGTACTCACGGACCCCCCCCCCCCCCGGGCACGTGCCCCAGGCACTAAAAAAAGAATTTTTAAAAAAATTTTGAATTTTTTTTTTGAAAAATCAGTTTTTGATGGAGTTGGAATGTCGTGCTTCATTTAGAAACCCCAATATTCTTCCCTCTCTCTCTCTAAAAATCAAAAGCACTTCACTTAAACCCAAAGCACCGCCAGTCCGCCACCACAGTCAGTCCACCACCCCATTGCCGCACCGCCACAGACATCGGCTCTTTCGACCTCCATCACAGACGCCGGCTTCGCCACGGTTAACAGACGACTCCACTTCTTCACTCAAACCCTAATCTGTAAAAATCAAAATTTTGATTTTGTTGAAGCTATTTTCACTCTACTCTATGCTAAATCTTAATTTTACTTGTTCAAATCTTTTAATCTTAGTGTGAATCTTAAATTCTTAATCTTATTGCCTTGTTGTTTTCTTTTAACCTTGAATTTTGAATTTTGTTGATGTTAAATTGTTAATATTTTTGTTAATTGTTGATGTTAAATTATTAATGTGTTTGTTGATGTTAAATTTTTAATGTGTTTGTTGTTGATATGTTTGTTTTTTGATTTATGAATAGTTGAAATGTTGGGTTGTTCTTGACTTTTTGGTATGTTAATCTATGTTAATGTAATAATGTATATTAATCTTCTTGCTAGAGTTTGAAAATCAAAATAATGAAGAGAAAACAAGAGAATCTTGCTTGTATTTTTGCAAAACATTTTAGAAAAGAAAGTGGGGATAAGTCTAATCCAACTCAGCATTTTGAAGCACAATCAATTAATCCTACTCCTACTCCTACTCTATCATCTATTCCTTCTTCTCAAGATGAAGAGAAAGAAAGTGAAACTAATATAAATTTTAAAACCCCAACCCTAACATATGAAGAAAGATTAACTTCCGTTGATGTTTTGAATCTTCCTTAAGACCCTGGAAAAAGGAGAAGAATGTCTCATTTTCACCCAAGTGACCGAGATATTGTTAGAAGAGAATATTGTTCAAGAGATCTTTGTCAACCTTATAAACATGAATTTAAATTGACAAAGTTTAGGACAAAAAACCGTAGATTTAATCCAAAATGGTTTGATAAATACAAAACATGGCTTGAATATATATAGTGTTGAGAAAGATGCAGCTTTTTGTTTCATTATCATCATCATACCCAGTGTATTCCGCTCATAGAAACTATGATCAGGATCTAGGGAGGGAAGAACGATGGCAGACTCATACCCATAAAAGAGAGTGCTATCAAAGAGTCCCCTGCCTCGAAAACGGTCTTCAAAAGAGAAAATTATTTAATATTTGTGTTTGTTAAATTAACTGGTTGAAATAGATCATTGGGATGAATAATTGTTTTTAAATAAGTTGCTTTGATAACAGATTTAAAATCAGTGGGTCAACTAGTTAATAAAACTACCAAGTTAAATAAGTTATATAATCAACTATCATCTATTATGTATTATCCATTCACCAAGTAATCTATTACTCCCTCCTATTCATCTAAAATGTCCCGTTTACTTTATACACTCTATCCAATGCACTTATTATTCGTTCCTTTATATATCGAGTTATGTATAATTAAAAAATTATAAAAAGTTGATATTCATAATCTTTACATCAAAACGATTCAAATAAAAGGTGGACAAACTTCACTCTAGGTTGTGAACTCCCAAATTATCCACCACACTCATGTGTTTAAGGGTAAACACTCATCACTCATTCCTATGAATCAATTGATGTGAGTCCCTAAGCAATAAGGGATCTCATGAATCAAGCTTCGAAATTTTAACAAGCCAAAGGAAACCAAGCAACAACAATGAAACCAAGTGAAAATGGGATGGATGTATGCAAAACGTTGATGAAGTGGTGAAAATGGATGAGTAAGAGGATGTGAAAAGGGTAATGAATGAAATGCGGCAGAAGATACTCTAGCTAGCTAGCCAACAATCGAACAAAACACAACCTAAATTGTGACACAACTTAGCACTCCGTAATAAACTATGATTTTTGTTTTTTTTTTTCTCTTTTTCTATTTTTCTTTATTTTTCTCTCTTTTATTATGATAATAAGGAATAAATCATGTACCTTAAAACTTGGGAAAGTGATTGAACCAAGTAACAATATGGCCAAAACATATGAGCAAAGCCCTAAAAAGAAACAAAAATGTATAAGACAAGAGTATCATCACTAAGGTATATATGCAAGGGGTGATGAGAAACATGATATTAATAAATACTATGAACCGAGGATTGCTAAGAGTAACCAACCAAAACATACCAAACTAACCAGATTATAGGCTAGTATGAAATTGGTGATATGAAAATGAAGGGTGGTGTGAAATGGGTTGATGTAAAAGGTTTCAAATATTATGTCATTGTTCACACTTGTCTATTTCTAACTTGATTCAAATGATCCCTAGTTGTCTCCAATTGCGCATTATGGTAGCAGGGGTTCAATCACTCTCACAAAGTTTAAAATCGTTTGCCCAAACTCTAAGGTGGTTCCACAAACCAATGTACCACACCAACCTCAAATGAACATCATCAAGTGAGCCTACTGATGCAATCAACAACTTGAAAAAAGGGAACTAAAGGCTTACCATCAAATTATGCACATCTCAATTAATAAATGGTCAACATAAAGATTTTTAAAACTTACAAGCATCTCTAGGGACAAGGCTAGGCCTCTCTTCAAAAACAATTCTATATAAGAGGAATCTTGGAGAAATTTGAGCACGCACAACAAGATATGTCAAAACATTAAGAAAACAGACATAAAAACTAGACATTGCACATGAAAATGCTTTAATTTTGTTTATATGCTTGTAACGAGCTAGACCAACCAAGTCCACGCACAAATTAAACTTATTGGTAGGCAAGAACCGTGCCATCATGTTGGTCTGGTTTTCTTTAGTATCAATCTTCACTAAACTCATTTTATTGTGCTCAACTTTATCCTGGATGAAATCATACTTGATATTAATGTGTTTGGACCTTCTATGAAATGTATTTTTATTCCTAGCCAATTGAATTGCACTTTGACTATCACAATGCACACTTATTGAAGACACTTTATTGCACATCTCACCAACTAAACTTTGAGCCAACTTGCTTTTTTGAAAGACTCGACAACGGCTAGATGTGTTCATAAATGGGTACCCGGGTACCCGGTTAGTCGGGTACCTATTTTAACGGCCCGTGTCCCGACCCGAATTAACGGGTACCCAGATAAATCGGGTCGGGACACTGTGAACCCAAATTTAATTGTGTTGTTTTTTTAATTAATTTTTTGCCATAATTTTAATATTTTAGATGGTAAAGCAATAATAAGTTTCCGCAGATTTTTTTTTAATACAACAAACAATAACAAAAGCATTCTATACCTTTATAGAAAAGGGAAGAAGTTGGTCTAGATGCTGCTTGTAAATTTTTGTGGCATACCCAGTGGCTTGTTAATTATTGCCTGTTACACAATGGTTTTAGCATTGGGATGGAGATACAATTGATGATGCAGCAACAATGGAAAATATCAATGAAACAATATCAAAAGCATCTAACAGAATATATTTTCTTAGTAACTAACATGCCATATGCAGTAATATTTTTGAAATTTATTTTTAATATAACGGGTCTGCGGGTACCCGACTCAATAAATTTTGCGGCCCATAACCCGGCCCGGACCCGGTTAAGGCGGGTCGGGTATCCGACCCGTAACAAATTATTTTTTAACAAGATTGACCCGCCATTTAGGATGCGGGTCGGATTTTTTTTGAACACCCCTAAGAACGGCTATGTACTCCACTCTTCGATTGTTGAAAGATCAACCACATCTTGAACTTTTTGAATTGGTGTGTTTGGTACACTGTGTGATTTGGTGCGGTGAGGTGTACTCTGGCACCTAAATTACACCTAATAAAATTTTTCAATTTGAAACATTTTCGAAAACTAACCACATTGTTTTATGCCTTAAATTAAATTTGAAAACCCTACTTCAAAACAATTTAAAAATGACATAATTTGCATTTATTTATATTCTGAGAATAATTATCTTCAATTTAAAAAAGATACTCCTTAATAAAATCAATGAATTATAATTTTAATACTTAAAATTCAACATGGTATGATCCAAAACAGTACAATTGCATCAACATAAAAAAAATGTCTAATAAATTAATGTGATACCAAATATAAAGTTCAACTCAAAATTAAACGTAGACCCAACTTCAACAATTACTAACTTATACTCAAAATAAAAATATTAAATGTGTTGCCATATTTATAGCCACGTCAAAAATGTTAACTCAAACCCAGACTCGAAATCGTCAAATATTAAACATTGAATTTAACTCTATAATTAGGATCGGTTTTGAAACAAATTGGGTATCCAGATTTCCGAATCTGAATTTACTCAATACGCGATTTTAAACACCCCTACTAACCATGCGGTATAATGAGAAAGAAAGTAACACATCAGTTAATATTGATAGGGTTGTTGGCTATCTTCTAACTACCCATTCTATGAATTTCTCTACCAGTTCTCCTACAATATATTTCATGATTTATCTGGTCCCAACCATAAACGTAATCAATGAATGATTGCAATAATACAAGAATTAAATATATTTCAGAAAAACTACAAGCGTACAAGTATTCATACCGGTCAAAGTACTAGTCATTGTCAATTTGTCATTTCCAGTATCAAAAATTTCCGGCATTTGGAAAAAATTCATTTGGTTAGTATTGGACTTTTTCGGTTATTATTTTATTAAAAATTTTAGTTTATTGTCAAATTATTTAATGTTTCATCATCATCATACCCAGTGTATTCCGCTCATAGAAACTATGATTAGGATCTAGGGAGGGAAGAACGATGACAGACTCATACCCATAAAAGAGAGTGCAATCAAAGAGTCCCCTGCCTTGAAAACGATCTTCAAAAGGGAAAATTATTTAATATTTGTGTTTGTTAAATTAACTGGTTGAAATAGATCATTGTAATAAATAACTGTTTTTAAATAAGTTGCTTTGATAACAGATTTAAAAACAACGGGTCAACTAGTTAATAAAACTACCAAGTTATCATCTATTATGTATTAACCATTCACCAAATAATCTACTTCCTCCGTATTCAGTTATGTGCAACTTTTGGGTCCGACACGGACTCCTAGGCAAAACTTTTAGTGGTGTATTAGAGTAGATTAATTATGTTTGGTGGGGTGGGATTAGAGTATTAAAAAGTAAGAGAGAGAAAAAATTTAGAGGGAAATTTTTTTAGAGGGAAACATTTTCCCACCAAATTCATTTTGGTTTTAAAAACATTTCATTAAACTAAAATTTAAGAATCATATCAAAATTTGGGGGGAATTTAAAATTCACCCAAATTTTTGACATGAAATTTTTTTAAAAGCCTTAAACATTCATACAAATACATCAACCTCCAACATTCATACAAGTTCATCCAGCCATACAAATACAGCAACCTCCACCTTCTTACAAAAACTACATCATCAACATAAAACTTCATCTTCAACAGCAAGTTCATCAACATCAACTTCTTCCAAATACACAAAATAAGACCTAACTACTACTTAGATTACAAAATGAGCAAGTTAGCTGCAGCATCATCGTAAATCAACAAAAGTGGTTGTGTTTGAGGTCTTCAAAAAAACAGCAACCTTTACTGCAACTCCAACCACAAATCTGGGGGGACATCAAGCAACATGGCAAATGATTTTGATGATAATTTTTTTGCCATTGATATTCTTCTCATGGAAGAAGAAAATTATAGGAACTCATTTGATGATTCATATGAAACACCAACACAAGAACAAAGTCAACCACAAATGCACCAAGTACAACCAGCAAAAGGTAGGAAGCAGCTCACAGTACATCAAAAAAGACAACTAGTGGATGCATTTCTACACAATTTGGATGGTAAGAATTTACCAAGGGGTTTCCAGACAAGTCAAGCAAAGAAATTCAACGTACACAAAAGCACAATTCTGAGATTGCACAGAGAAGTACTCAGACAAATGGAATTTGGAAATGTCATTGATGTCAGAAGCAAAAAACTAGGAAGAACAGGACCCAAACCATTCATATTCACTGATCAAATGTTGCAGTCAGTCCCACTTTGCAAAAAGACAACATGCAGAAGTTATGCTGCAGCTCTAAATGTATCACATGGCACAATTCAACAATTAAAAAAAAAAGGGAGACTCAGAACACATACAAGCTCCAACCATCCAGCACTAACTCCAAACCATAAGGTGGCAAGAATGAAATGGGTTTTATTTCATATACTACCTGCTGAACATGGGTCAAACCCAAAATTCATGGACATGCAAAATGTGGTTCATGTTGATGAAAAGTGGTTTTATTTAAACCCAGAGACAAGAAGGTTCTATCTTCTTCCAAATGAGGAAGATCCTTATAGATGTCAACAGTCCAAAAGATTCAAAGTCAAGGGCATGTTCATGGCAGTGGTTGGTAAGCCACTTACATCAGCTGATGGTGCTATTATACATGATGGGAAGTATGGAATATTTGAGTTTGCTTATGAACAAAGAGCTGCAAAGAAAAGTAAAAACAGAGAGGCAGGGACATTGGAAGTCAAGCCCACAGTCAACATCAACAAGCAAGAAATCAGAAAAATGCTACTGAATAAGGTAATTCCATCATTAAAAAGTCATTGGCCATCATCTTTGCCAAAGGATATCATATTACAGTGGGATAATGCAAGACCCCATCAAATTCCTACAGACTCTGAGTTTATAGATGCATGTAACTCAGATGGTTTCTGCATCCAGCTTAAATTTCAACCAGCACAATCTCCAGACTTGAATGTGCTTGATTTAGGTTTGTTCAGTGTCATTCAATCACTACAATATCAAACCTTTCCAAAAAATTTAGGGGAATTAATAGAGAAAGTGAAGGAAGCTTATGAGATTTTCAATCCAGTGTTGAACAAATACACTTGGATAACACTACAAACATGCATGATTGAGATCCTCAAAGTGCAAGGAGGAAACAATTACAAGATCCCACACATGGGTAAAAAGAAACTTGATCATATGGGACTTCTACCAGAAATTTTAGAAGTAGACAAGAATTTGGTAGCACAAGCTGTTGATTACCTCAACAATGTTTTCATTGACACAGCACAATTTCAAGCTGAGGACACAATGATGGAGGTTGATGCAGACTAATGAAGATAAAGGGACTCAAGGCTTTAGTCACACTGCCACACTTAACCATGAATACCATTCATAACTTTAGGTTTGTTTTTGTCTTTAATTGAATGTTGTTGGTTAGGTGTATTTTGTGATTGTAATGAATGGCAGTGTTAACTAGCCTTTTTTGGAAATGAAATGCATAATTTTGTATGACTCTTAAACATTCATAAGTCTCCCTTTTTTTATTAAAATTATGGTTGTGGACATGACAACTTCATCCATCAGAGGAATTGTTTTTTCCATATTCATATCAAATATGGTTACCTCAACAACAACTAATAAATAGTTGTTGGAGCAAACCCATTATCTGATTGAATGATGAAATGAGTCCCTTCATCATTTGGATGCACAAATGTTCTCTCTTTTAATGTCATTGAGAACAGTAAACAAGCACAGGGACTCTATGGCAGCAAATAGTGGGACTAACTTGCATACAAAACATAACTTTACTCCTCATTCATCAAGTCATCCATTCCCAAACACCACAAACAGAAACCAACAGAAGGGACTCCTTTCCACAATGAACATGAATCAACATAATCAACAACAATGAACATGAATCAACAGAAACCAACAACAATAAACATGAATCAACAGAAACCAACAACAATAAACATGAATCAACAGAAACCAACAACAATAAACATGAATCAACAGAGACCAACAACAATAAACATGAATCAACAGAAACCAACAACAATAAACATGAATCAACAGAAACCAACAACAATAAACATGAATCAACAGAGACCAACAACAATAAACATGAATCAACAGAAACCAACAACAATAAACATGAATCAACATAATCAACAACAATAAACATGAATCAACATAATCAACAACAATAAACATGAATCAACAGAATCAACAACAATAAACATGAATCAACAGAATCAACAACAATAAACATGAATCAACAGAACAAGAGAACAAGAATCAACCTAAATGAACATGAATGAACATGAATAAACATGAATAAACATGAATGAACGTAAATGAACATGAATGAACATGAATGAACATGAATCAACAGAGCATGTGAGGGACAAAAATAAAGGGAGAAAGAGTTAGATATTTATACACTGCCAAGTCAGTAAAAACGCATGAAGAATTCATCTTCAGAGCTAGAACAAGAAATAGGTGAAGGTGGTTCAAAACACACACGCTTATTTCCACACAATGAACCAGGACCCTTTGAAGGGTCTTCATCATCTTCAGAAATGGTTAGGGACTCAGAACAGCTAATAGAACTCTCATCACTTTCATCCAACACAATGACCTCTTTAGAACCCTCAGGAACAACCTCTTTAGCCTTTTCAGTCGAGGAAACCCCAGATCCATCACAATCGAAAGAAAGCTTAGCCCCACCAGTACAACCCCTGATCCTTCTCATCTGGGCAATAGATCTACAACGTACAGATCTACTCCGTACACCAGGAGGAGTAAATCTTAACCCTGACCTAGTATATCCAGGTAGTGGTGGTGGTGAAGTTTCCTTCTGTAAAGGAACCTCTTTAGAAGGACTGGTGTTAGGGTTTTTTTTTGTAGGGGAACTCATGGTAGATCTGAAAGCAAAAACGAAGAAGAAGGAAAATTAGGGTTTGTACCAGAGAACGAAGAGGGGTTTCCAAAACCATCTGTGACAGAGGTGTTCCTCTTTTATAGTGAGAGGAGGAGAGTTAGCGTCATTTAATGGAGGTAGAAGACGAAGTGACGTGGTATTAATGGAGGTGGTTGAAGACGCCATAATTAATGGCTGTAGACAGGAAAAACGAAGGGTTTTTCCAGAAACGAGAAGTCAAGCCTTCTCTTTTGTAGTGAGAGAAGTAACAGCTTCTCTTTTATAGTGAGAGAAGTCAGAAGATGAAGTGAAGATGAAGTGAAGATGAAGTGACGCCATTAATGGGAGGTAGAAGATGAAGTGACGCCCCATTAATGGTGGGGGTTGAAGACAGATAAAGAAGTGAAGAACCCTAGCAAGATTTCAAAATTATTCTAGGGTTGGGTTATTAAATTTTGGTGGGAATAATTAAATAAATGTGTTAGATTAGTGAAATACTAAGTAAAATTAAAAACTTATTAGTATTGTTAAGTAGGGGCAAGTTGGTAAATTCAGCATAAAAAATTTACTATAAATGGAAAGAAAAAAAAAAGTTGCAGATAATAAAATACGCCATTTTTGGCAAAAGTTGCAAATAACTGAATACGGAGGAAGTATTATATTTTTTTTTGTTATGTTACCCTGTAATCGATGATGTGTATTGCTCATCTAATGTTATTTTCTTCGTTTCATCCATAGGTTTTATTCACTTATTTTTAATGATTTCAAGTTTTATAGGCTATGGCCTCCTTTGACCCAACTATAATTTTATTTTTACTCATTCAAATGTTATGATATTACTTCTTCTTAGAGGGGTTCAAAACAGACCCGATAATCCGATAGATACTCGATTTTAAAACCAATGTGAACACAAAATCCGATTTTTAACCGATCCAAAATACCAGACTCGAAATTACCCGATGACCCAAATGAACATCTCTACATTTTCTATTACAATAAAAGATGGTTTATTATCTTCTAATTTTTGGTGGATAGTAATGCGAATAATTCATAAGATTAAAATTAAGTGAATCAAACTTGTATAAAGTGTTATCTTAAAAAAAAAAAAAAAAAACTTGTATAAAGTGTAGATATCAACCAAAGTTGAAAAAGAGATTAGATAATAATTACTCTTAAAGGTCAAATATCATCATAAAAATATAGTTTTTTAAAATTATGTAAATTTACTAAAAGTGTCTTAATAATAGTTAATTTACCTAATTTATAAATTTAAGAATTTTTTGTAAACTCCTAATAAAATTGTTAGGTTTCGCATATTTGTATTATATATAACTTAAATTTGAGAGAGGGCCTTGTGAGAGTAGTAAGATTTCTCATCAATTGTAAGGGAGTGTTTCGGTCTTTTAAAAATGAATTATTGTATTATTTTAATTGCTAATAACTATAAGGTGAAACAGTTCTTTCACTAAAGCATCCAATTTTTTTTCCTAAATCATGTGCAGTTTACCAACTGCACCAACAAGGATGCATGAAGAAAGATTAGCAAAAGAACCCTCAAAAAAGTTGTTAATTAGACTTAGAATTATACTTGAAGTCGTTGGGAACGTTAGGGTACAATTGAATTGGTAAAATTGAATGATAAAATCGTATAATTTTATAAAGAGAAATTATCAATGGTACCCTTGAGGTATTATAGGGTATTATCAATGGTGCCTACAAATTTTTTTTTAAATTCCAATGTTATCCTTACCTTTTTGAGGTAACTACAACTGTGACCTTTTTATGTTTTTTCCGTTAACTTGCCGTTAACTTTTCGAAATTAACCTAACTATGGTTAGTTTCTTCTTCTTTTTTTTCTTCTTCTCTTTTTCCTTTCTTCTTCTTTCACTCCTTCCATGGCTGCCTTTCATGGTTGTTCTATTCTTGTGCATACCCATGAATTTAAAACAAGAAAAATCAAAACTTTGGATTTATTCTGTTAACGTAAACTAAAAACACACAATGTAAAAACCCAAAAAGTAAACTCTTCATCTTCTGGTTTAGAGTCCATAGCAATAGAAGCAGCTAAAGCAGTAGCAGCTTGAACATCATGAGGTGAACTCGAAGCGGGTCGAGGTAGTAAACTCAGTGAGTTCAGGAAAATCGAGAATCGCTAAAACGATCTAGAGCATATGAATAGTTAATTAGGAGTAATAACTTATTGAATAGCAAAGAAAGCAAGCGGACATGCCCCTTAGGCCCTTACACAAGCTTGGGATAGTATATCAAAGATGGGTACTTTACATTCTTCATGCACTTCTTTGCTAATAAGTGCATTATTTCACCCAAAACCTTAATAATTTGGGAAAAACATCACACTCAAAATAAAATTCAATAGATTGAAAAACTAATGTACATAAATAAAAAACTTTTTGAAGTTCTAAAAATCATATCTCCAAAAAAATATGCTTTTTTAAATTAAGAAAATCAAGAAACCTAGTTCAATGTAATTCAATAATCATAGTCCAATAATCCTACATAACACCAACAAGATATAACATCAAAATCGAAAACATGATACATAATGGTGGATGGTAATGACGAAGAAGAGGATAGAAAAATGATTGTGGGGCGGAAGAGAGAGAGTTTAGAGCCAAGAAATAAGAACAGAGCAGCCATGGAAGACAGTCATGGAAGGAGTGAAGGAAGAGGAAAGGGAAAAGAGAAGAAGACTAAGAAGAAACTAACCATAGCTAGGTTAATTTCGAAAAGATAACGGAAAAAACATAAAAAGGTAACGGTTGTTGTTACGGGTCATACTTCCTATGTCCTATGAAAGGGCAAAACGACCTTAGGTCAATGAAGTCAAAGGTCAAACTATCCTTCATATTGGTCAAGACTTACAGCTTCAGCTGAAGTCCAAGGACGAAAACCTATTTGCAGGACGGCGGTTACTTAGTCTTTTCAGGTCAAAGATCCTTCCCTGAAAACCACCTATGGTCTTAGTAACTGCTCTCCATGATGTCCCCTCCTGCAGACGTAACTTCCAGCGGTTATCTACCTAAGGATAACTGCCCAAGAAGGGTAACTCCCGAGACAGACCTACCTTAAAAGCAACCTTCGACTTCGATAATCAGGTTACGCAATCTTACTCAAAAACTCATATACATCACACTTTCCTTGGTCTGACTTAAGCATCGGAGAGCCCTTCCGGGACTAGGCCCCCGGGTTAGCTTTCTTTGTGGTTGCAGGAACACCACGCGCGGCGGTCGGACTACTACCAGCCCTTATTTCAGAAGATACCTACCTCTTGAAGTCCCCTTACAAATTTGACAGTTTCTTAGCAGAAACAGTTTGGCGCCGTCTGTGGGGACAACGAGAAGTATCATCCTTCAAAACACCTGAAACTCCACCCTAACTTAAGAAAGATGGCACCCAGAAGAACAAACACCAAAGAAGCGTTAGTCGCACGCAGCACTGACACTTCCACTTCACGACCTGAAAATCGACCGGTGACGAGGCAGGATCTCGAGGCTCTCGCTGACAATCTCTCCCGAACATTTGCTGAGCAATTACGCAATGTCACTGCCCAGCAACCTTCCACGGCACCGAACGATCCTGACATAAATGCCACCCTGGCAGCCATGACACAGCAAATCCAAGATCTAAGAACCTTGTTTGCAGAACAACAGAGAGTTCCTTCCGAACAAGGACGGAAAGAAGCCGAAGAAAATCTTGCCCATTCACGGGTAAAAACTTCAAGACAACCAACTCCCTCCCGTAGAGATGACTCTAACTGCGCCTCCTCTAAAAGACGCACTAGTGACCTACGAACTCATCTTGACAGCCGTCGGAAAGAAAGGAGCAGTAATGTTCAAAGCTTTTTAGATGGGAGGAGGAGAGAAAGATCTAAAGACCTTCGGGAACGACTGAATTCGGATTATGTGGCAGAATCCTCCGCACGCCCCCGCGAGAGGGAAGCGCCTATGCAGCTGAACTCTCCCCTATCAGCGGACATTCTAGCTACACCTAATCCATCCAAAATAAAGGTGCCCACCATACCTCCGTTTTCTGGCACTCAATGCCCAGAAGAACACATGATAGCCTATAAAAATGTCATGGTACTATATACAACTGACTCCTCGCTATTATGCAAATTCTTCCCGATCACACTCACAGGCCTAGCCCTGACTTTGTTTACATCACTTCCCAATGGAAGCATCCACAGTTTCGCTGAACTCGAGGCCAAGTTCCTCAATCACTTCACAGCATCAAAGAGACAAGAAAAATCCAATTTCCATTTGTTGAGCATCACCCAACAAGATGGAGAATCCTTGTCTGCTTACCTTCAGCGATTCCACGACGGAGTGCTGGCGGTTACAGACCTGGAGGAATCGATTGCCGTCTCGGCTTTGATCAATGGCATGAGGACCCATAAACTGAAGTTCCAACTCTTGGAGAACCAAGTTAAGTCCTATGCAGAAGCCATGAGACAGGCAAGGAGTTATGTCACCGCATCCGATATCTGTCAACAACTAGACCCTACCTCCAGGAAAAGAAAAAATGACAAGGCGGTAGACACGAGAGACAGAGCAAGACAGGATGATCATAATCAGAAACGAGGATTCAGTAGATCTGATCGAGACAGGAAGTATCCTCCACGTGACATCAGGGATGACGGATATGAAGCCAAATTCAACCGCAACAGGGCGGAGATCTTTTATGCTGTTAAGGATCAATTACCCCCTCCTGCTGCCGTTCCTACACCTAAGTACCGCCGGAACATGGACTTATGGTGTGAATATCATAAAGAGCATGGTCATACCCTCCCTAACTGTCGGGAGTTGAAAAGGATCCTAAATAAATATGCAGAGGAAGGGAAATTGGACCGTTTCCTCAACAAAGAGGATGATAGAAAGCAACCTGAAAGGAAGAAACATCGACTTGATGATCTTGACATTGAGAAGTTGGCTTCCCTACACTCCAGAAATTCATCCGCTGCTACTGATGGCGTAATTAATATGATAGTGGGGGGCTATTCTGAGGAGTTCCCCACCATCCGATCAGCAAGAGACAGCATACACACCCTTGTGAAGGGTCCTCCCAAAGAAGAACCAACATGCCCTGAAATGAAATTCAGTCAGGAGCTAAGCATTCCTTTGCAGCAGCCACATTCTGATCCAGTGGTGGTCACCCTAAAAATAAGCCATATGAAAGTCCGCCGTATCCTCGTTGATACCGGAAGTTCTGCTGACTTGATAACCATGGATTGTCTTCGCCAAATGAAATATGAAGAGAAACACCTTCAACCCATGGACAGACCTCTGATTGGGTTTGGAGGTGGAAGGGTCTTCCCCCTAGGCACCATTGTCCTTCCTGTCAGAATTGGTGAGAAAAACAACGGACGCAATATTGCTGTTCGTTTCACGGTGGTAGACCTGAAATTCTCCTATAATGCCATCATGGGTCTTCCTCTCATCAACAAAGTCAAGGCAGTCATCTCTACTCATCAGTTGCTGCTACAATACGAGAAGGATGACTCTACTGTCGGAATCCTACGGGGTGACCAAAAATCAGCAAGGGAATGCCTAGTCAACTCCCTCAAAGGGGAAGAGATACCTCGAAAATCTGGACAGAAAAGAAAGTTGGAAGATGCTGCCATCCTCTCCGTTGCAACCCCTTCTCAAAGGCCAGAACCATCTGATAAACATGAAGAAGTTGATGTTTGGGGGAAAGGAGAGATGATCAAAATTGGCACAAATCTGAATGCTGATATCAGAGAAGAATTGTTGGAAGTCATCTCTGAATTCCGTGATATCTTTGCCTTCAATGTGTCTGAAATGCCGGGCATCCCTAAAGATGTCATGTGTCACAAATTAGACATCAAACCTGGCTATAAACCGGTGAAGCAAAAGTTGAGGCACCAAGGTCAGGAAAGAATAGAAGCGGCCAAAGCCGAGGTCCAGAAATTGCTCAAAGCCAACTTCATAAGAGAATGCCAATACTCTGAATGGCTCTCTAATGTGGTGCTGGTGAAGAAGCCTAACGGAAAGTGGAGAATGTGCGTTGACTTCACTGATTTAAACAAGGCCTGTCCTAAGGATGACTACCCGCTTCCAAAGATAGATCGCCTAGTCGATTCTACAGCGGGGCATGCCCTCCTTAGCTTCATGGATGCAAACGCGGGATATCATCAAATCCCCCTAGCAGAAGAAGATCAACCACACACTGCCTTCATCACAAGTGCTGGAGTATATTGCTATAAAGTCATGCCCTTCGGACTTAAAAATGCAGGGGCCACGTTCCAGAGGATGGTAAACAAGGTGTTCAATGCTCAGATTGGGAGAAACCTAGAAGTTTATGTTGATGACATGATCACCAAGAGCAAAGAGCCCAAAGACCATGCTGCAGATCTCAGGGAAACTTTTCTCACCCTCAGGAACCACATAATGCGCCTTAATCCTGAAAAGTGCGTTTTTGGGGTCACTGGGGGGAAGTGCCTAGGATTCTTGGTGGATGAAAGGGGTATAGAAGCAAATCCAGACAAAATCCAAGCCATCCTCAACATGCAGTCTCCCAAATCCGTCAAGGAAGTTCAAAAGCTCACCGGTTGTGTTGCAGCCCTTGGAAGGTTCATGTCCAAATCCGCTGACAAATGCTCCCCATTCTTCAGAACCCTTAAGAAACAAACATTTGAATGGGGCCCAGAAGCAGAAAAAGCCTTTCAAGATCTCAAAGAATATCTGGCCAACCTTCCTAAACTTGTCTCTCCTTTGAAAGGTGAAGTATTATACCTCTACATAGCCATCTCAGAATATTCTCTTAGTGCTGTACTTGTGGCTGAAAGAGAAGGGAAGCAATTCCCCATTTACTATATAAGCCACGCATATAGAGGATCTGAAAGCAATTACAGTGAGGTTGAAAAAGCATTGTATGCTGTTCTGATGGCCAGCCGCAAATTAAAGCCCTATTTTCAGTCTCACCAAATAAGGGTTCGTACAAGTCAGCCTATAAAGAAGATCTTAGAAGGAAGGAATCAATCAACCAGAGTAGCAGATTGGGCCAATCAATTGTCTGATTTTGGTATTGAGATTGAGCCCCGCACCGCAATCAAAGCCCAAGCTCTCGCTGATTTCATAGCTGAAGCCACAGGGTCAGAGCCTGAAAATCCCAATCAAGAATGGAAGCTCTATGTTGATGGGTCTGCAACCAAGTCATCCAGTGGTGCAGGAATAATCATAATCTCATCTGCAGGAGTAAAGCTGGAGCATTCTGTTCGCTTCCAGTTCGCTGCCTCAAACAATGAAGCGGAATATGAAGCCCTGATATTTGGCATCACAATCTGCCGAAATTCAGGTGCCAAGGTGATCACTGCTTACTCTGACTCACAGCTCATTGTGGGGCAGGTAAACGGGGATTTTGAAGCCAAAGATGACAGCATGAAAATGTATCTGCAGAAAGTCAAATCCTTGATCGAGCCGTTGCAATTCACCATCAATCATATACCCAGATCTGAGAACGCCCAGGCAGATGCCTTAGCCAAACTAGCAAGCTCAGCTGATGGCCCACAGGCCCGCAACATCACATGGGAGATTCTATCTTCACCTAGCATCAATCAAAAAGTTGCTATGGTAACCAGAGACAACACTTGGATGGAACCTCTCATCCAATATTTCAAACATGGCATCCTACCAGAGGATCCTGCACAAGCCCCTCTGTTCCTGAAGAAGGTAAAATGGTTCGAGTTCTTTGAAGACAATCTATACAAGAAAAGTTACACACACCCACTGCTTAAGTGTGTAACACCAGAAGATGGAAACTATATCCTCCGTGAAATCCATGAAGGGGGATGTGGCATTCATCAGGGCACCAGAACCATCATCAACAAAGTCCTGCGGAATGGCTACTACTGGCCAACACTGAGAGAAGATGCAGAAAAACTGGTCAAAACATGTGAAAAGTGCCAGTACTTTGCAGAAATTCCAAGAAAACCATCAAACTATCTTTCTACCATCCAAGCAGTTCTGCCATTTGATAGATGGGGCCTAGATCTTTTGGGACCCTTTCCTCCTGCAAAAGGCCAGAGAAAGTTCATCATTGTGGCTGTAGATTACTTCTCAAAATATGTGGAGGCTGAACCTCTGAGCACCATCACTGACAAACAGGTATGTCAATTCATTTGGCGTAACATCATTACTCGATATGGCATACCTAGGGTTATAATCACTGATAATGGCCGTCAATTCATAAGCAAAAATACCCTTGATTACTGTGAGAAGTTCAAAATACAAATAAGGTTTAGCTCTGTGTCAAGACCCCAAACCAATGGTCAAGTCGAATCTGCCAATAAAACCATACTTTCTGGTATAAAGAAAAAGATAGAAGGGGCCAAAGGCTCCTGGGACGAAGAACTACCAGGTGTGCTCTGGGCTATGCGTACAACTGTGAAAGATGCCACTGGACACACACCCTTCTCACTGGTCTATGGTTCTGAGGCTGTGCTACCAGTAGAAATAGGCATTCCATCCACAAGGATTGCCTACTACTCTCATGAAGATAATGATGCTGCAAAAAAGGTTAACTTGGACCTCCTCCCTGAAACAAGAGGCAATGCACTTCTTCGATCTTTGGCACAAAAACAAAAGATGGCCAGACAGTTCAACAGGATGGTGAAACCCAAGCAATTGCATCTCCATGACTATGTTCTCAGAAAAGTAGAAGCAACTGGGAAAGCTACTGACAAAGGCAAGCTGGGGGCCAATTGGGATGGCCCATTCAAGATAGTCCGAATTGTGAAACCAGGAACATTTGAACTAGAAGATGCAGAAGGCAAACTGCTCAAAAGGCCATGGAACTCTGATCATCTCAAGAAGTTCTACATCTGAACAACCCCTTGCAAGGGGCCCCCATCATAGCACCTATTAAACTTTATAGCTGAACACTTCATTTCATGTTGGTTTACTTTTATCTGTTTTTGTTGGATTTGGATGTTATTATACGAACCTATGTTCACTTTTATCATGATATCATATGAACCTATGTTCACTGTTATCTGAATTGTTGTTTGCAAGAGTTTGCTCAGATTCCGAACTATATGCATTGCCATGATATTTGTGGAGGTCAGAGACTCCTATGAGTCTGACCCCCCCTTGGAAAGTTTGTTGAGAACCTATGTTCTAACAAACCAAGTTACTTTCATGTTTTTGATGTTTGAGGAGGTCAGAGACTCCTATGAGTCTGACTCCCCCTTGGAAAGTTTGTTGAGAACCTATGTTCTAACAAACCAAGTTACTTTCATGTTTTTGATGTTTGTGGAGGTCAGAGACTCCTATGAGTCTGACCCCCCCTTGGAAAATTTGTTGAGAACCTATGTTCTAACAAACTAAGTTATTTTCATGTTTTTGAGCAAGCTGGAGGTCAGAGACTCCTATGAGTCTGACCCCCTTGGATAGCATGTTAAGAACCTAAGTTCTAATAAACTAAGTCACTTTCATATTTTGTTAAGGGTCAGAGACTTCTATAAGTCGGACCCCCCGCGAAAAGTTTGATGAGAACCTAGGTTCTATCAAGATAAAATGCTCACATGATGTAATGTTTTCGAAGCCAGAGACTCCTATGAGTCTGACCTTTCTGATAACTTGGATAAAGACTTAGGTTCTACCAGGTCAGATGAAACATCCGAATCTTCATTCTAAAGACTCGGAGAATTATTCATAAAAACCTATGTTCTATCAAGTTGTTTGAGAAATCCAAGTCATCACCCAGAAGAATCGGACAATTATTAATAAAGATCCGAGTTTTAACACTGCACACTCGGCGTGCTAGTTGTTCGACTTATAGCAGATCACAAGAAAAATAATATCAAGCAACACATACAAATCAAAGACGTTGAAGAGAAATTCACAATTATATTTACAAATGAAGGAGACACGGATCCCCCATAAAGTTTACAAAATATATCCAAAAAATGTTCAAGTTTCATCTACAACTATTACAAAAAGTGCCCGGGACACTAAAAAGGAGCTTCATTCAGCCTGCTCGTTTGCCTGGGAAACTGGAGAAGGAGATCTGGGAGCCGGGGAGGGAGACCTGGGAGCCGGGGAAGGAGACAGCCTCAAAAGTTCGTCCAGGTCAACCGTCAAAGGTTCTTTTGCGTCCAATTCCTGGGCTAACTCCTGGAGAACCTCCTTTTCCGTTGTTAAGTGTCCGGCTAGGTCGTTGCACTTGTTTTCAATCGAGGTAAAACTTGACCTCGCCGGAACAGAAGGAGGCTCAGAATGCTTAGGCTGATAGATCGAGAAATCCATCTCCATCGCCCGCTTCTCAAGAGCCGGAGGGATCTTCGCGACCCACTGTTTCCGTTCTTCAGCATCCCAATCCGGGTCATTAAGGGCAGCAGAGCCTTTATCAAAAGTGGCCGTCAAATTCTTCAAGGCCTCGCCCCTCTTTGATATAGCCAGAGCCGCTAGCTTCTCCGGATCCACCCCCATTTCGATGGCTGCCAGCCTAGTCGCCTCGGCTTCGAGAAGAATGCCATTATTGATCATCTCCCCGGAAAGTTTGGCCATAAACGAACCACAATCCGAGGAAGACAACCAATCTTTGGCGATCCTGCCCCGTCGCTCCGACTTTGCCTTGTAATACTGGGCAACCTCCAACACTTCCTCCAGCTTTGCCTGTTCCCCATAAAGTAAGTCGGCCAAATACTTACTTTTATGGGTGGCCAGGTCAAAGGCCTCCAGGATATTCCCAATATCCGTATACAGATCCAAAGAAAGTTGGGAACACTTGTCCAGCTTCCCAACTGCCTCGGAGAGCATCTCCTTCATCCTGGCTCTCCATTGTTCAGCCAAATCCAGCCTCTCAGACAGGCTTTTGCATTTCTCCAGCCGGGCTTTGAGATCGGCTTCTTTATCGTTCAGCTCATCAAGTCTCGCAGTCAGTGACCGGATAGTTTCCTGGTCTACTTCATTCTGCTGAACCTTGGATGTCTCGAACAACATCCTTATCAGCCCCTGAAAAAGAAAAGGGTTAGAATACGATTAAGTATAGAAGATGGGCCGATATTTTCCTAGTAATGCATACCTCAGCCATTGCAGCTTGAGCTCGCTGCATCCGTTCTTCTGGATTCACAGAATCCATATAGTCCAGGTCATCCTGGGTTATTAAACAGCGGCTGGCCTTGTTGAATCGGCCAGCCAGTTCAGCACAAGATAAGTTTACAAAAGGAACACCCGGCCTGTGTGCCTTGATGTTCCTGGTGTAAACCACCTCTTCTTCTACCAAGACTTGCTTCCCTTTCCCTTGGGAAGCCATCTTCGAAGATGAGCCCGAAGCACGGTACTTCGGCTCATTTATTTTGATGCCCGGGAAATTGGTGCTCAAAGGCACGGCATCAATTATCGGCTCGCCTGAGCCTGAAGAAAATTCCTCATCAACATCCTCTACTATGACCGGGTCTTCCGGAGCAGAGGCAGCCTTGGCCTTAGAAGAGCTTCTTTTCCTCTTCTTTTTAGGCTTCTCAGCCCTGTTTGAGACCTCCTCTGGAGCCGGAATTTCCTTCCTCTTCTCCAACAAGACCCGAGCTTCTTCGTGACTCGGCGCCTCATCCAACCCTGTTGTAACGGTTGTAGAATTCTGCATTTTTTAAGGAGAAGTCAGAACAGTTCGGATGAATCAAGACTTAAACAAAAGTTATTACAACTATGCCAACTTACCAGAGGAGGATGAGGAACAGGTGGTGGTGGAGAGGTCATTCTCAGTGCCTCAGCAAAGGCCCCAAGCGTATTGAATCCCGCCATTAATTGTCGGTATTTTAGTCCAACTTCTTCTCGTGCTACTCCTGCAAAGACGGAAATCCCGGTTAGTATCTATCATTATGTCTCTGAAAATACAGATTAAAGGAGACCTACTTTTATTAATACGGAGGCTTATGTCAAAAGCTGCAAGGAAGAGTTCCCGGTTAAGGTCAGGACACCTGGGTATCCATTTCCTTTGCACAAAAACGGGTTTTTTCCTCAGCTCTATAGCCATAGTCGCAAACCGGACTATTATTGCTTCCTCATGATTGCAGATTGGTACATTATTATTGAAATCTTCTATCTTAGGGTCTATGTCAAAACTAGTCTTGATATCCCAACCCTGCCGACAGTAAAGATATCCGAACTTTGTCCTGAAGAACTTGTTACTGTCAGGCAAGTCACCAACTATCTTAAAACCCCTTCTATGAGACAGGGTTACCCAACCAGCACCGTTGGTCTTTGAACTGCATAACCGCGCCCTAAAAATGTGGCGGAATGCCGTCATACTTGGCTCTATCCTCAGCCCCTTGCTTACTATAATAAACGCCGCTATACAACCCCAGGCGTTGGGGTAAAACTCGGCAACAGTTATGTCCAACATCTTCAAAACTTGCTTTGCAAAAGGATGCAAAGGGAACCTTAAACCCAGTTCAAACGCCTTATCATATACTGCTATGCACCCTCCTGGTGGATAGCGAACTGTATCATATAGACCGGGCTTTACTACATCGTAGCCATCAATCAGGCCCCACCTCCGAGCCATACTTTTTCGGTCACTGTCCAGTATGTCCATGGTTGTTTTATCTACAAAGTAATTTAATGGTCCCCCATGTGGAATGTAAAAAGGATGAGGGATGTTCTTGGAAGTGTCTCGGCTTGGTGAACATTCTGGAGCCGCTTTCTTCTTCGTCATATCTACATGAACCACCTCCAAAAGTTTAGGATTTATTCGCAAGTATCCAGGAACGTACGCTAAAGATACTTCCCAAGGATAAGGTAAAATTGTCTCCTCTGGGTAATAAGGTGAAACGTCAGACTCATCATCACTCGGTATTGGTTCATAATGCGGATTCACGCGAAATATTAGGCTATCATCATCCGACTCATCTGAACCAACCCCAGTCTCCTTATTCTTGGATTCCGAGTCCTTATTAAGGTCAATATTGGGAAACTCTCTACAGATGTCCTCTAAGTAAAGGGTCTCCATGACAAACAAGTTATATATGAACAGTGATGCAAAAACAAATCAAATAACAATTATTCAAGAACAGGTTGAAGATCTTCAAGAACAATTTGAAGATTTCAAGAACAATGATTGAAGATTTGATGAATTTATTGAAAATCAAATGAAAAAATCAAGAAATTTATGAGTTTGATCCAAAAATTAGAGCATACCTGGTGTGAAATGTGTTTCCAAGTATGAACTGTCAGAAAATCTTCAAAGATGTCAGAGCCTCTCTCTCTAGAAAATTTTGAAATTTTTGATTCTCTCACTAGAACACAATTTTGGAACAAAATGACAAAAAGTTAGGTGAGAATTTAATATAGCCATTAATGCACTGTTTGGGGAAACGACACCATGGTTGGTGAAGACAAGCTTGAATCTGCATGTCTTACATTAAGTTCCGAGACTTCAAAACGTCCAATCATCTAAGTCCCACAGAGGTGAAAAGTCCAGTTTTGATCAAGTACACCTATGTGTACTTAAGGAGTCCGAGACTTCTATAAGTCGGACCCCCCTTAGGACCTCTAAGTGTTGAGGCCCTCTTTTTGGCTAAGTACACCTATGTGTACTTAAGGTGTCCGAGACTTCTATAAGTCGGACCCCCCTTAGGACCTCTAATTGTTGAGGCCCTCTTTTTGGCTAAGTACACCTATGTGTACTTAAGGAGTCCGAGACTTCTATAAGTCGGACCCCCCTTAGGACCTCTAAGTGTTGAGGCCCTCTTTTTGGCTAAGTACACCTATGTGTACTTAAGGAGTCCGAGACTTCTATAAGTCGGACCCCCCTTAGGACCTCTAAGTGTTGAGGCCCTCTTTTTTGGCTAAGTACACCTATGTGTACTTAAGGTGTCCGAGACTTCTATAAGTCGGACCCCCCTTGGGACCTCTAAGTGTTGAGGCCCTCTTTTTGGCTAAGTACACCTATGTGTACTTAAGGAGTCCGAGACTTCTATAAGTCGGACCCCCCTTAGGACCTCTAAGTGTTGAGGCCCTCTTTTTGGCTAAATACACCTATGTGTACTTAAGGAGTCCGAGACTTCTATAAGTCGGACCCCCCTTAGGACCTCTAAGTGTTGAGGCCCTCTTTTTTGGCTAAGTACACCTATGTGTACTTTAGGAGTCCGAGACTTCTATAAGTCGGACCCCCCCCTTAGGACCTCTAAGTGTTGAGGCCCTCTTTTTGGCTAAGTACACCTATGTGTACTTAAGGAGTCCGAGACTTCTATAAGTCGGACCCCCCTTAGGACCTCTAAGTGTTGAGGCCCTCTTTTTTGGCTAAGTACACCTATGTGTACTTTAGGAGTCCGAGACTTCTATAAGTCGGACCCCCCTTAGGACCTCTAAGTGTTGAGGCCCTCTTTTTGGCTAAGTACACCTATGTGTACTTAAGGAGTCCGAGACTTCTATAAGTCGGACCCCCCTTAGGACCTCTAAGTGTTGAGGCCCTCTTTTTGGCTAAGTACACCTATGTGTACTTAAGGAGTCCGAGACTTCTATAAGTCGGACCCCCCTTAGGACCTCTAAGTGTTGAGGCCTTCTTTTGGCTAAGTACACCTATGTGTACTTAAGGTGTCCGAGACTTGCTTAAGTCGGACCCCCCTCAGGACCTCAGTGAGGTCCTCTTTTGACCAAAATCCCATGATGTCCGAGACTTAATAAAGTCCGAGACTTTATGAAGTCCGAGACTTAGAGATCCAAGACATCCTCTTTGTTAGCTTTTTGTGATGTTCCGCATACAAATCAAGATTCATTCAAAGCAAACCATCATCTTACTTCGTATGCGGGAGGCCAATGTTACGGGTCATACTTCCTATGTCCTATGAAAGGGCAAAACGACCTTAGGTCAATGAAGTCAAAGGTCAAACTATCCTTCATATTGGTCAAGACTTACAGCTTCAGCTGAAGTCCAAGGACGAAAACCTATTTGCAGGACGGCGGTTACTTAGTCTTTTCAGGTCAAAGATCCTTCCCTGAAAACCACCTATGGTCTTAGTAACTGCTCTCCATGATGTCCCCTCCTGCAGACGTAACTTCAAGCGGTTATCTACCTAAGGATAACTGCCCAAGAAGGGTAACTCCCGAGACAGACCTACCTTAAAAGCAACCTTCGACTTCGATAATCAGGTTACGCAATCTTACTCAAAAACTCATATACATCACACTTTCCTTGGTCTGACTTAAGCATCGGAGAGCCCTTCCGGGACTAGGCCCCCGGGTTAGCTTTCTTTGTGGTTGCAAGAACACCACGCGCGGCGGTCGGACTACTACCAGCCCTTATTTCAGAAGATACCTACCTCTTGAAGTCCCCTTACAAATTTGACAGTTTCTTAGCAGAAACAGTTGTAATTAGTCAATAGATTTGGAATTTAATCATTGGATAAGTTTATAATACCATATATTGACCCTTGTAAATTCTAAATAAAACGGTATATCCAAAACGATAAAATATAAAATAAATACTAAACCAACTATTTTTGACTTGGAATTTTTATGAGACACTCTCACATACAGTAGGATTATATGAGAACCCATGAACAAATTTTTCGAGGACATTTGAGGATATTAATAAATTTATGTCAGTTTATCGGTAAAATGGACAAACGATTTCTTTAAAATGCATTATGTATTTTTTAAATAAATTTACATGTTTAATCGATGGAAATTCCTTATTAAATATTACGAAAAATTTTCCTTAGTATTTATAAGTTTATATAGTCTTGTAGAGAACTTATAAATCCCCTACAACCTTGTCATAATTTTTGGTATTCTCATTTTTAAGAATCTCTTAGGTATTGATTTAGCAAATATGTTGATTTTTCCTTAAAAGGATGTTGACTTGGACTTTGACTAAACTAAGGTTGACTTATAATAATGTGAAATAGATAACAAAGTCTTCTTTGAAACTATGTGTAATTGGATGAATGACTCTGATAGTAAAGAAATGTCGAACTACACACTACAAAATATGTTGCATATAGCCACACTTAAAAATGCACGTAGCCACACATAAATGTGTGCCTAAAATATTTCCCCACACTTAAATAAGTGTGGCTATGGATGTGTGGGGAAATATTGCCTACACATAATAAGTGTGGTTAATTCATAATTGGGTTACACTTATAAGTGTGGTAAAATGCATCTCTAGTAACACTTATAAGTGTTGGTACATCTCCACACTTATAAGTAAGGGGAAATTAGTATTAGTGATTTTTTTTCTTTATCGTTTCCACACACATATATGTGTGCCTACGCTGCATCCATGCGTGCCAACTCCTATCTCCACAATCATGCGCCTAGTAGTATTCGAACTTGAGACCTCAAGTTTCAAAGCACACCACTTCAGCCACCAGACCAAGAGGTATTTCGTGATATATTTTGCAAGGCTATTATACTTATTATCTAATGACTTGTACCTCAATTCTTTCTATGTAAAAATATTAGTCGTTAATCAATATTATTATTATTATTATTATTATTATTATTATTATTATTATTATTATTATTATTATTATTATTATTATTATTATCAGTATTATCAGTATTATTATTATTATTGATTTCGGCGCGCAAGTAAGCTTTTAAAACTTCGTTTTTTTTCAAAGTTTTTAAATTAGGTTTTTAAATGTCTTTCAAATTTCTTATTTGGTCTATAGTCACACTTATATGTGTGGCTATTTGTATGATTTTTTCCCCACCCTTATATGTGTGGTTACATTAATTACTATATTTTTATTTTCTAAACTAGTTTTTCCCCACATTTATAAGTGACGTTATTGTCTCCTCACTTATTAAGTGTGGCTAAAGTTAATCTACCCATAAAAGCTTCCAATAATTTACCACACTTAATTAAGTGTGGCTAATTAAGTGTGGCTAGAAGCAACATTGTTTGTAGTGACAGATCGGCGTGTAATATGTTTCTCCTCTAGTCAGAACCTTACATATATCAGATAGTCATTATTCTGTGTATTGTGCAAATGTGATTTTTTTTGGGTCTAAGTAGATCCATTAAATGAACCTTATAGTTACCAGGTGTAGGTGACTGTAGCAGTTTTATTATTTACATTCGTGTGATGAATGTGAAAAAAATTGTTAAAAATATTCGAGCACTGAAAATGAGAAACATGAATCGAGGTATTTAAAATCAAGGCTTGAAACGTACTTTTGCATATCATGTGAATATATTATAATTGTCATAGTAGTATATTGTTGAGGAGTTTATACATGATGTTAGGCCCTGATTCCGATTCAAACGACTGTCATCCCTATCATGGACGATGGCAGTATTTTGCATGTAGGAAGGTTTAGCTTTAGGTTTCGATCCAGGCCGCAGCATTTACTATGTATCGAGAACTTAGCTGCTTTTTGTACCTTTCATGATGACTTGATTATGATGTATCTTTTTATATTTTGAACAAACAATATTTCTTATCAGATGTAACATTTTTACTATTTTTATTTAAAACAAATTTCAGTTTGTATGATTTTGAAGTTTTTTTTTTAACAGTTCAGCATTTGAGACTTCCGCATCTTCATTGTATTAAATATTCTTTTTATTAAACGTTAATCTTGTATCGAGAATGCCGCTACTGTTACAATTTAACTCAAAAAAGTAATAATAATCCTATGACCATGTCCTATATTTATCATAATCATTTCGCAACTTTTTTTTTTTTTGTTATTAATTGAACTTAAAGAGTATAGTGTCTCTATATATAGAAGGTTTAGCTGGGAACTTGGAACAAGTCAACTATTCTATCGTAGTCTTCTTTATATTTATTGGTTAACCCAATGACAATCCACTATGATAATATGTTAGGCTGTTAGCTGAACCTCTAATAGGTAAAGCTCAAAGATACAAGCCGGTAAAATCATCCTTTTGAGTAGTTCTGGTGGATGGTAGTTTTGACGATATAAGTTGGGATGAGTTATCCCACATCGACGAATTGATAATGGTGTGCACACTTTATAAGTTAATTGAGTCGTTTCCATTGTCATATGGTTTGGAGACGATGTTATATATCTCCTTAGTTTATGAAGTATGTGCACCTCATGTCTCCCAATTATTAATAAATCTAGCCTAATTTAACAATATATATATATATACAACATTTATTTTTTTGGACATTATAAAGTTTTTAGATATTTAGTTTATCTAACAATTTTTTTTTGCTAAATATCTAACAATATTATTATTAGTTGAACTAGCTATTTGTTAAAAGGTACTTGTTTTTTTTTTATAAAAAAGTGACAAACATAAATGCTCTAATATTTATATTCTATTACAAAACTCTGTCATTTTCTTATATCTTTTATAAATATAAAATATTGTTGTATTATTAAGGTATTAACTATCAGCTTATTTTTAATAAATATTTTAAAAATAATATAATTATATTCAATATTGTATCAAAGTTATAATAATTTGTTACGATATACTTCATCCGTGTTTTAATCTTTCAATTTTCACGTTATCTGATGCGTGAATTTAACATTTAATATCTTTAATTTCATATAGTATAAAATTATAAAAAGTTACATATAATAAAAACAAGTATTAAGACGAATCAGACAAAATACCACTTAACTATGATTTACATCATACATAAAGTAATATATATCAAATAAGATAGTTGATTAACAATAATTACTACAAAACTTGTTATAACTATTAAAACCTAGAGGAAGTATATCAAATGATGTACGTTTTCTCTAATTTTTATGTCAAATTGATATAATACTCCCTCCTATTCTACCCATTAGTCACATTGATTTTTTTTACTATTTACTTATTATTCTTAATTTGTATTTTATTCTTTATCTATAAGTTAAAACATAGTTATGTGGGATCTTGTTTGATTCGTCTCAATACAAAGATTATTAATATTTACTTTTTATAACTTTTAATTAAAAATAATTAAAGATATTAATATTATCTCCACTTTAAGTTTGTCCACTTTAAGAGAGAGAAAATTAAATTAGATTTTTGAAGTATATATTGAAGATAAAATATATTCATTTGAGATCTTGTTAGATTTGTCTTGATGTAAAATTTTTTAATATATACTTTTTATAATTTTTTATGATGCGTACTTAGAGATATTAAAGCTTAAAATTTGCTAAAAAAATGCGTGCAAAAGGTAAAGTGGTCATACATAAAGAAACGGATGGAGTATCAACAAAAAAGCACTACTACATAATTGGTTTTAGGTAACACCCTTAAAGTGTAACCTAAAGTGCTAAAAGTGTTACTATAGACCTAAGGTAACACATTTTTGACTGCTACATCTGGCGGTGTTACCTATTCTCTTAGGTAACACTTTTACATGCATATGGTAACACTTTTAAAAGTGTTATATTAAATAACTTTAGGTAACACTTTTTTTTGCATATGTATCATTTTCATAGTGTTACTTATCATTTCTTTTGTAACACTTTTTTCTAATTAGGTATCACTTTTTCACCCCATCAATTAAGCTATTGTAACACTTTTCAATAATGTATCACTTTAAACTATTTTATGTAACACTTTGCTGAGGATTAGGTAACATATTTTTCATTTTAGGTAACACTTTTTCAAATCAATTAAACTAATGTAACACTTTAAAAAAACTAAAATTTTGCAATTAATTGCTGCTTGTAGGAATCGAGCACGCAGTCTGTGTGCCCCAGTGCCTCTAAAATTGATTTGCATCCACTGCCAACTGAGATGCATGATATTAGTGATTTGTTACGAAATCCAATGGATATATTCCCGTTTGCAAATAACTATAAACACATACCACAGTATATAATCTTAATCCACATCATTCAAAGTTAACTTGGATAATTAATTAATAATCGTAAATTTTGAAAAACTAATTTGCCATAGCTTGAATAATATAATATATTAAAAAATAGTTTGGGACTGATATCAATAATTTAAAAATATTATATTAACTAAAATTCAAAATTTATTTTGCCAATTTTATTTCAAAAATAAAAAATATAATAAATAAGTAAAACAATGTTACAAATGGGTTAGTAATGTAAAAAGTGTTACATATTAATTATTGTTACCAATTTTTAAAGTGTTACATATTAGTGTTACCAATTCTTAAAGTGTTACATATAAGTGTTACCAATTATTAAAGTGTTACTTACAAGTGTTACCAATTTATAAAGTGTTACATGTTAGTGTTACCAATTTTTAAAGTGTTACATATAAGTGTTACCAATTATTAAAGTGTTACATACAAGTGTTACCAATTTTAAAGTGTTACATATTAGTGCTACCACATTTGAAAGTGTTACATATAAGTGTTACTAATTTTAAAAGTGTTACATGATTATGTTACTTAAAGATAAAGTGTTACAAAAGTGTTACATAATATTCTTAAGAAGTTGGATATCAAAATGTGTTACAATTATGTGTTACATAAAGTCATTTTTGTACTAGTGAAGGGGAAATATACAAAATCTTAGACTTGGTGTGATCCCAGTTTAAGAACCTGAAAATCAAGGCGTTTTCTCAATTTTACTTAGTACTTCCTCCGTTCCATAATACTTGCTACATATTCCATTTTGGGAAATTTCTTATTACTTGCTACATTTCCTTATTTGGTAACAAACCAATCATTTAAAGTTATACCTACTCCTACTTTTATCCTACTCTATATCTAATTATTCCTATTTTTCTTTTTCATTTTTCAACAAATAATATTAAAAAATTTCAAAAAGCAACTTTTCACCTATTACTAATCATTGCATAGTTGCTCCTTAATATTTGTGCCCATGCAACGGTAGCAACTAAATAAGAACGGAGGAAGTACAAATAAAATATTTTACAATAAATTCAAATTAAAAAGTGATATACAATAGAATCACAATGTACAAATTTATTCTTAAACTTTAAATTAAGTTAAATTCGCAAAAAATTAATATAAAAATAATAGTGAGACAAATTAGTTGTACATAATTTACATGAATAATTAGAAATTTGTCATATGTCGTGTTGTAATTGGTCATCATAGAGCCCAATAGTGTCGTTGGTAATTGCCATGTCCTTTTGCGTCCTTTGTCTCATTATTAAAGGGTAAAAATGAAATACTCCATCCCCATTCTTTACTTGTTGAACCAAACAACTTTTAGTTAACCAGAAAGATCTTTAATCCAAAGAGTAAAGTAAACCTTTATTCTTCCTTTAATTTCCTTTCCTTTCCTTTAATCAACTAATCCAATTACTATTATAAGCTTAATTAATTAATTAATTAATTAAAATGGGCAAGTGTTTTAGCTTCGCATCATCCATGGATTCCTGCTACAGATTCTCGTTTGAAAGAGCAGGATTAAAATCAATCACAACAAATTTAGGAGAAGGCACAACAATGCACTGTTGGGCACCCAAAAACAACAAACAAAACAAACCAAATCTAGTCTTATTACACGGAATTGGGGCAAATGCTATGTGGCAATGGGATTACTTTATATCTCCATTAATCCCTAAATTTAATGTTTATGTACCTGATCTAGTCTTCTTCGGCGAGTCATACACGACTCGGTCCGAACGGAGCGAGTCGTTTCAAGCACAGTGTGTGATGAAGATGATGGAGAAATTAGGAGTGAAGAAAATGAGTGTTTGTGGAGTGAGTTACGGTGGGTTTGTGGCGTATAGTATGGCGGCTCAATTTGGGGATGCTATAGAGAAATTGGTGTTGGTTTGTTCAGGGATATGTTTGGAAGAGAAAGATATGGAAGAAGGAATGTTTAAAGTTTCAAATGTTGATGATGCTGCGGATATTTTGTTGCCTCAAACTCCTGCTAAATTGAGAGAATTGTTGAAATTTGCGTTTTATAAGCCTAACTACTTTCTTCCTTCTTGCTTCCTTCAAGATTTTATTCAAGTAAGTTTTTTTTAATCTGATTTTTTTTATTTTTATTTTTTTATACTTACTTTTATTCATAGAGAATGAGATATTTGATTTTTGTATCAAAATCAAGGAGGGGCGGAGGACCACTTAAGTGAGTGGAAAACTCTTTTTTTTCTATAAATGGTATTGTTATTTATGTGTTGTTGTGTTGTTGTAGTAAGGGTAAAAGAGTAAAAAAGAATGACAAAAATAAAATGACACGTTTTCAATGAATTGACCCAATAAAAAAATGTGTCATTCAGAGAGTATTAAGTACTGCCTAAACTAAACTTAATTAAGTGAAAAATTAAAGGGAAATCGATTGATTTGGCCATAGTACCGCTAATAAGGTAGTATGATTTTTTTTGGATTAAATGTGAATCACAAGGTTTTTCTCTTGCCTTTTTATTGAGTGAAACACAAAATCTATATAATAGTCCTATTTATTTTTGCACGTTTATTACATTATTAATTAATACTCAAAAGCGATAATTGTGTATAACAAAAAGTTACAAAAATTAGACATCAAAATATCTTATACTAGTATAGAAACTCGTGCAATGCACGAATTTATTAGAATAAAATATATAAAAATTTAACTGTAAAAAATAATACAAGTATATATTATCATAATTAAATTTATCATAAACATGACTTTTTTAAAACACAAATTAAATAATAATTTTTTAAAATTATTTATTGAACACATCAGTTTTTCGTTCAATTAAATATATCAAATTTTAGGTAATTTATATAAATTTTCTATAATAAATTTTACCCCATATTATACCTAATTTAACTCCAATTTTTAAAATAATCAAATTCTAAATTAAGTAAATATTGTCATGTAATCCACTAAAATAATTACATTTGTCAAGCCTTCTTAGAGGATGATACTTGGAATTTTCCATCATTTTTATAGTATTGTATGATGATATGATGATAATTTTAAAAATAATTAAATTCTAAATTAGGTAAATATTGTCATGTAATCCACTAAAATAATTACATTTTGTCAAGCCTCCTTAGAGGATGACACTTGGAATTTTCCAGTATTTTTATAGTATTGTATGATTTTTAAAATAATCAAATTCTAAATTAAGTAAATATTGTCATGTAATCCACTAAAATAATTACATTTGTCAAGCCTTCTTAGAGGATGATACTTGGAATTTTCCATCATTTTTATAGTATTGTATGATGATATGATGATAATTTTAAAAATAATTAAATTCTAAATTAGGTAAATATTGTCATGTAATCCACTAAAATAATTACATTTTGTCAAGCCTCCTTAGAGGATGACACTTGGAATTTTCTAGTATTTTTATAGTATTGTATGATTGAAACGACTCAAATAAGATTTACTTTGACTATGTTTAACACATGGATTAAAAATAAAATATGAATTTAAAATAATACTACCTCCGAATCAATTTAGTTGTCACATATTTTTATTTGGCAAATTCATATCAACTGTCACATTTCCTTTATTTTTTGTCAATATTTTTTTTTCACATGAATACCCCATGTTCACACAAGTATAGACCAAAATACCCTTACTTTTACTACTTATAATACTCCAATCTACCACCTTTACAATTAATTTAATCAATTAAAATACCCCAATTGTCACCTTTTTAATGGATCCTACACCACCCTTAGTAACCGTGCTCAAGCAAATGAAACAACTAAATTGGTTCGGAGCGAGTAGATGAAAAGCAACCCAAAAACAAATAAAACATTTGTAAAGAAACCGAGCAATTACAAGATAAGATCGATTCCCAAAAAAGAGATTCCTTCCTATAATATACTCCTAAATATACTAGAATATCTCGATCAAAGAATATCCCTAAATGACTATTTAATACGAGCCCAAAAATATGGTAACACCGAGGGGTGTTCACTAGTTCAAACCCGGATCAGACCGAACCAACAAGAACCGTTGGATCAGAGATCGAAGTTTTGAATATTCTATAAGACCATACCGGTTCCATCCGTGTTTATCATTTCAGTATACTTTGGAAGAGCTGCATAGGACTCAGCATAGCCAACAAGTAATTGCTCCTTGCCTAAACTCTTCACTTTATATAACAATCTCAACTTCACATTGATCCTGTACCTTTCCATGCACAACCTTTGCAATGAATCAACTGGGACATCTGGTTTTGCCTTTAAGTCTTGAGTTTGTGGACATCTTTTCAAATGCTTTCAAAGGTTAGAGGTGTGTCTTGTTACGTGACTCTCAAAAATCACATATATGCACAAACTAGCGTTACACTCTTTCAACGACTATATTTTTTAAAAGAATGGTATTTGACGCAAAAAAATAATTGTATATGGTGAATTAATAATTTACCACAAACGGCACACTTACGACAATTATCATTAATGGTTTCTGTACTAACGTACGAAAACTCAATGGTATATGGTGAATTTTAGAGAAACTCAGTGATATATCATGAAATTTTCGTATATTTTAATTCTCCTATACTCTCATCCACATAATATTAATCTCTATTCATATGTTACCAAATACTAACAATTTTCTAAAATGCACTATTTTTATCTTTGTTAGTTGTTACTAATTCATTAGGACAAAAAAGTATGCATTATCCTATATCTAAGAGGATGCATCTCAAAAAAAAAACATCAGGATGGGGACGATGCCCATAGGCCATATCTATGATAATTGAGAGTGGGGTGGGGTGACGCCCGGTCCGTACTATGTTTTGCCCTTGTATAAAAACAATGAGTAACTTATGAGTATGATAATATCATTTAATGTATATTCAATGGTGGTTGTGGGTCGGTTCAACTTGTTCAACGGAACAGAGCCTCAAATTTAGAAAGCCTTATATAAAAATAATAATTATGCTATTAATAATACTTGGTAGCATAGCTGGTTAGAATTTTGGACTATAAATTGCTTTAAAACTCAATCAACACAAAAATTGGGAGGCTCTCAGGCTCCCACTAATTCCTTACTTTAATTATTTCTTTTTCTCACATTGTCCATTGCCCCATACCAATTTTCTATGTAGCTTTTCTAGAACATTCATCTCATTATCCACCTTCCTCAAAATTTAATTTTGAAGATCCTTAATTGTTTTTAATTTATTCATCTTTCTCCCAACAACTAGTTTTAGGAGTTCTTCCGTTAATGGCCAAAATTCATCCAAGAAAAATAAAATTGGGAAATTCCACGTAGTAACCCTGAGGTTTTGGGTTATCCTCGTGGTAACCAAAACTTTTAATAAATCCACATGGTAACCCTGAGGTTTACCAAATTGTTCCACCATGACCTTTTTTGACATAAAACGTTAGCAAAACATTAGGAAACATTAATTTCAAAGCTTTAAGGCTGTTGTACGCCTATATATGCAACTCATCATTTAAAATGCCATCATTTACAACCATTTCCCTCAAAATATAAACCCAAACCATCTTTGGATTTGGGAAAAAAAATGATTTGGATGAAAAATGGTAGATTTGAGGTTTATATTTTGGGGAAAAAGGTTCAAACTGATGACATTTGAAATGGTGAGTCGCATAAATATGCATACAACAGAGATAAAGCTTCAAAATTAACCTTTGCTAACGTTTTTATCTGTAAAAAAGTCATGATGGAACATTTATGTAAACCTCAGGGATACCGCGTGGATTTTCTAAAAATTTTGGTTACCACGTGGAAAACCCAAAACCTCAGGGTTAACACGTGGAATTTCCCAATTAAATTTATTGTTTTATCATTGAATCTGAAATGAGAGATTTTTTTCTATTTATTTATCATTTAAGATTTCTGATTCCAATTACATTAAACAAAAAAATTGTGAAACAAGCTCTTACCAAAATCTTATTCATCAAAAAAATTAAAAAAAAAAAACACCAAATTAAATGTTATGCTTGAATGCTGATTCACGACTTCAAGCTCTCTAATTTTTAGTACCAAATTTGTTGTTTTTTTCTTTCTATAAGTTTTTTTGAATTTTTAGTTTGATATTCAAATTAGTAAAACTTATTTTCATTAAATTAAAATAAAAGAAATGAGATTTCAATCAAGAAAAAGAGCAAAAAAAAAAAAAAAAAAGATTTGGATGGAATGAAAAAAAAGCATATATTAGTGTAAAATCTGAGTATCTGACATTGTTCATTTGGTATCATTTTTTGCAAATATTAATTTAATCTCTTTGCAAAGTCTAAGTAATTTGTTTTTGTTATTTGTCAATACATTTTATTTTAAGCTCTTTTCAAAACTGAAGTGACATTCTTGATTTCAAATTATTATTGAAGGGATCTCATTTTATGATTTAATTGTATAAATAAATACAGCCTCTGTAAACTTTGCTGCGACCATGTATATTATTTTATTAATTGTTTACTTTCTATTCTAAAAATTTATTAGTACTAAATTTTGAAAAAATATAGTACTATCAATTTTGGTAATCAGGTACTCATATCGTAATTGCTGATATTAAAAATAAAAAATTTAATTATGATATGAGACTCATGTATAAGCATTAATTACGTTAGTTAGATTGGTGCCATTACTTAGGATTGTTATATAAATTAATTATTATAAATGATAAAAGCCAACTAACGCTCATATTGGCAAACATAATAGTGTATTTAAAAGAATAAATTAGAAAACCAAATACTAAATATAAATAATATACTTGTAATATATTTTAACGCATGTTTTGGTGATAATGTTTAAATTTTATGCCATATGAGAATATGAGATCAAAAAATGAATAATTCATGGATGAAATGATAAGAGAGTAATGGAGATTGTTAGCTAAAGAGAAAACAATACAAGATATAAAGAAAATAATTTATATACACTATACAAATTTAAAATTTATTTATAAAAAGTTAATATCATGAAAGTATGCAATTAAACGATTCAGTTAAGATTCCACTTGATTATATTTTTAATTACGCATTAGACATAATAAATAAAATAAGCTTAATTGATGAAAAATGTCAATAATCGTAATGTAAAAAGTATTTCAAAACGGAGAAAATACATCGAAAACACTTGTAGATTGATCTGGTATAATGAAATTAGGTATGCGGTTGGAAATGGTTGTTTGATATGATATGCATGTCTAGCCACTAGTGATAGAAAGGACAATTTCACGTTACTACGTTTTTATGTATCAAATGTGCCATGTGGTTTGTTGTGTCCTTTTGATATAAAGAAATTTGATACAACGTCAAAGCAAATTCAAAGAGTAGTTCACCAATTTACACGAATCTTTTTTGGTCTGAATTTAGGGGTGTTCATTCGGGTCATAGGATTGATTTCGGGTCATGTATTTTGGATCGGTTTAAAATCGGATTTTGTGTTCACATTGGTTTTTACATAATTATAGATTCATTTTTAACTCGGGTCAAATCGGGTTCAGTTATATAATCGGGTGTCTATCAAATCATCGAATCTGTTTTGAACACCTCGAGGTGTGATGTTCCCAAATCCCAAAAATACTCTTTTGAGATTCAAATTTTGCACTTCCTCTATGGTTAAAGTTATTTTCATTTACTCCCTCCAATTCACTTGTGTTGTCCCATTTGGTTGGGCACGGTTTTTAAGAGTGGAATGGTGGGGTATTTTAATTGATTAAATTAATTGTAAAGGTGGTAGTTGGGTATTGGAAATTGGAAAAGTGTGGTTTTAATTTGATTAAATTTATTGTAAAGGTGGTAGTGGGGTATTGGGAATTGGAAAAGTGGAGATATTTAGGTAAAAAAAAGATAGACAAAAAAGGAAATGCGACAATTGATATGAATTTGCCAAATAAGAAAATGGGACAACACAAGTGAATCGAAAGGAGTATTATTTTATATATCAATTTATTTATTTTTTAATTAAAGAATTTTTCTATTTATATCACAAATTTTAGACATAATTCACCTTATTCTTTCTCATTTTAATATTTTATTAATTTTAATTTCTTTCACATATAATTTACTAATTTCATTTTGACATTTTATATTGAATATAACTCCCATATATTTTCTACTTACTTTATCTCAACAATTTTTAAATATTTGTAATTTTCACTAAGTATATTATGATATTTTTTAATGCTTATTTTCGCTTTTTCTGTATTAAAATTGATTACATAGACACATAGTAATCTACATCTAATTGTTGCATGCTCATTATACCCCCACTTATCATTTTGGAAAGAAAATACTTTTTTAGAAAGGTATCATTCTTATCAAGAAACACTTTCATGACAATTGTAAAATAACAGCCTCTTTTTTCTTTACGTTAACCTACAAAGAAATATTTGTCGTAACGTAGCAAAAGATAGGAAATAAACTATGAGTGTTATTGAGTTGCCAGAAAAAACAAAACATTAATGTTCTTGAATTTGGACATAAATTTCTAAACATAACTCCTTTTTCAGATTCTTTTTCGGTTAGCACTTTTGTGTTTAGTTATGTTAGATCTGAGTTTGGGTTTCAATATGTAGAGAAAACCAACATTTGTGGAATCATTTGGTTGGTGTTGAACCTTAACTTGCAACAAATTAAAGGATTAACAAAAATGTCAAAATGAAAAAGTCTTCGAATCTCAGATTTGAACCTTATATAGAGAAAACCAACATTTGTGGAATCATTTCGGATTCTATGTTTAGGTAAGTTATTTTGGTAGATGATAGAACTGAAAAAGTCGTCGAATCTCATATTTGAACCTTATTGCTCATAGCGGAATAAAGATTTGAGTGGATACTTGTTTTGTATCAAGTTTAACCAATTAAGTACTACACCATGTATCTATACATTGAGAGAACTATTATTTATAGAATAATAACATTTCCTAAATATACTTATGATTATTCTTATTTCCTACATATTTTTGGTTCAAAAGTTGATCAGTTTTTGCTTGAATAACATGATTTACATATGTTTATTGTTGAGCTGAACAAATTTGATCAAATTGATTTTCTAAGAAAATAAAACTTTGTTTTTCCCAATTCGATTAATGTATATAAAATTTATAAATATTTTACGATTAATCATCATCAAACATTAATTATATGATAAAGTTAAAACATTTAAAAGTTTATCCAATAAATTCGACCTACAAATAAGTCCTTCATATCATCATCATCAGGGGCAGAGCAAAACTTGAAAAATTTTATAAAGGCCCTGTACAATTTTTTAAATTATTATATTTTTCTAACAATTTTGTATCTTAAAACATCTAACATATACTAAGTAATTTAATATTGCGGCCCCTAATTTTGGGGCCCTGTGCGGTTGAACATGCTTAACATGCTCAGAACCTGCCATGATCATCATCGCTGTCATCATCATCATCATTGTTGTCATCATCATCATCCTCATCTAAGTCCTTCATAATGTTGCGTAAACTTTAACTACTTTACACTTGCTTGCTTTAGGTGTTGTGCGCTGAACATCGTGAGGAGAGAAAACAGTTGATACAAGCCTTGCACAAGGATAGGAAACTCGCTAACCTTCCCAAGATAAATCAGGTACATTCACACATTTTTAATTATTATGATATTCCTAAGGAGTATCTAAAATTATGTTTTAACCAATTAAGGATCCATATTCAAATCTACGGGTTCAATTTGTGAGGACGTGTAGAAGTTTGTCAATCTTTACTCAATGAAGATAAGATATCAGAAGATATTACACTAGATATATCAAACACTCTTTTTATTCTATGTTGAATCTTTACATATGATTTTATGATTACAAGAGAAGGAACTATGAGCTATTTATAGAGAAGGATACAAGATGCTTAGCAAAACAGAAAGTCGTTACAAGAATCAAGAAAGGAGAAAACAGAAACTCTAACTAATTTGTTAAGCTATAACTAACTAGTGCTGAGCTGGAGTATATCATCCAATATCCCCCTAAAACTAGGAGATGTATTAATCATCCCTAGTTTGACCAAAAGATCCTGGAAATGTGAGGAGGGCAGCACCTTAGTCATGAGAACTGCAAGCTGATCTTGAGTGGCTAGGTATGAGAGTTGGAGAAAACCCTCGAGAACTTTATCGCGGGTAAAATGACAATCAATTTCAAAATGCTTGGTGCGATCGTGAAGAACAGGATTCTTAGCGATATGAATAGCAGACTGATTATCGCAGTGGAGAGTGACAGGTTGTAGGTTGGAGATGCCAAGATCAGAAAGTAATCTCACAAGCCATGTTATTTCGGATGCGGCAGCTGCCATGGCTCTATACTTAGCCTCAGAGCTTGAGCGAGATACAACACTTTGCTTTTTGGACTTCCAACTTATGGGAGAACCCCCTCACATCATTAAGTAACCAGTGATAGATCTCCGAGAATCAATACTAGAACCCCAATCAGAGTCGGAATAGGCTTGTAGAGTAAGTTTATCAAAACCTTTGAGTAAAATGCCTTGACCACATGTATGAAAGACATAGTGAAGAGTATGCTGGAGAGCAGCCCAATGAGTATCCCGGGGTTGTTGCATATACTGGCTAAGGGATTGAACTGTAAAGGAGAGGTCTGGCCTGGTATTGGTCAAGAAATTCAATTTCCCAACCAAGCTTCTATAAGGAGAGGGATCAGACAATAAAGTACCCTCATGAGTAGATAACTTGAGGTTGGTGGGCAAGGGTGTAACAACTCGTTTACAAGCAGTAATACCAGCTTCTTGGAGTAAATCAATAGTAAACTTGTGCTGAGAAAGAACAATGCCTTTAGAACAATTAACAACTTCCATCCCCAAAAAATAATGCAAGTGGCCAAGGTCCTTTATACTAAAAGTATTATGAAGATGAGTTTTGAGGCGTTGGATTTCAGATAAATCATTGCCGGTGAAAAGAATATCATCTACATACACAGCCATGATAGTAATATGATCATCAGATTTTTTTATAAAGAGAGAGTAGTCGTTCTTGGATTGACTATAACCAAGGAACAAAAGTTCATGATGTAATTTGGCAAACCATTGTCGTGATGCTTGCTTTAGACCATATAATGACTTCTTGAGTTTGCAAACAAGATTGTGAGGATTAGGAGACCCTTCAGGCATTTTCATGTAAACTTCTTCTATAAGAGTGCCATGGAGAAAGGCATTATTGATGTCATTTGGAAGATGGGCCAATGAGAACTTGCTGCCACTGCTATTATACATCGGATAGTTGTCATTTTGACAACGGGGGAAAACGTTCCTTCAAAGTCAACCCCGTATTTTTTATTATACCCCTTTGCGACTAGGCGAGCTTTATACCTTTCAAGAGAGCCATCAGCATTAAGTTTAACTTTAAACACCCACTTAGAACCAATTGCCTTCTTTCTCTTAGGTAAGGGGACTAAGTCCCAAGTATGGTTTTGTTGTAAGGCTAAAAGTTCAACCTTCATAGCATTGATCCATTCTGGTTTCTGTGGTGCTTCAAAATAAGATGTGGGCTCAGAATATTGTTTGTATGACACAATGTGTTGTTGTTGTTCTGTGGATAAGGCTGTGTACCTAACCAAATTACAATTATGAGCATGGAGTTTTGGAGGGCAGACATAATCTTGCAAGTAAGGAGTTTTGGAGAGTCTATGGGATTTTCGAGGAGGGAAGGTAGAAGGAGGTGGAAGAGTGGGTTCAGAATTTGGTGACGAAGACAAAGAATCAGAAGATGAGAATTCTTGAATAGGTATTGAGAGGAAGTAAGAAGAATATCAGAAATAATAGGGAACTCATAAGGAATAGGTTCAGTACTATCAGTAGGAAGGAAAAATTGAGACAAAAGTTTATTGGATTGATTGGAATGAATCCGGTGAAAAGGAAAAAAAATGTTCATGGAAGACAACATCTCGTGAAACAAACACAGTCTTAGTAATCGAGTTGTTGAGTTTATAAGACTTTTGATGCATGGCATACCCAATAAAAACACAAGGTTGTGCTCGGGGTTGAAACTTAGTTCTTGGATTTTGTAAGGTAGATGCAAAAGAAAGGCACCCAAAGGCTTTGAGGTGGTCATAAGAGGGTTGCTGATTATATAACTTCTCAAAAAGGTGAAATATTACCAAGAACAGCTAAAGGCATTCAGTTGAGCACATGGACAGCACATTGGATGCAATCCCCCCAGAAACTCATTGGGACTTTGGATTGATGATATAAGGCTCGAGCAACTACAAGAATGTGTTTATGCTTGCGCTCTACCACTCCATTTTGTTGTGGAGTTTGAGTGCAACTGGTTTGAAATTGGATACCATTCTCAAGATAAAATTGAAGAGCCTCTCCTTCTATGAGTTCTTTGGCATTGTCAGATCGTACACATTTAATCTTGTGGCCAAATTGTCTTTCAGTCATACTAGCAAATTGTTTAAGAACAGCAGGAAAAGCATTTTTATGTTTGACAAGATAAACCCATGTCATCCGTGTAAAGTCATCAACAATAGTGATAAAACTGGTACAATGGAGCCTAGTCATATGTCTATAAGGACCCCAAATGTCCACATGAATCAATTGCATAGGCATTACACTTTTTATACAACTAGATGTGAAAGGAAGTCTAGTTTGCCTAGCAGATAGACAGATAGTACAAATGACTTGGGAATGAACAAGATTTTGATCAATCTCAGGAATCAACAATTTTATTCTACTAAAAGGCATATGGCTCAATCTTAAGTGCGACAATTTTGCTGTATGTATAATCTTTTCTTCCTTGGCAGTAATAGTGAAAGCTCTTGTAGGAGAGGGAGTTTCTTTACAACAATCTTGAACAATCTTTTGATCGAAACACTTTTTATCATCTACTTTCTCATGAATGTAATAAAGACCATGTGTAGATTTACCAAGAGGCTATGATCTTTTCATCAAATGGTCCTGTATATGACAGATTTCAAGGAAAAAGAAGATGTTACATTTCATGTCCTTGCATAGTTTTTGGACAGAAATCAAATTAAAATGGAAATTGGGTACATAAAGAATAGATTGTAATCTTAACCCATTCTTAAGGAGAACATTACCAATGTATGCAACTGGAACTTTACTTCCATCTGGTATAGTTATCTTGTGTTCAGCGTCATTTAGTGGTTTATAATCACAAAACATGTTAATGTCATGGCATATATGATCAGAGGCGCCACTATCTAGAATCCAATGAGAAGATTTATGCACTAATAAACAAGTAGTACCTGCTAAGTAAACTGCACTATCATGAGAATCAGGGGCTGTTTGTTTATTAAGAAAATCCATTAGCTGCTTGTATTGAGTTGAAGACATCGCATGTGCATTCTTTGGCTGAATAGAATTCCTCTTCCAAGTATTTTGTTTGAAATTAGTTGGATAACCATGCACCTTCCAGGATCTCTCCAAGCTATGACCATAAACCTTGCAATGATCATAATAATAGGAAATTGGCCTCTTATTTCCAAACAATGCACCATTAAACTGAGGTTTATCTTGAACTGAACTATGACTTCTATGAAGATTATGGTGATGTTTGTTGTTGTATCTGTAACTATCGACTCTGAAGGCCAGTGAGTCATTTGTCTCAGAGTTGAGTTTACTTAACTCTAAATGCCTCTCTTCTTGGGCTGCCATATTATAAGCTTCCCCTAATGTTGGTAATTCAGGCAACATTAATATGTTAGTTCTCATTTGCTGAAATCTTGGGTCTAACTTCATTAAGAATTATTTGACCCTCTGATTTTGTTGAATCTTGCAAAACTTTTTAACAAGATTGTTGGTGCATGTTTCACAAGTATGAGTGGGCAAAGGTTCAAGTTCATCTAACTCATCCCAAATCCCTCTAATTTGGGTGAAAAAACTCAGAAACAGAAAGAGTACCTTGTGTCAAATTATTTACTTCTTGTAATGAAAAGAAGCGTGAACAAGAACTTTGTCCATATCTATTTGCAATTTCTACCCACAATTCTCTTGCAGCTTTAACCCAAAGAAAGGTTTTAGAAATGAACTTTTCCAAAGAAGCAAGAATCCAATTTATTATTGTGATATTCACTCTATCCCACGCATTGTATTCAGCTGTTTCAATTGATGGTTTGTTACTGTTCCATCTATAAAGCCAACTTTATTCTTTGCAGTTAAGGCCAGTAAGCCTCTTCTCCAGTCTGCATATCCTAATCCATTGAAAGGATCTACAATAAGCCTCAAACCCACATCAGTAGGATGCAAGAAATATATACTTGTTGGGTTCAAAGTAGGATCAATAATGGTACTGTTTTCAAAATTTTGTTGTGAATCTGCCATTTCTGTGCAACGAAGAACTTTTTAATCAAGAGAAAACAAAAAAGATGAAAGAAGAATAGAAGGAGGATCGTAGATTGAAGAAAAATCAGAAAAGCTCCGATACCATGTAGAAGTTTGTCAATCTTTACTCAATGAAGATAAGATATCAGAAGATATTACACTAGATATATCAAACACTCTTTTTATTATATGCTGAATCTTTACATATGATTTTATGATTACAAGAGAAGGAACTATGAGCTATTTATAGAGAAGGATACAAGATGTTTAGCAAAACAGAAAGTACTTACAAGAATCAAGAAAGGAGAAAGCAGAAACTCTAACTAATTTGTTAAGCTATAACTAACTAGTGCTGAGCTGGAGTATATCATCCAATAGGACCCATATCCTTATTTACGGATCCCAAATGTGAATATTTAGATCCAGCACCAAAACAGGATACTTTTTTTTCGAATTCGAATTAAGTTTACTTCATATTGCGTTTGCAAATACTTTTATACTTTAATTAATGATATTATTATATAAAACCATTAATTACAATCCGAATCACATCCAATAATACTATAGGTAAAGGTAAAGTCCACTCTTAGTGTTCCGTACAAGGCAGGGTTCGGGTGGGGTTTTTCTTTTTCTTGAAAGATGCAAACAAATCATACCCATTCTTCCACGAAGGGAGTAAATTAGAGATGTGCGCAATCAAGAACCCCCCAAATGATACCAGCGCTCAATAGGAGTCGAATTCCAAACCTTCTGCTCTATCCATTGAGCCACAAGCGCTTTTGGTTCCAATAATACTATACTATATATAAATATCCCTTAAACTATCATCCTTGCTCAAAACGTTTACTTGCATAAACAAAAATTTCTTCATCTTACAATATAACACAACTTAATTAAAAATATAAATTTGTTAAAGTGAAGTTAGTGGCAAAATTATGTGGGACACCCAAATTTGTGACATAAATAGAAATGATTTTTATGGAAATAAAAAATAGAACCCCTAAAATGATAAATAAGAATTACTTTAACGAACGGAGTGAGTATAATTAAAACCAATAGTAAACACTAATCTTAAATAAGACTCTGTTTTAAAGTGATTACTTATAACGTTAAGATGATCATTTACAATCTTAGAATATTCACATTTTATAGTCTTAGAGAGATTACTTATAACCTTAAAATGATCACTTACAATCTTAAAGTAATCAATTAAAGAAATGAGCTAATTATATGGTCCGTCTCATGATGAGATGGTCTCGTACAAGACAAACTGCAGTAACAAATGGTTGTAATGATTGACCACTAGAAATTGATGACCATATGATTAATTTAGAGTTAAGATGGTGATAGTGTTAATGTTGGTGGTGTTAAGATTGCCCTATTATTAATGTTGTTCCCTTTCCCTTTAGACTTGGCTTAATAATTTTCATAATGAAAGGGACACATTAGAAGGTAAAACTGATGTAATTACTTACGCTGATGCAGAGCACATTAATAATATGGGGGGAACATGATCAGATATTTCCAACAGAGCTTGCTCACAGATTAAAACGGTAACCATCTATTTTTCCTTGAAACCGCCTTTTGTAAAGACGGCTCTCAAAAGCCCAGTCTAATTATAAATATAGAATTGGGCTAGACTTTTAAGAGTCATCTTTACAAAAGACGGTCTCTCAAGAGAGCACTTGAAAATAAAATGGTAAAAGAATTAATTAATGTTGATTATGTGTAGGCATATTGGTGATAGCGCGAAACTAGTGTTTATAAAGAAAGCAGGGCACGCCCTTAACATAGAGAAGCCCAAAGCTATGTACAAGGAGATGAAGGCTTTTCTCTTGAATCCTGATGTTAAACTTCAATCTAATGGAAACACCAAAATCTGATTCATTCTTATTTCTTAAAGATGACATCCAAAGATTGAAAATGTATTAATCCCTAGTAGATTTGAACATGTTTCAGAGGTAAATAAAACAGATGTATATTTATTTAAACTCCCGCTTAACTTTTAATCAATGATGCTCTACTTATTAATATTGATTTAAGATCTTACAAGTGTCAATCCTCAAACTTTAGTTTTTTTGGCTAAATTTTTAGGAATTTAACTTAAATATATCTCGATAAAATATCATTTCATGCTTCGAAAAGGGATTATACTCTAAGCCTAGAGAAAAAAAACTACTCACTACACATAATGATGAAGAACATCTAATAAATGATAAACAAAATCTTAATTAAAAACACTAAACATGAAGATGATGGATAATTTCGATGCACAAAGATAGATAATAAAGCAATTATTTAAGAAAAGTTACTAACGGGAAGAACGTAAATGCAAATTGCTAAGAAAGAAAGCTAACGATCTAGTTCAACAACAAAGAGCTCTAATGGAAGAACAAGAATATAGAAAAAACTGGGGAAAAAAAATAACTTAAGGAAAATTGTCTCCCCTTGATAAAACTAACTAACCCTATTTATATTGTTTGCTAAAACAAGTAACCGTCGGCACGATAGAGAGGAACGCTGACTTGGCGGCCATTGTGTCGACCTTAAAGTGGAGTCGGCTTTTGACACTGACAAAACCTCAAAGACCCAACATGCACCGCCGACTTGGCGATTGTTTTTGCTCCCATGTAAATCGAGTCCGCTTTATCCTGAAGAAAGTTAAAAGACAGCGGAAAGATTGATTTAGGGTTTTAAGATTGGTATTGTGTTTGTATTAAGTAAATGAAGAATTACATGGCTGCTTAAATACACATATGACTGAGCTATTCTTGGAAGCAAGTAACGGCTAAATACAGACATTCCTAAAATACAATGATTCTAAGAATAAAAAATATACTGTGGAATAATGTAGAATAATGACTGATTTCCTACACTCCCCCTCAAGTTAGGTCGTATGGTTCTGCAAGACCTAACTTGCATATGATATCGTCGAATGTTTCGGATGAGACTGCTTTGGTGAGAATGTCTGCAAGTTGATCCTTTGAACGAACAAAAGGGAGATTGATGATCCCTTTCTCGAGCTTCTCTTTGATGAAGTGCCGATCAATTTCTACGTGCTTGGTACGATCATGTTGCACTGGATTCCCGGAAATACTAATAGCTGCTTTATTGTCGCAAAAGATATTACAAGGCCCTTTCTGGGGAAAACTTAATTCACCAAGTAACTTTCTGATCCAAAGCACCTCAGTAATACCCTTTGCTATCCCTCGAAATTCTGCTTCTGCACTTGACAGGGCTACCACTTTCTGTTTCTTGCTCTTCCAAGTGACCAAATTTCCCCCAACTAGTGTGAAGTACCCTGATGTTGATTTTCTGTCATCTCTGTCTCCAGCCCAATCTGCATCAGTGTATGCTAGGAGATCCAATTTGTCGCTTTTTCCAAACAAGAGACCCCTACTACTAGTACCTTTCAAGTATCTTAGGATCCGCATGACTGCACCCATGTGCTGAACCTGTGGTTTGTGCATAAATCTACTGACGACTCCAACTGCATATGCTAAATCAGGTCGAGTATGAGAAAGATAAATCAGCTTTCCCACCACTCTCCGATACCGATCTTGATCTGCTGATTTCTCACCTTCAATTATCTGTAACCCATGGTTTGCTGCAATAGGTGTTTCTGCTGGTTTGCAATCGAGCATGCCTGTCTCTGCTAGGAGATCGAGTATATACTTCCGTTGGCTAATGAAGATCCCTTTTTTTGATCTTAGAACTTCAATGCCTAGAAAGTATTTTAGGTTTCCCAAATCTTTCATGTCGAACTCCTCGGATAGCTTCTTCTTTAGTTCCCGTATTTCCTCTGTATCATTACCAGTGATCACCATGTCGTCCACATAAATAATTAAGCATGTAATTCGATCATTTTCTTTCTTGAGGAATAATGTATGATCTGAATTACTCTGCTTATACCCAAATTTCTTCATTGCAGCTGTAAACCTACCAAACCATGCCCGAGGTGATTGTTTCAAACCATATAGAGCCTTCTTAAGCTTGCAACCCTCTTTTGAACTGTAGGCGTCTGAGAACCCTGGGGGAGGCTTCATGTATACTTCCTCTTCAAGTTCTCCATGTAAGAATGCATTTTTCACATCGAACTGATGTAAAGGCCAATCTTTGTTTGCAGCGATCGAAAATAGAACCCGAATAGTGTCAATCTTGGCAACAGGGGAGAAAGTCTCAGAGTAATCCACACCATAAGTTTGAGTGTACCCTTTTGCTACTAACCGAGCTTTGTAACGTTCAATAGTCCCATCAGCATGATACTTAATGGTATACACCCATTTACATCCCACAGTTTTCTTTCCTTTCGGTAACTCGCACTTCTCCCAAGTTTCATTCTTCATAAGAGCTGATATTTCCTATTCCATTGCCTTTTTCCACCTCGGATCCTGGAGAGCTTCTTCAACACTTGTCGGTATTTTATTGGAGTACAGAGATGTGTTGAATGCCATAGCCGTTTGAGCCAGATTCTTAGCAATATCTCGATCGACAGGGTATCTAGACCTCTTCGCCTCATAGTCTGGATCATATCTCTTTGGGGGAACACCTCTTGTACTTCTCGGTGGTAACTCATACCTGTTGGAAAGCTCATTTCTTTGTTCAACATTAGTCTCAGTCTCAGATTCATTACTAGGTTCATCATGTAAGATAGCATGAGACATATTGTCATAATCCAAAATAGAACAACGAGTATTATCAGTTACCTCAGAAGGTTCAAGATGCTCAGGGACAGGTGTGAACTGAGGAGTCGAACTTGGGAGCAGATTGGTAGCTTCAGAGGCAATGTCGGTGGTGCAACCTACTTGCTCTTTTGGGTCGATCCTACTTGGATATACCAGCCAGCTTAGATCCTCATTACTACTGTTCTCCCCCTGAGATCTAGGCTGGGTGAAGTAGTATGATTCCTCAAAGAACTCACAATCCATAGTAACATACATCTGATTTTCCTTAGGGTCATAACACATGTATCCTTTTTGTGTGGGCCCATAGCCCAAAAACACACATCGGACTGCTCGAGGCTCAAGTTTAGTGCGAATACGTTTAGGGAGATGGACATAGACAACGCATCCAAAAACCCGAGGAGGAAGAGAATGAGATGATGGAACAGGGAGATGTGTTTTAAGGGTGTCTAGGGGGGTTTGGAAATGCAAAGCTTTGGTGGGGAGCCGATTGGTTAAATATGTGGCTGTAGCGAGGGCTTCTGGCCAATATGAATCAGGTACTTGAGATTCAAACATGAGGGAGCGAGTTATATCAAGAAGAGTTCGGTTTTTACGCTCAGCTACACCATTTTGTTGTGGGGTGTCGGGACATGTGGTTTGATGTATGAGGCCATGGTCATTAATGAACTGTTTCATGTTAAGATTGATATATTCCCCCCCCCCCCCATTGTCAGAACAAAGTATTTGTGGTTGGGTTTGGAATTGTGTAACAATCATTTTATAGAAGCTAACAAAAACATCAAAAACTTCAGATTTGTGTTTCAAGAGATAAACCCAACTCATACGAGTATAATCATCAACAAAGAGAACATAATATGAAAAACCATGTGAATTAAAAATAGGCGCTGGGCCCCACACATCAGAATGTAACAACACAAAAGGTTTATGAGTTCGAGATAAGCTAGGAAAATACGAATGTCGGTGACTTTTAGCTAACACACAAGTTTCACAATCCAAAAAATTACTACAACTATGGAGAGATGGAAATAGATGTTTAAGATAACCCACTGAAGGATGACCTAGACGTTTATGCCACATCCGAAGTTGGTAGTCAGGAGACCCGCGAGCAAGCGATGTATGACCTTTGTGACCTGCCTCATCCACGTAGTATAGTCCTCCTCGCTCAGTACCACGCCCAATGATCGTCTCGGTTTGAGCATCCTGCACAACACACCCATTAGAAGTCATCAGAACAGTGCAATTTAATTCCTTAGTCAGCTGACTAACAGATAGCAGTTTATGAGTAAGACTAGGAATTAAAAGACAATTTTTAAGGTGCAGAGAGGGCGTAATATCAACTAATCCTGCATTAGTAACATCAACAAAATCACCATTGGCAGTCTGAATCCTATTTCGAGAAGTACTCGTAGAGGAGAAGAGGTCATTTGGATCATATGTCATCGTATCAGTCGCCCCACAATCGAAAATCCACGTCCCATTTTTTTGTCCACATAAGAGTCCAAGTTTAATATTGGGCCGATTATTATTGTGGGTAGTGGGCCACGATTTAGAGTGCACGGCTGTAGGAGTATTTGTTAGGGTTTGGCTTTTATAAATAGGCTCAAGAAAGGAAAGTTCCCTTACCCCGTTTCTCTCTCCTAAACCGGCGCTTTCTCTCTCCCCAATTTTATTTGTAAAATTTGTGTTACCTGTGGATTGTTCACCATAACTGCCGATGTGATTTCTCCATTCTCCATTTGTTTTACCTGTTTCATAATGGTGAGGGTCGACCACTTGCTGTTCATCAGGAGTTTGCCGGCCATCGGGAAGGACAGACGCCAGATGGGCCTTGCCGCCGGTCCTGGAGGCCTTGGTGGCGGCCTTTCGGTGTTTGTGTTCTTCCCACCACTCCGGGTACGCTATGATTTTGAAGCAGCCTTCTTTTGTGTGTTTGGTTCCACCACAGTGAGTACATCTCAGGTGAGACCGATCCCCATCATCTCGCCGGAATGACGTTTCTGACCGGTGTTTTATGGCCAGACCCTTACCAATCTCTGAAGGACCTAGTCCTGATGATGATGTGGTACGCATAATACCACGCCGGGATATTTCACGTCGTATGGTAGCGTAGGCCACTTCGAGATTTGGTAAAGGGTCCTGATTTAATAAATCCCTGCGTTCTCTGTCAAAGTCTTCGTTTATACCAGCCAAAAACTGGTAAAGACGTTGTCTTTGAATATAATTGTTGAATGCAGTGATGTCTCTGGCACAGGTCATTGGGTTCGGCATTCGCCGATCGATCTCTTTCCAAATAGTGTTGAGTTTCATGAAATATGTTTCCATTGTATCACCGTTTTGCTTAATCTCTACAGCCCGAGTGTTTAAATCGAATATTTGCAATTCGTCTCTCCCACTACTAAGGAGAGTTTCAATCCCCTTCCATAAATCATAGGCAGCATTGTAGTCTAAAAATTGATTTACCAGATTTGTTTCAATATTGGCTATGATCCATGATAGTACGACAGAGTCTCGTTGTTTCCATTGTTGGTATGCAGGTTCAGTTGGTTGCAAAGGGACGTCGATGATATGATTGAGACGTCCCCTCCCTTCGAGTGCGACTTGCATATATTTACACCAAATTGTGTAATTATTGTATGAAAGTTTTTCAGCTACTCGTAAATCAGCAGCTGCGGGTTCACTGGGTTGATTTTGCTTATTCATTTGCTGAATCATTGTTAGTATTTGCTCCATTTGGGCAACTGTCATGAGTTGCTGGTTTAAGCTAGTTTGGTTTGTTTTTTCGTCTTCCATTTCAGGTAAGAAAAAAGAGGTAAATGATGTTTCGCCGGAAAAGTCGCCGGTCCCGGAAAGGCGCCTTACGGCTCTGATACCATGAAGAAAGTTAAAAGACAGCGGAAAGATTGATTTAGGGTTTAAGATTGGTATTGTGTTTGTATTAAGTAAATGAAGAATTACATGGCTGCTTAAATACACATATGACTGAGCTATTCTTGGAAGCAAGTAACGGCTAAATACAGACATTCCTAAAATACAATGATTCTAAGAATAAAAAATATACTGTGGAATAATGTAGAATAATGACTGATTTCCTACATATCCACTGCCTAGAATACTCATTTTTCAGAACATTATGCCGACTCGGCTGTTGCTTGGACGTCTTCTGAAGCCGAGTCGACTTTACTTACTGCCAAAGGCTAAGGACGACTAGACTTTGCTATGGAGCTTCATAAAAGCCAAGTAGGCTTTCCTTTGGGGCTTGAAACATACTTAGGATCGTTTTGCAGCCTCTTTTCTTCATTTTTTTCTCGTGAGCATCGATCTTCTTCACGAACTGCCCTGCAATTGTAAGAGCCACAATTCTTGCACAAATATACCCAAATATCATCATAATTAACCTAATTACTCCCAGATGATCAAACTAAGATAAATTAGAGTAAATGGACTAAAAAAAATTCTAAATCACCACTAAACTTCATCAAAGAAGAATAAAAATAAACGTAATAAGTGCAAATAACTGAGAATCACCAAATAAAATAACATAACCAGTGATCAACCTTCTAGTGTCAAGACAAGCTCCCCAATTAGAGTCACTATGTGCATGAAGATGAAGAGCATCACTGAGGTGAAAAAGTATTAGTATTTCTTATTCAGATGTAGAAGCTATTAAGAGTATATAATATAAATACAAATTACAATTGAAAATTTGTATTATCCTGTTGATGACAAAAAGAAATTACAATAACAGTGCTAAAATAAACTTGAACATAAGATTGTAACGACAATCGTTACCCGGAAGCTTGATACTTGTTGTAGGCGTGTGATCACTTTCCTTTTGTGATATTTTCCCTCACAAAGGTACTTGAGTTGATGAACGGATATTCACAACGAGATACAAACAACACAATATACCCTTAGTACTTAGAGTTTATCACTTAACAACTATGTGTTTGAGAATTACAAGAAATGGAAGCAATAGACAAGAGTTAATTACTCTCTTGACAAAGCACAAACAAATGAGAGGAAATAGTAGAAGAATTCAGAAAATTGGTGTGTTCAACTCATCACCAAAGACCCCTATTTATACTACAAGAGTATAACCTAAGGGTCATGGTACACTAATCACTCTAAATGATCAAATTGATGATCATATAATTCAATGCCATAAATTATGACATTCATGAGCATTATTCAGCATAATACTCCTTTGTAACTTCAGAATTCAAGAGTATAAGTGAAAGAATTCAAGGCATTAACTCAAGAAACCGGAAAAGACCAACGGTCATTTCCAGGCTGAACCGCCGACTCGGCGGTCTGACCTCACCCAAGGAAAGCCGACTCGGCTTTTCCTTCTGGACAAAATCATACTTTTCAGAAGCTAAAGCCGAGTCGGCTTTAGCTCCAAAGAAAGGGACGCCGAGTCGGCTTTTTATGCTGACTTGGTTTTCCTTTTTGTCGTTTTGTCCTATCTTTTAAATACCTTTTGGACCTAGTATATTAATACATATTGTCCCTCTACTTAAGTAGTACTTAGTGATTATGAACGCAGGATTATTAGACACTAAATGTTCAACAGAAGCAACATAATTAAGGTTATGTCGTAAGCATAGTTATCATAAGTAGAATCTTAATATGGTTGAATTGTGTGATCCCTACTTAGCTCAAGAATGTAGGTGGTAGGATCATAACATGATTCTATGATCCTACGATCCTACGATCCAACGATTTGATCCTATATGGGTAGTTTCAATCGTAAAACATTTTCATATAATATACATTTCGCTTACGTATATATATTTAAAATATTATATCAATACCTTTATAAAATTCAAGTTTTCTTGATTGCAATTTTAAAATGATTATTAAAAGTATATTTTATTCAAAATTTAATAGATGAAGTCAAAAAAGTTTTACTTGCACAATAAAACTTAACAAGAGAACTAATATCATTGATAACCAGTAATTCAATGTACATTAATGCATATTTGTAGCATCACACGATTCTACGATCCAATTCTACCGATTTCGATTGTACCGATTTTGATCCTACCTCCTCAACCATCCTTGGTAGAATCTTGATCCTAATAAACTTGGTCGTAAGGCTTGAAAATGTAACTCTGTTGGTTGTTGCATATGTTGACTAAGAACTTGTACAAGAAAAGATAGATCCGGTCTAGTGTGTGTAAAAAAATTAATTTCCCAACTAAACTCCAATACTGGGTTAAGTTAGAATGTAGAGGAGAATCATCAGCATGAAGCTTAACTTGGAGTGTAACATGAGTGGCAGTGCAAAAATATTGCGAAAGCCTTAAAATGTCGAACTGTTGAAAACTTTAAATCATAAAACTAAAACTGTTTAAAATAAAAGTAAAATATTACATTTGATAAGAAATATTGTTTGCTCAAAATGAAAAAACAAATAAAAATACATCAACATCAAGTCATAATTAAAGGTTCAAAGAACAGCAAAGTTCTCGATAAATAATAATTATTGCGGCCTAGATCGGAACCTGAAACTAAATCCTAGAATATGTTGCTATCCATGATACGGATGACAACCAATTGAATCGGTCAACGGTAACGGCGTAACGCCGAACATAACTTCCTATCCAGCTTAAAATACGAAAATGATACACTACATTTACAAAATAATAATTTAATTACGAACTTAAAATTAATTGGCACCACTATATAATTTTACTATATTCTTTTATTTTTCCATACTTTTAAGTCATTAAGATACCTTTTTCAATCCTGACAGAAGTACGTTACTGCCACTTATATAATTCGGTAATCTTAACACTTAAGTAAGTTCATTTGGTTAATACTCGTAACTGTACCATGATTTATAAAATCAGCACTGATCAAGTTCATCACTGTTCAACATGCACAACAACATGACACCTGATATATGTAAGGGGCTTGTTGAGTGAGACCGTAGTCCTAAACCCTGATTGTGGTGGGAGTTGTCACCCCTCTAATACAATATCTTTTTATTTAATTACATGGAAATAACTATCTAGTTACTTGGACTCAAAATTAAACCAAGCAATTTAAAAGATGGAGCTGCTGTAGGCGTGTATGCTTGCTCGAAATTTCCTTGCACATTTTTCTTGATCAATTGCACCATCTCGTTCTCGTCGTCTTTGAATTCATCTTGAACCTTTATGTAAAATCATTCACCCGTCAGTCCTTCCGAAGGCTTTTAAGTACTGATCATTGCCTAATTTGAGTTGATGAAACCCATGTTCTTCAAACTTATGAGAATCTCAAAACAGAGATATGGACGTTTGGGTGAGGACGTACTAGTGAAGTAATTGCTGTGTTTCCTTGCGTGTTTACAATTGGATAATCCGAATCTTTGTTACATGTAGTAGTTTCTGATAAAAACAATCATCAAGATTCTTCACAAAATGCATGTTTGAATGTCATATCTTCACAAAATAGTCAAGAACTGAAGGATATGCTCATCGAGGGGAGCAGAAATCATGTGATGGAAGAATTCTGTTGATGATACTAAAAAGAAGTGTCTGGCAGTATGTTTCCTATCATTGGAAAACTTTCACTTGGATAATTTGTCGCGCTTATAATCTGTTCGATTTCAAATACTACTATGTACTGATATAAATCTTAACAAAGGTCCACTATTATAAACCTAAACTACATATACTCGTCGGTTATGGATGCTGGGAGTTGAAGAATGAATGGTGAAACATATATAAAGATACATATTCAACTTACCAACCACACAACTCAAACCTCCATGCTGCAATAGGAACCGTACAAGAGCCGAGTATACGCCCTGAGCACGGCTGTGTTGTTGCACATAGCATGAATCAATAAATGTGCTCAGGATGCCTGCAACTGCATGATGCTAATACTGTGGAAGTGTCTAGTCATCAAAGCCACTTACAAGGAAGAGTAAGTGAGGTTTAATTTATCGTCCATTGCTATTATTGATAAACCCGAGAACGATGTGGCCAAGAACCTAAAGATTGAGCTTGGAAGATTCAGGATGAGTTAATGAGCCTAGAATTACATCTGAAGTATGCGCGTACTCGATAAAATATCAACTGTAAACAATTTTGTTATGTTGTGATCTGCTGCAAGAGGCTGCCCCAGATCAGCTAGTACAGCTACTGTCCTTAGCAAATAATCACAGAATCAGGACAGCGGAGAGAATTAAATTGAAAGAGATGTGTTTTATTCATGAAGTTCAAATGATTACAATAGAATGTAACTATATACAAATGATACTAACAAAATCAACAGTTATACCAAACTTTTCAAATCTAACAAACTTTCCCCCTAACACTTGTTAAGAACAGACTTTTAAACGAACTGTTCCCGCCATCAACTCCAATAGCATGATCTGTTGTTGATTTGCAAAATCTTAAATGAGTGAAGAACAGATCAATTTATTGTATATCCTTTAAAATAATGAAGCATACAATCACTCAATAAGACATGAGTTCAACATAATGCTCAGTAGTCATCAAGCCACAATTGGTATTAGACATGAAATGTATCAAAATCATTGAAAGGTATTATTGTTCATAGCTCAGACTTCATCAACAATATTCCATTACCCGATGTCATTAGATATCTCCCAGCTTATCTTTGTAAAATGAAAACGATTAAATAGCTTGGATCCAATCACCAATCTGATTAATATATATTATAAATTGATCATGAGTTTCTTTCCATCCATAATCTAGGGAAAGACTGCAAACTGTCCATTACCCTCAACTTAAGAAGAAAATGAGCGATAATCCCGGACAAGAAACCAAGTGATGCACCACCTGATCCAACCAAAGATACAGCTGTGACCAAAAGCATCACAAAAGCCTCTGCCTTTGTGTTCATGTCCCTACAAGCAATCGCTAGTTCAAGTCCTGCAAACAATAGCAATACACCCAATACTCCAACAGGAAACAGGTCAAGTATTTTCACAATTGAACTCCCTAATACAATCCCAATTACTAATTTGCTTATGCCCAAAAGTGCAACACATCCTCCACTTCTTCCACCAAACTTATATTGTCCTGCCAAACCACCAGCTCCATGGCAACATGGCATAGCACCAAACCAACATCCAACTAAATTCATCATCCCAACCGACACAGAAATTGATGTTGCCGAGAAATCCTTGCCAGGAAAAAGGTCAGATGTCAACTTACACACAGCAATGACAGAGTTTAGTATTGATAAAGGTAATTGTGGAATCGTCCCCTTGATAAACCCTTGTTTCCATGATTCTTTAGGAATGTTTAAAACATGAATAGGAGAAGGTCCAAATTTGAAACCATTGATCACTTCTTTAGGTCCTCTAACAATTGCCAAAATAACCCCTAATAAGAAGATCATGAAAGCACTAGGAAGAGAGTATAAAACCCTCCTAAAACCCCTATTTCTTAACCCCTCTACCTCACTATCCCCATTTGATTCCAAATCAATTTCATTATGCCCTCTATCTTGTCCAGCACCATTCACAAGAATGATGAAACACCCACAAACAAGAGCTAATATCAAACCATCCAAACCTAACCAAGGTCTATCTCCCAAAGTCTTTGACTCAGCAAAGTCTTGTTCTTTTCTTATATACTTAACAGCGGCCATTGCAAATGCTAACCCTTGTGACAGCTGAATTCCTCTAACAACAGATAAAGGAATCAACACATAAACAAGTTGCATTAATTGGGTAACACCCAAAACAAATAAAATACCTGCAGTACAAATCCCAGCTGCCACAATCTCTGGAATTCCAAAATCTTGATTAGCAAGAGCAACTGCAGCAATAGATTTCATGGGCTGAACTGGCATAGGCACACCATAGATCGCCCCGGTGACTATGTTATATACACCAGTGAATATTAAAGTAGTGCCCAAATCGAGATTTTTTGCTAATGTTAGCGCTAGGACAATTGGGATAAAAGTGCCCAAATCTCCCATTGCACCATTTAATTCTCCCCATTTTGACCTTAAATTAAGGTTACCTTTTAAGGTATACCAGAAATTTTGAGAAAGGTTTTGTTGATTTGGGTGTGGAGTAGGGTTTTCAAGGATTCTTTGGTGTAGGTTTGATGAAAGATCATGGGATGTTTGGGATTCCATTGATTAAATCGAGATAATTTGTAAGTAATTTGGATTTTGTTTGTAGGAAAATATGGGGTTATAGGTTTAGCATACAGAAGGAAAGATCAAGGGAGACTCAGTTATTTGTCTTTTAGAGACATCAGGGGTCATTAACTTCCGAAATACTCGCTACATTTCGATTATGTGCACTATTCATCGCTTAAGTTTATTTTATATATTGTGATTAATGTGTAAGTAAAAATATAGTCAGGTGGAATCTTGTTTGAATCGCCTAATCGCATACTTTCATAATATTAACTTTTATAATTTTTAGATCAATATAATTCAACATATAATAAACAAAATAACGTATTAAAATGCATAAAAAGTAAAATGTAGCAAGTATAATGAAACCGAGGAAATAAATCAGAAGAGTCGTAATCTATTCTTAATGAAGAAAATGAGTTGTGGACCAAGTAGTTCGTTTGTGGGGAAAGGAATCAATGATCGTGGCCAATTAGGAATTTATAATTGTCAATTGTCGAGTTAGCAATGCTCTATCATTCAATCTATCTAGCCTAGCCTACTCCTATGGATAACTTTCTAAATTCAGTAAGTTTTTTTAATAAAAAACACATCCTCTGTTTTTTATCTCCTCGAAAACTTTTTGTTAGAGTCTAATTTATTTGTCGGGCTGCTTATATCAATATATTTGATTAAAAAATTATAAAAATTTGATATTGTGAAAGTATTCAACGTGATGAATATATATAATATGATCTCATATTACGAAGTGTTTTTTCTCATTTAATAGCCGTAATATGTAAAATACTAATGATGACTTGAATATGGATTGGTTGCAACTAAATAAACGGAGGAAGTACAAAACTAAGTCTATAACGAAATTAATTCCTAATGAAGCTTCTCCTTTTTGTGAACGATTGTTCGGTGTTAGTAACAGTAAACAAGACACGAAATGCTCTAAAAAAGTTAAAAAGTCAACATGACTCAACAAGCACTTGTTCGATTTTAATAACAACGAGAAATATTGTTCAAATACAATGAAGTCGTTGTTTGGATTCAAACTAGTTGTCACTTTTATTCGATGTTAGTAATACAAAGTTCTACGCTACTCTCAAGTGTTCTATAATGACAAACACATCAAGAAATATCTATGTAAGAATTCACTTATTTTCCAAAATTTTGATACATTTAAACTTTTTTATTAAAACATTTTGGGCCAAAATTATCAAATATGTGGGGGGTGAGAAAGTACTAACATACTAATTTGTTCCTTTGATATTATTATAGTTTGTCCGATTGATTAGTTTGTTACATTACATTTTTCAGATATGACCTCACCTATAATACCCCACTAAAACCTATAATTATTTCTCTCTCTCAAATTAAAATCTATAAATACTCTACTGAAAGACATGATTTCACATACAATAGTACATTAAAATACCCATTTTTACTTTTTTTTTGATATGTATGAAAATCTTCTAAATAATAAACTGAGGACAAATACATATTAAGAAGTATAGAGTAACTACATTGATTAGCAATAAGAATTGTGTGTTGCACTTCAAGACATATTAATTTATACCTTATATAGGTAACCTAATAAGTACCAAAAGAAAAGATGACAACGTAGGTGTTTAGAAAATCATAAGCATTTTTGCAAGTAATAAGAACTAATCCAATAGAGAAGTATAATACATATACATATATCCAACGTAACCTAAAAACAAATGAGCTACACCTCAGGAATTATACTTTAACACTAAAAGAAGTTGTAGCTACCCATACTTATTTACCCACGCTTAATTATGTGTGGATATAATTTTTAATTTAGATACGCTCATTAAGCGTGGGGAAAATATCCTCCCTTATAAACGTGGGGAAAAGCAAATCTAAAGATGAAAACACAAATTTGTAAAATGATAGATATATACTCCTATGTTTTAATTTCTTCTTTCCATTCAATTTTATCCCGGATCTCTATTCAAATTTAATAGTCAAATAATTTTAAATATGAGTTTATAAGAATTCTAAAAAGTTGGTATATAGAATGTATATATTGTGCCGAATCTATTAAGATCTCACATAGATCGATGAGAAATCATAGTCAAAATTTGACATTAAAATAAATCCTATGTGACCATAACATATGAAAACGGAGCAAGTATATAATCATTTATATTTTCTAATACGTTATGGTAGAGTAATCAAAACTATTCCAAATATAATCAAATTTCTTATTCTTAGAGCAGAACCCATTGTTTAAAATTTTGAGAAATAGTTTAGAACGTTGTTTGTTCAGCCTTCATATTCTTAGAGCAGAAGCCATTGTTAACAAGAACCACTTCCATATCAATTTCTTATTTCGCTCTAACTCCATCTCAATTGCACCAGTTCCACTTTGATAATTATTTATATATAAAAAATAATACCTTGAAAAAAGCATTCCATCAATTAACTTATGATTAACAACTTAAATTGTGAATTACCTTTTATAGAAGTAAATAATTCATTATTTATTTAGCCAGTCTCCTGAGAGATCGTCTTTTTGAGAGACATCTCTGAGGTCCAGCCCGTTAAAGCTTAATGCATACTCTTATTCAGCATTTTCCTTTATGTGTCAATGCAATTAGAGATGATCTCTCAGAAAGATCGTCTCTCACAAGAATTTGTATTATTTATTTTGAGATTGATGTTATTCACAGTTAGCCGTTAGGTAAGATTACCCCAACTCAAAACAATTTAAAACTTGAGTTGGTTATCTTACCTTAACTGATGGAAAACATGAGAAAAACTACACTGAAAAGCAGAGACAGAAGGAAGGAGATGTAAATAAACATTGTGTATTGTACTTGTATATACTTTGAAACAAATACATTATACAACATATGTGTAGTTTACTAACTAGTTTATTCAATATAATAGAACATATTTGTCCTCATAACCCAAAATTCTTTTGAATTTCATCCTACTCATAACGCTTTCAAATTCTAAATGTAATCAATTAACAGCCAGCCATTTTTCTGCAACTCTATAAAAAAATAATGTCTAATTCCCAAAAAGAATACAAGTTAATATCATATGTTTACACTTTATCACCTGGAAAGGACTTGCGACATACAAGCACGCGCTCATCAATGTTTGATTCAACATCAACAATACGAGCATCCCAACTTAATCTGGTTGCAAGCGTTCTTGCTAATTCAATCATTGAAAGTGTGTCACGGAATATAGCCCAACCCTGAAACGTCAAATAAAAGTTATATACGAAATGGTTATAACATGTTGCATGACTCGTGATTTCACTACACATTCTGCGTACCTCTGGACGAAGAAGTCTATCTATGTCTAAGAAGAGATCAAGAATTGTGCACTTTTGATGCTGCTGAGTCTCAAGGGACAGCAATCCATCCGCATGAATCATATCATAAGTTCGTGGATATGAAGGAAACGCTTCACACCTTAAATAAGACATGGATTGTGAAATCAGCATATTAAAAACAAACAATTTACCTTTAGATCCATTTCATAAATGCAATGAAACAGTATCATGTAGTAGAAGTTAAGCTATAAAAAGTCCACAGTGTGTTGCACCCAGTGTCAATGATAAGTGCAATTATTTGCACTTATTTGTGTCATTTTATGCTCCTTTTATGTAGTTTTAGTGGGTTTAAGGTAGTAATTTTGGTGGTTTATGATAATTTTGTCTCGATGAATTTATTATTTGCACTAGTTTATTTACACCATTATTATTACTTGTTTTAGTGTAATTGCATCGTAGGATTAGATCTCGACCATATTTTTTGTCTATCCCATGTCTTGTTAGTCATAAAGCATACAATCTAGAGTTAACTCGCCTCCTTGTGTTCGACCCGCACCACGCGAACACCGTACGCTTGCGGTATATAAAATTTGCCCGATCAGTCACATAATTCGCTAATCTCCTCGTGAATCACGAATCGCGAATCGAAGAAAGCGAATTATGGTCGGTTTTGGGATATTTTGGGCAAATTTGTCGGAATCCCAGTCCGCAAATTCAAAACACGAATTAGCTAGAGAATTATGTTACACTGGTTGCAACTTAGAAAGTTAAGTTTTAAAAAAAATAAATTTGTGTAAGTTTTAGTTTGGAATACCCAAGTTCATATTCGCAACCAACATTAGTTTCTACAAGTTCATAAGGTTGATGCCTATAATCGCAACAGAGATTAAGATCCCATATCGCAAATCCACAGCATTTCCGACAAAAAAAGGTAAAAACATACCAATTATGTGATGTCCCTATGAAGCCTCGGTCAAGTATTAAGGGGAGTGAATCACTTGCAGTTGTAGGAACCACGTTCATAACCCACAGATGTTTTCCAGCTTCCAGCAAGGCGTGGTTGAACCCACCAAACTGCGCATTCATATCCAATACATTCCTCAGCATGTTAAAAGGCGGGGAAGGATCTTCATCCCCTGGTCTCTTAGGATGATCAGAGAATATCTGAGGTGATAACAGAGACCAATATTCCTGAACTGCTGACTTCCACTTCAAGGAATCTGCCAAAAATAACTCGGTACGGACACCTATCACACAAAGGCAAAACGAGAAAATAAAAGTTATGGGGTGCAGGAAACTATGAAGAAATATTAGCATAGCGGGGGCCGAACAGGTCGCAAGAATAGTCTTAAAAATAAGGCTGTGGTAGCCCTGCTCGCCCCCCATGTGGTTTTGCCCCTTGTATCACGTAGCATATCAGGAAATACAAAATGGGTTTACGGTTACCCATCCGAATGATCAATATTTTACATATTGTTAAGGAAAAGGGTAAAAATATACCATAAATGTTAAGTTCACTCGAATTTAGATTTACTCTAGAGGGCCAAGCAGAGCGCTGTTTGATCGGAATCCATCGTTCACTATGAGTTCCACCAATACATAGATGTAGAGGTCGATAGTAAGGAGATTCAATGTCATAGCCCTTCTTACATAAAGGAGGGTTTATATTACGCTTCCTGGATCAAACATAGGGCAAACACAAAGAAAATTCAGCTAGAGTGTTACAATTCTTACTTGGTTGAAGTGTTGCTATCAGTGAAAGAAAACTTACTTAGATGAATAACAATTCTTGTGCGTGGTTTTTCTCCATATAACTGTATCCTCTTGCTGTGAAAGCATATTCCAGCACAAACTTTCAGCAAAATGTTGGACGAATTGCCATTTCTTTTGGCTTTCATCGCTCTCAGGTGATCTATGTATACTGGAGACTGGAGAAGTCCAGACAAAATACCCTCCCGGCCTCAAAAGTCGATCAGCTTCAACCAGAAAAATCCCATCTGCACAACATGGCTTATTAGATCCTTCTTATGATCTTATCCTATTCTGATTTCCTGTTTTTGAGGGGGGATGGCGGGATTTCGATATACCTTTTTGATCCCAGTCAATGCCACATCTTGCACAGTGCAACATGTCAAAGGAAAGTGAAGAGAACGGCAGCTGCTTAGAACTGAAGGAAGCAATCATCGCCGGAAGACCTCTTTCAAGGGTTAACTGAACTTGACTACCTGATGCTTCATAATTTGCTACACACATTGTTAACATATTTCGCGAGAAGAGATGTGCTCCGAAGCTACCGTAGCCACACCCAATGTCCAAAACAGTTCTAATCTGAGATATAAAAATCGGAAAACCAGCAAAAAGTTAAGCCAAAAAGGCTGAAATACGTTAACGTTGGACTAACAGGAAAAATTTAATCAATAGGCTTGATAGTGGTTGAATATGCTCCTCGGCTAATAGAAAGAGAAACTCAGCATTAGCAAGCAAGGTAATTGAATACAGAATCAATCATTTACTGATTTTTATCATTCACGAGAATTCATCGAGCAGTCTATGCCTAGAGATCCATTTTATTACCCCCAATGCAACTTAATGACATGATAATTTGTTCATGTACCAACCTTACCCTTGTGAGTGACAAAAAAGGGATTGCTTCGTTCATTATAATCTAAAAACCAAAGAACTATGAATTTTTGGTTCCATCGAAATTGGACCCACTTTAACCTAGAGATGTGATCCATAAAACAGATAATCCTAGCTACATTAAGGTAATCAAAGTCTAACACAATTGTTAAGGGTAATTTGTTGAATGATGAATTGCCGAAAAAGAACCAATCATAAATTTCAGCTTATGTTTTATTATGCACAAAGCTAGCCAATTCATAATATTCAAGGAAGTCCTAGAATTTACTAATAACACTATAAAAAATTAGAAACTCAGATAAATACTATGCTTGAGGAAATAAGAGATGGCACTCACTCCTGCCTGGTTAAAGTCGGACACACTTCGGAGACCAATCATATCTGCAATTTGATGCGAGTAGTCATCAACGCCATCAAACATAAGAGAGTCAGAACGGAATGATATCTGATCTTCTTCCAACATCATTAACCTGAAACAAATGTTCTACAACATAAACAACGGCTTTGATTGAGAATGTGTTATGGATTGCCGAGCAAGATAAAAATGTGCCACTAACCTTTTTGTCACGGTTCCTGAAGCAAGAACCTCTTGAGCAGAAATCTTCACATTAGAATACCAAATCACATCCCTACCAGCAGGCCACTTAAGCGGCAACTTGTAATTCCGGGGTGGAAGAACCACACAATTCACCCTCGAACCACCATCACACTGACGGTCCAAGTGGGACCCGTCAACACCCTTAGAAAAGTTAAAGCAAGGTACATAATTTTCATATTCCTGAGCACAAAACTCAATTTCTTTGAGCCTTGAAGAACCAAGAGCAAGACCTTGAATATCCTTAAAATCAGAAATCAGCTGTTCTTGGAGTGGTAACCACCAATACCCACCAATGAAGTTTACTGACGGTTTTCTCGAGATAGAAACCAGTCGTCTAACAGATGTAAGAAGCAAACTGAATGTTGTAATAGCCACTACTAGCTTAAGAACTAAACTAAATAAATGATGCTTCATTTTGCCATTTCCACCACTACTTTTGTCTACTCCAAAGTAACCATCGTCGAATTTAAATCGCAATGAATTTGAAATGTTTGTAGAACACAAATCATCCGTTTCCTTATCTTTTTTTCTTCTAATCTCATCCTCGGGATCACTACCAACATGTTCTGCCTCTCGCAGTCGCCCACTGGATCCCGCTCGATTGTGTGGTCCTACCATAGCTTCAATGTTTGATTCACAGTGCAACTAAAATGAAATCACAACAGGTTTTCTTATCCTCCTAATATCTAATAAAAGGGCAAAATTTTCAGCAATTGAATTCAGATATCTCAATTCTCAATGATCCAATACATCTACTTACTAGTCAAACAACACTTAAAAATAATGCTTACAAATCCCAACTTGTCTGATTAGATTACACAATTATCGGCCTGTTGGTATGTATTACTAAATGGTGGTAATGGGAATAAAAATTAGTGTAATTTTGATAAAATTTTACACTATAAATCATTTCCACCACCGTTTAGTACCACTTACCAAACGAGTTGAAAGGGTTCAAATAGTTTATGCATTACTTCTTGATCTAAATTTAATGCGAGAAAACATGAAATTTCTAATTTAATTGTGTAGATTGCACCAGGGGAATTCACAGTAGTAAAAGACAGTATTAGAAAACTAAGAACTAGATCAAATCAAAGCCTCAAAAAACAATCAGATCATCAAAAAACAACAATGCCATAGAATTAACCCCGATTATATAAGATCGACTACATGAGCCAATACAAATCAACGATCCAAATAACAAAAATTTAAGAAACAGGGTAAACTATGAAACTTAATTTTGAATAAACAGAAAATCTTAGGTTTTAACAAGGAAATTAGCAATTTGGAAGGAAACTATAGGAATAAATAGAAAGAACAAACCTTATAATATTTGAAAAAGACGTTAAAAGAGCTCAGCAAAGTAACAGTGAAAGTAGGACTAGTGATGAATCTTGTATGATCTTTTTCAGAAATCAAAATAAAGAGATGAGTAAGTAGTGAACAGTGTTGGAATGGGTGTAGTCTGATTCGCGAGATGTGAGATTGCGAGTTTTGTTACCCTCATTAATGAATGAACTCAAATTATTCGCCATAATTGAGGATGGCTATCTAGTCGGCTAGATGTATCATTTATACTCGCTCCTATTCACACAAGATGAGACATTTGAGTTGGGCAAGGTTGTTAAGGGTGGAATGGTGTGGTATTTTAATTAATTAAATTAAGGGAAATTATCACTGGTGCCCCTGAGGTATGCGTGTTTATCAATGGTGTATAAACTTATTTTTTTATTCCAATGGCACCCCTGAGGTTTAGTGGTAATTACATCCGTGACCTTTTTAAGTATTTTCCGTTAAAATTCCGTTTAAGTTTCGAAATTAACCTGACTAGGGTTAGTTTCTTCTTCTTCTTCTTCTTCTTCTTCTTCTTCTTCTTCTTCTTCTTCTCTTCTTCACTCCTTCCATGACTGTCATTTCTTCAAAACCTAGAAAAATCAAAAAAATTTCACCCTAGTTAGGTTAATTTCGAAAATTAACGGAATTTTAACGGAAAGTACTTAAAAAGGTCACGGTTGTAATTACCACTATACCTCAGGGGTGCCATTGGAATAAAAAAATAAGTTTATACACCATTGATAAAAACGCATACCTCAGGGCACCAATGATAATTTCCCTCAAATTAATTGTAAAGGTGGTAATTGGGTATTGGGAGTAGTAAAACTGGGGGTAGTTGGGTATTTTAATTGATTAAATTAAATAGATAATTCTCGTGCGATGCACGGTTTTTTTCATTTTGATGTAAAAAACAAATAAATTGAAAATTTTTTATAAATAATTGAAAAAATAAAATAAAAAATATAATTCTCTAATACATTAAATGATACAAAAAAAAATACTCCCTCCTATTCAGCTTAAATGTCCCATTTAGTTTTCTCACACTTGCCGAGGCAACATTTTAACCGTTAATATCTCAAAATATTCTTAAATAAAAATTATAAAAATTTGATATTAATAATCCTTGTATTGAGACGAATCAAACAAGATCCCACATGACTATGTTTTAACTTATAGATTAAGAGTAAAATACAAATTAAGAGTCATGAATGAATAGTACCAAAAAATCAAATGGGACATTTGAGCTGAATAGGAGGTAGTAATAATTAGATTGAAGTCAAAGATATGAAAATAAATTATGAGAGTCAATGACATCATCATTCAATTTTAGAGGGAAAACTTTTATTGAGGAGGTGACACTTAAGCAACTTTTTAAAATGATGATGTCAGCTGTGTTTTATTTTAGTAATAATTATAGATTGTAAAGGTGAGAGAAAAAATAGAAATGGGACACTTTGTGTGAATTGACCCAAAATAAAAATGTCTCATTTTGTGTGAATAGGAGGGAGTATAACACAAACTTGTGAGAGACGGTCTCTTTGAGAGTACTTGAAAATAATTTCAAGCTATGTGTTTTTTAAAATTAATCTATTTTTAGAAATAAATTGCATTATTATTAAATGACCAATAAACTTGCTGCATTTGGCAGATAGATGTGAGATTGTCATTTGTCATTTAAGAGCAAAATTATAAAATTGTATGATTATATATATGACAATTTTCACTCTTATTCTATATTTTCCTTAATGGACCGTCCCGGTAAGAATTGATCTCTCAAAGAGATCGTCTCTCACAAGTTTGTGTTATACTCAAGTACTCTCTTGAGAGACCGTCTATAGTATAGACGTCTCTTAAGAGCCCAGCCCATATCTCCCTTTTAACTTACAAAACTACCAATTAGTTTTTTTTTAATTTATAAATTGGTTTAGCCTCAAAACTTAAGACGTCTATTGTATAGACGGTCTCAAGTAAGAATTTGTAAATTATTTTATATTTACAGAATAGTTATAATATCACACATTAAAATACTGGAATGAAAAATAATAAACCTTCTAAAAATATTTTAGTAAGAAAATATTATTATTTTCCTTTGTTACTGTATTTACAGGCAAATTCAATAGATGAAAGAAAATATTATACATGACAAATAAAACACTGTCAAAAAACAATTAATTTCCTATGATAAAACAGCAGAGGATCACAATACTTTCCTTTTGTAGTAAATACAATATAATTTTAAAAGTTACATTTCAAATATGCAATTGCACAATAATTTAAAAATTACTTATTAAATAAAAAAATCCATTTTACAAAATTCCGTGCATCATTGAATATTGTCAATTATGGTTACTCTTTTACAAGCTTACTTAGACATAGTCCTAAGTCGTTGTGGGCCCAATGTGTGTGTAGGGGGTGTTTAATGGGTCGGATAGACCTTGCCGGACCTAAGTAAATATAGACCGGATTGGATAAGGGCCTTTTAAATTTGATAAGGGCCCAATCCGACCCATTATTATTACAAAAATTTATTTTAATCCACAAATATCAATTTATAACAATTAAATTACCATTTATGATAATTAGAATGAAAATATAATAATAATTCATATTGACATTTTTATGTATTATCCATTAATAATACTTTTTAAAAAGATCCGTTTTTCACCCTTATTACTTACATATAAATAAAAGTTAAAAATATATTTTTACTATGTTTATGAATATACACGTACTTTTTGATTAGCAATTCATAAATGATTGTAAAAAATATTCCTTTTAATCAAGTAAAAGTTAAAGTCAAACAAATCTTTGTTTACAACTAAAAAACAAGAGGATGTGATAAGTGTAATTATTTGCACTTACCAGTGTTATTTTTATGCTTCTTGTATAAAGTTTTTGTGGGATTTAGGTATGGTATTCGTGATTTGACGCAATTTTGTCTCATAAGCTTTGAATTGTGTTTTACGTAATATATGAGGCAAAATTGGAGTTTTTGTTAGGTCCCGGGGTGATAAAGTTTACGGCATTCGAGAGTCGACTTCAAGAGCTTTCCAACGGTATATTATATGTCCATATACGATAGTCGAGCAAGACATGGCGGCCATTCAAAGTTCGCCAGTCAGACCCAAAGCGACGACTCGCTGCTCCAAAGCAACGACTCGGCGCCTTTCCTTCAGAATGCAGTTTTGACGGTTTTTCTTCCTAATTTTTGGAGCCACTATATAAAGAGGCGGTTACTTTTAGATTGGATTCAATTTTTAGTTTTTCATTCCTGTAATTTTCTTTTGAGTTCTTAGAGAGTTTCCATTGAAGTTTCCTTTGTTGAACACCATTGTTGTACTCGAATTCTCACATTTTCGTTTATGTTATTCTCCAGATTTGTAAGTTTTCTTGTTTTCTTGATTCGTCTTTCATCTTTATTCATCATTTACTACATGTTCTTTATCAATATGAATAGTGAGTAGTTTTCTTATCTAGGGTTAGTGCATAATCCCTATAATTCGAAGCATGGATTGATATTTAATTGATTGATTGTGTGCGATTTGAGTCTATAATTGAACCTACGCTTAATGAATCTCGATTTAAACATCTTTATTAACCTTTTTAATAAAATGGAAGTTTGAGATTAAGATTAATTTAGGATTAAGATATATTTAAGTTAAATTCATTCTAGTTTAACCAATAGAACGGAAGTTTGAGGATTAATACTAGTTGGTCTTAAATCGATATTAATCAATAGAGCGAAAGCTTGAGAATAATTAGATCACGTTTAATTATGCCGATGACTCAATTTCATACAATCATGAGAGTAATTGATTCCCATGTTAGAATTAGGTGATATCCGATGATCGGGACTTTACGTCCTTCAAATGTAATACCGCAAGTGCACGGTGTAACTTAGTACGACGACAAGTACGGGTCGAATCCACAGGGAGTGGGGGTTGAGTTAATAACTTACTTCTTAATCGATTAGTGAGTTCGGAAATGTATAAAATGATGTTTGGAGGTAGAATTAATCAAAGCAAGCTATTAAAAGAATGAAATGAAAAGCGAAACATAAAAGTAATCAAGAACACAATGGACTAAGGCAAAGATAAAGTGATCAATAAACTAAAGAGGCATAGGATAGGCTTTCTCATCATGGTAGTCTTTACTAACTTCAACCTAAGGTTATGGTTTGTGGATTGTTATGAGGAAAAACGTATCTTAAATACTAATGTTCTCTCTCGAGCAACAATAGCTTTCTAAAACATACTTAACCACCTATTCTCATGGAGCTAAGCATAAATGTAAGACTTGGAGCACACATTCATTATTTCCAATCAAAGCATCTACTTATTCTCATGGAGATGATTCAACTTTTAAGCATAGATTATCGTTAAAAATCGACTCTCGCCCTCAATTTAACGACACTAAACAAGATAGCAAAACCTATGTTAAACCATAACCAACACAACCATTGTCATAGGTAAAGATAGCAATTCAAACTACAAACATGGTGATTATGCCTAACCTAAGCCAAAATAACTACTCACTCATATTCATGTTGAAGTTAGGGATTGCAACTAAGTAAAGAAGCATGGATGGATAAATTGAACTAGAATATCTTAACAAGATGAATGCAATTAGTTGAAGAACAATCAAACATAAACATACAAAAGTAAAGGCAAAGAATAACTAAATAACATGAATTGAATTTAATGTAAATAAGGTAGAAATTACTCTTTAATGAACAAGGTGGATTGATGATTCAAAACATTAACTTCCAAAAGCTTCAATGAAAGTACACCAATGGTTGAAGAATTCCAAATTGCAAAGTATTACACTAAAGGATAAGCTAAGATTGTGTTTGGAAATTAAAGACACTTGATTGAATTGAAAGGAAACTATGCTAACACTAATTCTTAATTGAAAATGAAAGCAAAGCTAAGAATACATAGAAATTACTCTAAAGTGAAGGATGAAAACTGAGATGCTGAACTCCTCCTTCTTCTTCTCTATTTATAGGCTTCAAAGCATGTGGGGGTGGTGGTTTCATGATTGCTCCACCACCCCTAGGGTGTAGAAGGGGGGTGCCACCCCTAGAGGATAGGATAGGGTGGCTAGGAAGACTTGGCAGCAAAGGAGTGAGAAGCAACAAATGTGATTGGACCTCAAATGATGTTTAAAAAGATCGCAAAAGCTGCTGCCGCCCATCTCGCTCGACCTGGTCGAGCGACCATCAGGTACTTGATCAGAAACATCAGAATGTGGACAGAAGGTGGCATTTGGTCTGCTCGACCCGATCCATCTAGCTCGACCAGTCGAGCGGCTACCCTGTGTCCCTGTCTTGAGTTCTGCCAGTGTTCAGAAGCTACTGGAAGTTAGAGAGCAATCCTCTCCACCCGAGCCATGTTGCTCGACCAGTCGAGCGGCCTTCAAGAGGGCTTTAATCAACTTCTGATCTCAAGTGTGGGTCTAAGATTGCTCGAGCCACCTTGGCTCGACCTAGATTTGGTTGAGTGGCCTTGAAATGGGTTATTTTGGCTCTCGTTTTGACTTATCTTCTTGACTTGGCTCATCGAGGCCTTGCTTCCTTAAGTTTCCGGAGCTGAGTGAGTAGCGTATGCATCAAAAATGCTTGATTTAATGACTTTTACCTGAAATGTAACAAAACAACAAAACACCAAACCAAGCGTAAAATCTTATACTCCGACGCCCTAGAGTATGAATAATTCAATTAAACTATGGGGGTAAAGTATGAATAAAATATAGCTAACACCCGACGCCCTAGAGTTTGCCTTATTATTATTATCACACCCTTGTTATTATTTGCATTAGTTTATTTGCATCATAGAATTAGAATCCAACCACACATTTTGTTTAACTCGTGTCTTAGTGATCATAAAGCATACGATTTGACTTAGCTTGCCTCCTTGTGTTCAACCCGCTGCTATTCGTACACCGTGCACTTGCGGTATATAAAATTTGTCCGATCAAGTCTTTGGCGCCGTTGCCGAGGAAGCGACGCTTAATTTTTTGTTTTTTGGATTGATTTACATAGACAATTGCTTGTTGTCCCCTCTCCTTGAGCCCTTGCATGCATAAGCGAGCTCGATCTCTTGAATGATTCCACCCAAAGATCAAAGCTACTATTCTAGGAGGCAATGTATAATTTATTTGTTTAGCTGATAACTTTACGTGATACTTTTGTGCTATGCATGGCTATATTCTCTTTTCCGCAATATGAAGGTGAGCAATTTTATGCATATTTCTCTAGATTTCAAGATTATGTGAAATATTTGTGATCTTATGGTTACACTTTTTACTATGAGGATCTAGGCCATGTGATATTAGAGGGTTTAAACTTCGAGTCTTGGAGTCTAGCCAACTATATGGAAAATGCTCAGATACTTGGCATGGATGACAATTATCGTTGGGACTTATTTTGCAATATGTCTGCTCAGTGTCTGCAGGATGAACAATGTCAGAAACCTCATTCTAGCATAAAATCAACGATGCCCGAGCTAAAAGCATTAATGAATGAACATCATGCTGAGCAATCAGCTAGTCTTGCTCGTAATCAAGCAATTATCGATCAGATAGTGATGAACAATGAGAAAACAAGTGATGCACCAATTGAGCTTGATGATTTCCTTTCTTCAAAGTGTAATGTGGGTGAGTTACACTTTTCAATCGAACAAGATGATAATCTTAATAGCTCTAACTTGCCCATTGATTTATCTTGCGATAGCTCATTTATTGTTCCTTCTGTAATGGTGTCTGTATCTTTGGATATGACAGGTGCTAATGATTCTTATGTTGAATCCTTGCCAAAAGAATTTTTGAGTCTTTGTGCTCAAGCCTGTGAGCAAGAGGTTGAAATTATGCATTTAAATGTCAGTAGTAATAAAGATCTTAAATCATCTCATAAGAGTAGGGATGGTCATGTGTCGGGTCTGGAGCGGGTCTGGCCAAACTCGGACCCGAACCCTTTTATTTTTTTTGGACCCAGACCCGGATCTGGACCCTAAGGGTCCAAAATTTTCAGACCGATCTGACGGGTCTAGGGTCCTTAATGGGTCCTTAAACAAAGTCTCTTCAATATATATCGTATTTTTGTAAGCGGCTTATATCGTATTTTTGTAAGCGACTTATATTGCTTTTTATATATATTTAATTCTAATTTAAAATTTTAAAACCGCTTAGCGTCATCCATACACACTAAATTTCTATTACAAACACTTGTTGTGGGTAGACTAAAGCAACACATGCATCATAATATTTTTAACTAAAAAAACTAATATTATAAATTAAAATACTTAATTATTAAGGGTCCGGGTCTGAGGGGCGAGTCTAGGGTTCGGGTCCGGGTCTCAAGTTCAGATTCGGACCCGGACCCGTCAAAAAAAATTTGGATCCAGACCCGCCCCGGATCCGACGGGTCTCAAAAATTTAGACCCAGACCCTTAAAAAGGGGTGGGTCCGGGGCGGGTCCAACAGGGTCCTGGACCCATAACCATCCCTACATAAGAGTCATATTGGTGAGGATGTAGAGGAGTCACTCGGTGAAAATTTTGCACTTGATAACATGTTTATTGATGATGGGAAGGTAGAGTCTTTAGTATCTGATGCTATTGAGTCTTATGATATTACTTCTCGTGATTGTGTCTTCCCATCTTCCCTCATTCATTCACCACCCATTGAGCGTGAGTCCACCATTGACCATCCCAACTTTGTTAATGAAGAGTGTTATTCCAAGTCTATCTTGGAATGTGAATTAGATGCGCTTGAGACAATGTTATTGGGAAACAGAGTCTATGATGAAGAAACATTAGCAGTAGTTAATTCTTTTGATACTGAGTTTTTTCATCTCGAGACCTCTTTATGTTTCGAATTGTTTTTGGTTAAGGAAGAAAGGTCCCTTATGGTTACATCATCACCTTTAATTCACAAGAGTACTATAGAGTTTGTTAATAAGATTTATTACTTATAATAATGTTAATGACAAACTCTCCTGTTATAGTTTCCTTGACCATAATCCATCTGTGCTAATTAAATTTGACTAATGTGCATGCTTATCCTGATTGTACCATTAGACTGATTGACAAATTGAAAAAGGCTCTCACCTTTATTTTTGTAGGTATTCTTCTTTCGAACTACCTCTATTATGTCAATTTAAATTTCTCTAAGGAGTTCGATAAGATCCTTAGAGCTCTAATAATGTCCAATCTTGAGCCTACACTAGTGGAAAAAACCTCATTTGCTGCGGGTTTTTTTTAGGGTATTGGCTGCGGTTTTGTCTCGCAGCCCTTGGAGTAGCAGCAAATGAGATTTAATTATTGGCTGCGGACATTACAACCGCAGCCTTTAGTCTTTTTTAAAAATAAAAAAAAACATTGGCTGCGGACATAAAAGAACCGCAGCCCTTTAGTCTTTTTTCAAAATAAAAAAATTCAGAAATCTAGAAACGATTTCTGAAAAAGGACATCAAACCCAGATCTTCAAGAACATACAAAAAACAACCCAGAAAACGATATTACAGATCAAAAAAATACGAATTATAAATGTACAGACAAAGTCTTCTTCGTTTTTTCTAAGAAGAACAATAAATAACATTTACTTAGTACGAATCTAAGTGCAGACGAAAAACAACCCAGATATTCTTAATAGTACTAAATTCAGATCTGAAAACGAAAAACAACAAAATGAAACGAAATAACATTTACTTAGTATTTGAGTGTAAACAAAAAACATCAATCTTCAAATTAAGAACAATAAAACGAATTAAAAACATTAAAAAAATAAAATCTAAATTACAAATCTAAGAAACTTCAGATCTGAACCAGACGAAGTGCAGACGAAGTCTTCTTCGTTTTTTCTAAAAAAGGAAGACGAAATGTACAGAAGTCTTCGTATAAGTGCACCGACCTGTGAAGTCTTCAGATCTGAGATATAAATATACAGAAGACGAAATGGGTATAAATGAAGGTACAGAAGTCTTCATGGGTATTGGCTTTTGTACAGAAGTCTTCATGGGTATTGGAAGCTTTCGAAGATGAATGGGTATAAATGGGTATAAATCGAGTAAGAAGAAGAGCAGGAAGAAGAGAAGGGTTAGGTTTCGAAAAAATTGATGAAGGAATCGAAAAAATTGATGAAAGGTTTCGAAGATGAATGTTTTGATGAGATGGGTTAGGTTTCGAAGATGAAGGTTTTGAAAGCTTTATTGGGTTTTGAAGATGATGGTGAATAGATGAATAGCTAGTTAACTAGGTTGAGTGCCTTCGAGCTATAGACGTTAAACAAGCGCTTTACGGGAGGCAAACCCATACTTTTAGCTAGATTTTCTTTTTGTTTTAGTTCTTTTTACATTAGACTTCCCGTATCTGTATGCTTCTGTTTATTATGTTTATTTTCCCTTGCTACGCAGTTAAGCATTGGGGACAGTGCTTTAGATAAGCATGAGGGGAGTCTACGCATGTTAGTTTAGTTTTATTGATTTTCGTAGCGTAGCTATTATTGCTTTCTTAGATTAGTTTTTATACTTTATCTTCTTTTCTCTTTGTACTTTGTATTGTTGTATTTTTGTTTCTCTTTTCATTCCACCTGAAAAAGAAAATTGAAAAATGAAAAAAGAAAAGAGAGTGCTAGCCATAAACTTGTGAAGAAGGCTAGACAAAAGGAGAATGAGCGTTCATGAAGCTGCTATCATTGTTCCTCCTTCGCGTGTCGTCTGCAGGTATATTTCTATCCCTATCTCTACTCTTGTCTTTCTTTATATTCTAGCTCCACCATATTATCGTACCCTAATCCATCGGGCTATCATCACTATTAGATTCTCGCACATCATCCCTGACTAACCATTGCACGTAAATGAGCTAAAAATTTTGTACCAAAAGAGTGTCACCTTAGGTCTATAGTATTAGTTTAAGTACTTTATATAATAACTTTTAGATGTTACCTAAAGTTATTATTATGTATCAGTGTGGAGATGTAGGCAGTTAAGCGCTAAACTTCGTAATTGCTTGTGTCTATTTTTTTCGCATTTTATTGAAAGTTATTTCGATCCAATCAACCAAAATAAAGACTCACTAGTGGAAAAAAGCTATTGGCTGCGGTTCCTAATAAACGCAGCATATAATAGAAGAAAAATAAGGCAAAAAAAATAGCACATTGGCTACGGTTTTCCTAATGACCGCAGCTAGACCTGGGAAAATTTGATCCGACCCGAAAATGAACCCGGGACCCGACCCGATAAAACCCGAACCCGACCGATCCGAAAGCGACTTAACCCGAAACATGACCGAACCGATAATTACCCGACCGAAAATGACCCGACCGACAACCGACCCGACCCACCCGTTTTGACAGGTCCAATATCAATTTTTAGAGTAATCTCAATGTCAGAATTCATTTCAAATAAAATTTTAGTTTTCAAAGTATCTCAACATATTGAGCATATCACTTGAACCCTAAAACTCATCATTAAATCTGAAAAAACACGCATTTAGCGTCTTTTTATCCATCATAATTATTTTTCTTTTAGAAAAAGACGTTATAATCATCTTAATTGAATACATATATCTTGTTAAATCTATCAAATGAGTTTTTTATTCTTCTATATTTCAGGAAGCAAATCAATATAATTTATAAAAACGTTTTGCCCATTTTAATGAGCTTTTCAGATAAGGAATATTGCTACCGTAAATTATAAACGCGTATCTTATAAGACGAAATAAGTACTGAGGTATTTATATATCTTTCTAACATGAAAATTGTGAAGATATTTTTTATTAGGAATTGATAAGATATGTAACATAATTTTTATCTAACGTTACAACTTTAATAATCAAACACAATAACTTTTATGAAGCGCGTATCTTACAAGTCTTTTAAATTAACTATAAATTCCCTATTTCCTTACACTTAAATAAACTTGACATACCAACTATTTTTTGAAAATCGTACATCTAATTTCTCTATTGTGACATGTATGTCACAAATCCAACTATACACAGAGATTTAAAGTTTAGAACACGAGCGTCACAATCGCTGGTTTTTTATAACTTGAATTGAATCACATAAGGCTTTAATATTGTGTCAATTGATATGTGGATTAATGTCATAGGGAAGAGAAATGGTTTTTTTTTTATTAAAAAAAAGTTTTATAAGTAATAAAAATGGAAAAAAATAATTTTAAATTTTGTAAGTCATAACCCGTTGGGCCAGACCGACCGACCCGGAACCGGGAGTGACCCGACCCGAGAATGACTCGGTCCGAAAATGACCCGACCCGAAAATGACCCGACCGAAATTGACCCGACCCGTAACCCGCCTGACCGACCGTTTTCCCAGGTCTAACCGCAGCCAATAACCCAAAAAAAATAATTTCAAACATTATTGGTTGCGGTTTTCCAAATGACCGCAACCAATAACCTTTAAAAAAATTTTCAAACACTATTGGTTGCGGTTTTCCGAATGACCGCAGCCAATACCCTTTAAAAAATATTTCAAACACTATTGGTTGCGGTTTTCCTAATGACCGCTGCCAATAACCTTTAAAACCCCTATATCTTCCTTTGAGGCGCGCCGTTTCATCAAAAACCCTTCTTAAATCAGAAACCCTTATCTCCCTTCTTAAATCAGAAACCCTTATCTCCCTTCTCTCCCTTGAGGCGCTTCATCTCCTTCACCATCCTTCATCTCCTTCAAATCCATTAGTGCTCATCTCCTTCATCATCAATTAGTGCGTTCCTTCACTAGTGCGTTCCTTCATCTCCTTCATCATCAATTTTCTAAAACCTAAAATCAGATCTGGAAATCCATTAGTGCATTCCTTCATCAATTTTCGAAAATGCCGGTCCTTCAAATCCTAAAATCAGATCTGGAAAGCATTCCTCATCTCCATTAGTGCGTTCCTTCAAATCCGTTTTCAAAAAGTCTTCATCAATTTTAGTTTAGTTTGTTTATGATTAGACAGGAGATGAGAAATCATATGGTATTTTTGTTTAGTTTCTTTGTTCTTTGTTCTTTGCTCTTGTAAATTGTTTAAGAATTATACGGTATTTTAGTTTAGTTTCTTTGTTCTTTGTTCTTGTACGAGTATTAATGAAAATTGTAAATCGTTATTGTAAATTGTTCTTTGTTCTTTATTTCTGTCAAAAAAAATTAGATCTCAAATACATACTAATTAATACTTTGTTCTTCTTTATTTTTGGGTTGTTCTTGTCAGATGAAGTTAGATCTGGAATTTCTTTGTTTTTGATACTAATGGGAATTCATCCTAGATTCAAAGAAATGCAAAAAAAATAAAAAAAATAAAAAATTGAAAGACTATTGGTTGTGGTTCTTTATTATGTCCGCAGCAAATGATTTTTTTTTAATTTCAAATACTGACTATAGGCTGCGGTTTTTAGGACCGCAGCCAATAAAAAAATCTCATTTGCTGCTACAACAAGGGCTGCGAGCTAAACTGCAGCCTATACTGGTCAAAAAACCGCAGTCAATGTCGTTTTTTCCACTAGTGACTCCTAACCGAAACCATTCAAGGAATTCTAAGCAAAAAATTGTCAACATGATAATACTCTATTCCACCCCCTCTAGAATAATACTTTAAAGCATTCAAATCGATCACTTAGATCACCCTTGATTATAACTTGTAAGGGCAACACATCCTAATAGCAAACTTATTTTGAACAATATGTATTGAGCATGAAATGATGGATGGTTCATGCAATAAACATTAACTAAGAAAGATGATTCAATTTTGAAATAAAATGAAATTACATCAAGCAAAAGTATGTGTAAACTAAATTGGGTTGTTCCATGATCAACAATAATTTATTTAACATATGTCGAAATAAACTTATTTTTTTCTTGGTTCCTTGTGGAGGTGAGCACTAAAGATGCTCTTCCATGATATTGATAAAATTAATTGTTCTTCATTAGATCATATTGAAGATCCTCTTTAAGAAATCTTTCAAGATTGTTAAAGGATGAACCTCCAACATTGATAGTTTCTTTAGCTTTCTCTTGCCAACTTAAAGCCTTTTCTCTCAACTTCACCCCTTTATCACCCTTCATCACCTCTCTAACAATATCCTCAATCTCCTTCCTTGTCACTTCATGATTTACCTCAACCCCAATCCCCCATTCTTCATCTAAACATGCATATCGACAATTCGTTTGCTGCTCAAAAAAGAATGGCCAACAAATAACAGGTAAACCACCTCCACACACACTTTCAAGTATCGAGTTCCACCCGCAGTGAGTCAAGAAAACACCTATAGAAGGATGAGCCAACACTTGCTCTTGTGGGCACCAATCCACCACCAATCCTCGATCTCGAGTCTCATCCAAAAATGTCTTTGGCAAAGCCCAAGATTCACCCATAACAACATCAGGACGTACAACCCACAAAAATGGTTGCATGCTATTAGCTAATCCCCATGCAAATTCTTCGAGGTTTTCTTGAGACATGACAGTTACACTTCCATAATTGACGTAAACAACTGACTGAGGCTCTCTTTGAGCTAACCATTGAAGACAATAAGCATCATCTCTCCACAAACTTGGCCAAAATGATTTTAATGGACTTGAAGGGACATGTTTTTGCTCAAGCAAATTGAGTGGACCAATGGTGTAAATTTTAGGGCAAATGGAGTTGATGGCTTCTAATACTTTTTGTTCAAAACAATCAAAGGTGTTAAATAGTATGATGGGTGCTTTAAGACAATCTTGTACTTCATCTTTTTGAAATGTGAAAATTACGTCCTCAACATTTGTTATTCTCATAAGAGAGGGCAGGTCTTTGAGTTGCATATTCTTCATTCCTGGTATCCAATCCACTGACGTGCTTAATGTTCCGTCATGCTTAAAGGATTCGTCTGCAATAATATAATTATTTTTATAGCTATATATTAGAAATGTTAGTCTTCTATAAATATAAGATATTTAAAATAATTATTGTTGATTATATTATAAATTGATGACAACTAAATAGTAAATATCATTTATTCATGTACATTGGTCACAATTTGAATCACATTATATAAAAAAATATATACTCCCTGTTTTCTCTTTAATTTGCATTAAAGAGAAAATTATTGTTTTTTAAGAAAAAAGTAGATAATGGAGGGAAATGAAGAGAGCGAATAAATTACATGTATGAAATTAAAGATAGTTAAAATATATTGATGAGATTTTAAAGAAAGTGATGAGTCATACTCCAAAAATAAAATAATTTAATTAAGTGTGGAATGACGAAAATAATCAATGCTGCAAATCGAATGCAACAGATGGATATGTTATTTTCTTTTCAGAAAACGAATAATTAGTTACATTTCACATTGTTTTTAACAATATTTTTTATAGTGTTTATGTTTTACACAATTACCAATAGGTACGGTATTTCCAAATTCATGATATCGAGGTGCACGTGTCCCACATATACTTCTTCCGTTCTGATTTACTTGCTACCATTGTATGGGCACAAAGATTAAGAAGTTAGTGTGCAATGATGAGTGATAGGTGGAAATTGCTTTTTTGGAACTTTTTAATATTATTTGTTGAAAAATGAAAAAGAAAAATAGGAGTAATTAAATATAGAGTAGGATAAAAATAGGAGTAGGTATAACTTTAAATGATTGGTTTTTTTACTAAAAAGGAAATGTAGCAAGTAATATGAAATTTCCCAAAATGGAAAATGTAGCAAATATTATGAAACGGAGGAAGTATATAGTAGGAAAATAATAATAGTAATGTCAAAATAATCTAAAAATGAAAGAGACAAGTGTTTATGACAAAATTTGAATTTACTCCCCTCAAACAAACCAATCGTACAATGTGTAAGTACCACAACAAAAATACATCTAAAAAAAATTATAGGCAAAAATTATTATTTTGGTCAAAAAAATTTGTGTAGAGCTTATATTACAGAAATATTATTGATTAACAACTTAATCAATAAAATTTAAGTTCACATTTAGATTAAATATTAATTTTTTAAAATATTTATGTAAGTGACATAACCTGAATTGATTGACATTAATGAACAATTAGAAATTTTAATTCAAAATGCGACCGATGCAGTAATTTCTTTTACTTTTTATAATGTTTATGATATATATTTTTCGACTATTAAATTGATTATTCGCTAAAATATATATATCTACCATCTAAAAGTTTCTACTAAACATTACTTGTGGGAAATTGATGGATTATTTTTTTCTATTCTAATCTAATGTTCCATTTAGTTTGCTCACTTACTATTGATGTAAGGTGCTGTGTGTGTATGCTGCTGCTATATGTGTTGTACCCTCCTGCTGCTGTGTGTGCAATACCATGCATGCTGCCTCTGAATATTCTCTGCTGTACTATGATATTTTCCCTTTGTCCTGTGGTCCCTTGTACATATAATTAATGCTGCCTTATGATTGGATAGTAGTATGCTTGATCCATCTATATATATGTAATGCTTGCCTATCAAGTAAGTTACATTGAATGAATGAATGAATGAAACAGAAGCATTCCTTGTCTAATTTATCCACTCTTCATGGTATCAGAGCTGTGATCACCATTAATTGATTTCAGCCATCTTCCTCCTCCTATTCTGTTCTATTTCTTCTCCTATCTTCTTTCTTTTCTTCTCTTATTCTCTCACCCTTTTTTCTTAAACCCATGGAAAAAATGAACCCTCAAAATCCCTTATACCTACACGGATCAGATGGTCCTAATACTGTAATTGTGGATAAACTTACTGATATCAACAATTATAGAAGATGGAAGAGGTCTATGGAGATAGCTCTTTCATCAAAAAGAAAACTGGGTTTCGTAAATGGCACAGTAAGTAGAGATGTAGAAGATAGAGTCAAGGGAGATTTGTGGGACACATGCAATGACACTGTCATTGGATGGATTATGGGATCAGTGTCTGAACCAATCAAGCAAACCATCATGTATATGATGACTGCTAGGGAAATATGGCTTTATCTTGAACGGAGATTTTCAGTTTCTAATGGATCCCTGAAATACAAGCTCAATAAAGAGCTATATGAGACAAAGCAAGGAACCACATCAATCAGTGAATATTATACAACTATGAAGAGTATTTGGGAAGAGCTAGAGTCATTGGACCAGCTTCCAAACATTGCAGACAGTAGTGAAGATGTCAAAAAGTTCTTAGAAGCTTTTGAAAAACAAAAAGAAGAAAAAAGACTTTTCCAATTTTTGAATGGATTGGATGAAAGTTATGGAAATCTGCGCAGCCAGCTCCTGATGATCACACCTCTTCCTACTGTTGACTTTGCTTGTAGCTCTCTTCAACAAGAAGAGTCTCAAAGAAATGTCCTCAATCCATCAAAAGCACCCATGGAATCTTCTGCTATGTATAGTAGAGGTGGTGCTGAAAATATTGTGCGTGGAGCTTGTGGAGTTAAAGGACATATGAGGGACAAATGTTGGACAGTGGTTGGCTACCCTAAGTGGCACTCAAGGTATAAACCTCCTTTTAGAGGAAAAGAGGGCAGCTCTAGAGTGAATGTGCCAAGTCAGAACTGGAGCAGACCAAGACCTCAAAGGTTGGCTGCCAATGTGCAAGACAGTGGGATTCTTGGCAAAGGAGGTGAAATCTCAGTTAAACAACTGGAGCAGCTCTTGAAAAATTTACCAGGGGGCCATAAGTTCTCAGTAAATCATGTGAACTCAGAAGAAGATAATGAGCATGGATTCAGCAGCTTTGCAGGTATGGTATCCTGTCTCTATGGTAATACCCAATCATCTGAGTGGATAATAGACTCAGGGGCTAGTGACCATATAACTGGGAATATTGCATGTGTGACTAGTCCTAGGTTAATCACAACCCCTCACAAAATAAATTTGCCCAATGGAGAAACATCACAAATTACTCACTGTGGGACAGTTCACCTACACAATGGCATGACACTTACTGATGTTTTGGTTGTACCTGAATTCATGCATAGCTTGCTCTCTGTTAAGAAGTTATTTGATTCTGAGAAATGCAAAATCAATTTTCATGCTGGTTATTGTGTCATCTATGATAGTAAGTCACAAAGAGTTAAAGGCTTAGGGACATCCAAAAATGGCTTGTACTACCTGTTAAATCAGCATATTAATTCCATAGTGGGGGATATTTCACATAGTGCATACTCATCTGTTAAAGTTGTGCATGGTTGTATTGAAACTGAGAAGTTGGATGAGTCCTATTTATGGCACCTACGTTTGGGTCATGCCCCTCTTGCTAAGCTACATCATTTGGGTGTCATCAAAACGTCTCACAAAAAGCCTGAGCACTTCTGTGTTACATGTCCCATGAGTAAATTAACCAAGCAACCTTTCCACCTTATCCAATCTTATGCCTCTCAACCCTTTGAGCTTATCTATATAGACGTTTTGGGTCCCTACAGGGTGTCAACCAGAAAAGGGTATCGTTTCTTTCTTACTATGGTCGATGATCATTCCAGAAATACATGGGTCACACTCTTGAGACACAAATCAGATTCATTCCTGGCCTTGCAAAAGTTCATTACTATGGCCCATACTCAATTTGCAAAGCAAGTGAAAATTGTGAGATCCGACAATGCTCTAGAATTTGATGATTATAAGTGCAAGCAATTGTATGAAACTCATGGCATTCTACACCAGTCAACATGTGTAGACAGGGCTGAACAAAATGACAGGTGTGAACGTAAACATCGTCATGTGCTTGAAATGGCTCGTTGCCTAAGAATACAAGCAGGCTTACCTAAAACTTTTTGGGGTGACTGTGTTTTGACTAGTGCCTATCTTATTAACAGGCTACCAACCACTATGCTGCATAACAAGACACCCTATGAAACACTTCATCAAACTCCCTCTCCATATTCTCACCTTAAGGCATTTGGCTGTCTAGCACTTGCCTATAACCCTACCCCTCATCATGATAAACTCAACCCTTGAGGTATCCCTTGTGTTTTCATTGGTTACCCGTCCACCCAAAAAGGATACAAACTTCTAAATCTCTTCACCAAACAATGCTTTGTGTCTAGGGACATAAAATGGTATGAGCATGTTTTTCCCTATACTCTACCTCCCTCTCAGCTACAACAAATAATACAACCCTCCAAAGAACACTCCATCCAACCACCCTCACTGTGGGAGGACTCCTCTGATGATGATACAGAGGAACCTCCACCAGCACCCACCCCTCCTTCTGATCCTGTACCTCAGCAGCTTGCTCAACCTGTCCGTCACCCATCTGAACAGCCTGAACAGCCTGAACCCCATACTTCACCAACCCTTAGACGCTCTGAACGTCCAAAGACAACTCCTGCTTGGTTGTCTGATTACATCACCCCCATAGCCAATTCCACTACTGCCACTGTTCACCCTCAGTTTAGCTGTTTCATGGCTCAAATACATATGGCCTCTGACCCTCTGACTTTCCTTGAGGCTTGCAAACACCCTCATTGGGTGCAAGCTATGAATGAGGAGCTCAGTGCCTTAGAGGAGAATTTCAGTTGGAGTATCACTGATTTGCCTCATGGCAAAAAGGCCATATGCACCAAATGGCTCTACAAAACCAAGTATCTTTCTAATGGGCACATTGAACGCTACAAAGCCCGTCTTGTGATATTGGGTAACAAGCAAAGGTATGGCATAGATTACAAAGAAACCTTTGCTCCTGTGGCTAAGCTTACTACTGTGCGTGCCTTACTTGCTGTTGCTGCTATTAATGCTTGGCCTGTGTACCAAATGGATGTGAAGAATGCGTTCCTTCATGGGGATCTTGAAGAGGATGTTTATATGAAGTTTCCCTTGGGTTATCAAGGCCCTGGCAAACCCATCTCCATTGGGTTGCTCACACAGCCTACTTCTAAAGTGTGCAAACTACACAAATCTTTGTATGGCCTCAAACAGGCACCTAGACAATGGTTCCACAAGCTTTCCTGTGCATTGCATTCCTATGGCTTCAAACAGTCTCAGTGTGACCACTCCTTATTTACAAAACATCATGGGCATCATCACACTATTCTCTTAGTTTATGTTGATGATTTAATCATTGCTGGCAGTGATGAATCCTCAATTTCCCATACCAAAGCCTTCCTTTCATTAAAATTCCACATGAAGGATCTTGGCAACCTCCGGTATTTCTTGGGCATAGAGGTTGATAGATCTTCCAATGGCATCTTCATATCTCAATCAAAATACACTACAGACCTCCTCCAAGAACACAAACTCCTTTACTCTAAACCACTTAAACTTCCCTTAGATCCCAACCTCAAATTAACCCCCACCAGTGGTGACCCTTTTCCATATATCCTAGCCTATCAACAACTCATAGGCAAACTCATCTACTTGACCCTCACACGTCCTGATATTGCCTTTGCTGTCCATACTCTAAGCCAATTTATGCACCAGGCATTTCATATTTTTAATCCCTTTATAAATTTCACAATTTCTTTGCAAAAATAGCTTGGCGCGCGCCATTTGTAGGAAGTTTTAAAATTCTTTGTTATCTTAGATGTACATAAAAGCCGTTTACCTAAATATTACTTATGGTTTATAATCCTTGAGATACTCTAGTTTTTAACCCAAATGTTAATTATTATAGAAAACATTTAAAAAAAATAAACAAATAAACTGTGGCAATGCAGTAAGTCACTATGGATTCATTGGATTTAGTAAAGGAGACGTGAAGAATTTAACCACTCCCTAGAACCCTTACAATCTAGATCCCAATAGTCGTCGATTATTCTTAAGGATTCGCCTAGTATTAATATGATTCATAAAAGTCATTTCATGGTCAAAGACTTCTTAAAATCGGACCCTCATTGGCCCAAATATGTTATATACTCTAACACGCCCCCTCATACGAGAGCCCTTTGGGCTAGAAGTGTGGATGCAACACAGGCTCTCCTCATATTTGGTGCTAAATATTCCACTTAAATAAGGGGTGATTGAGATTCGAACCCGTGACCTCTTGTCACGTTGGCTTCTGATACCATGTTAAGGAACCAACTCAACCAAAAGCTTAAGCTGATGGTTGAAGCCCCAGAATATGTTATATACTCTAACAGTTTGCGGTTAAAATAATCAAAGTCATTTAACAGCTCATTGGCCCAAACTGGACGTTTGCGGTTAAAATAATCAAAGTCATGTTAAAGTAGGCTAACGAATGCGGAAGCGTGGGGCTAAAGGTGGCACGAAAGGTTAACGACCATGGCTTGAAGGTGTACTAATGAGACATGGTTATATGCAAGTATTAAGGTGATTAAAGCAATAAAAGAAAGTAAAACAACAACACCAAAATTTAAGGTGGTTCACTATTAATTAGACTACATCCATCATCCTAGGCTAGTGTATCATTATGTGTTTAAAGGATAGAAAGCTTGAAAGCTCATTACAATGTTGAAGGAATTACATCAATGGAGTAGTTTATGTGTGAGCTATACATGGAGTAGAGAATTAGAATGGAGAGTGGTAAGGATATTGGGAGGCTCAAGCTCTAAGCTTGGCTCTACTTCTACACAATAATGCACTACAACATATATAGGCAAATGGAAAAAAATGAGTGTGCCACTTGTTCCTTGGTCCCCAATACTTTGTACTAGTTCTAGAATACTTCTTTGGAGCCCAAGTAGTGCACATCCAAAGCTTCTTACATCTAAGTTTTCACTACCATTAGTACAATGTACTATGGTACTTGTAAGATACCCAATCATCCAATCATAAAGAGTACTTGTGTCCTTTACCATTATCAAAATGCTTAAGGTCTAATAATTTTAGTTAATTAATTTAACCTTTAAGCCATAATTCTTCTAAACATTAAATGTCATCTAATCACATGACTAATTAATCCAAGACTCAAGTCATTTACCAGCTCATTGGCCCAAACTGGATGTTTGCGGTTAAAATAATCAAAGTCATTTACCAGGTTCGAGACTTCTATAAGTCGGACTCCCATTGTCTCAAGTTGGAGGTATAGGGATAAAATTAATTAGTCATTTGCCTGGTCCAAGGCTTCTATAAGTCAGACTCTCTATTGGCCAAAACTGAAAATTTGGGGCGAAAATGACTAAGTCATTTTTATAGTTCGAGACTTCTATATCGGACCCCTTATTGACACAAATTAAAGGTTAAGGGCCAAAATAACTAAAGTCATTTGCACTAAGTCGGACCCTCTATCAGCTAAAATTGGTGGTTTAAGGCAAAAATGATCTAAGTCATTTGTTTAGTCTAAGAATTTGATAAGTCGGGCACCCTATTGGTTCAAACTGGGGATTTGGAGCAAAAAACAATCAAAGTCATTTACCGGGTCCAAGACTACTATAAGTCAGACCTCTTGTTGGCTCAAACTGCTGGTTCGAGGCCAAAAATAATGAGTACTTTGCCTTGTCCGAGACTACTTTAAGTCGGACAACAACCTATTGACCCAAACTGGCGGTTTGGGCCAAAATGACCTAAGACATTTGCTAGGTCCGAGACTTTTATAACGTAGACCCGCTATTGGTCCAAACTGAAGGTTCATGGGTGCATTGGTCCAAGACTTTTATAAGTCGGACACCCTATTGCCTTAAATTAGAATTTTGGGACCAAAATCACATAAGGTTGTGTTTGGGAACTAGTATTTCATTTCAAATTAATGATTTCAATTATGAAATCATGAATGTAGAATTTGAGAATGACAAGGTTTGGGATGTCATTCTCAAATCCCCATCTTTAAACCATTTTGATAACAATTGTGGATTTGACTCAAATCCAAATTTGAAATTCTAATATTTGCCAAACACTAATTTTAAGTCAAATCCATATTTTCAAATGAAATCCTTATTCCCAAACATAGCATAAGCCTGGTATGAGATTTTTTAATTCGAACCCCAATTGGCGCAAAGTTGAGAGTTAGGGCCAAAAATAATATGTTATTTACCAGGTCCAACACTTTTATAAATTGGATCACAGCTGGAATATCCTTAATCTAAGACTTTAATAAGTCGTACCCCACCTTGTTGATCCAAGTTAGAGATTTAGGCCATCAATCACCAAAAGTAGAGTAAGTCTCATGGGAGACGGTTTATTCTATAGACGGAATCCATGAAGCCCAGCCCAAAATATAACATAGTATATTTGGGGTTATAATAAATTATTTGGGGTTATAATAACTTATATTTGGGGTTATAGAATAGTATATTCGAGGTTATAATACCTTATATTTAGGATTATAACATAATATAATTGATATTATAATTAAAAAAAATCAGTTAAGGGAAATGGGCTGACCCAATTTTATGGTCTATCCTATAGACCGTCTCTTGTGAGATTTTGTGCCAAAAGTATGAGACATCAGAATCCGAGAAATTAGAAATCCTAGACATCAAAAGTTCGAGACATAACAAGTCCGAGACATTAATAATCTTAAATATCATTTTTTTTCGTATATAGGCAAAGATCCTTTACCCAAGTTAGTCACACTCTATTTCCCTATATGCCAGGGGCTAATGTTGGAAATATAATATCCTATATATGTGAAATGTCAAAATTACCTCTAAACAAATGTCAAAGTTAAAGTCAAACGTGTGACTATGAACTTTCCCATAAATCTACATCAGAATTATCCTAAGCCCCTTTTAATCAAACCCTAGACCTAATCCCTACAGTGCCCATTGCCCTTAATAGATATCACTTCCTAAAATAATTTCTACTATTCTCACTTCTTCAAATATGATCACCATGAACTACCATTAATCTGACAACCACCTTTAAGATTTTGCAACAGATTGCTATAAATACTCCTTCCATCTATAGAAATAGGGGAGGCAATTCTATTCTCTAGTACCTAACTGTCTAAATGTTCTATAATTATTTATCCCTTTCAATTATTGTTCTTAATTTGATCAAGCCTCGGTGAGGCTTTTCGAGGAAAATCAACAACGAACTAGTCTTTCTTTGTGGTGACAAATATTTAGTTCTAGCAGTAATACCGTCATTCGCACTTAAACACATAAATAATTCATACCTTTAATCCCTTTAAATTTGACAATTACTTATCAAAAACACTTATTTTAAGCAATTGGGCATTGACATACTTAAAATGTTACAAACAAATAATATAACACCTTAAAAAAATTTGATGGAGTATCATTTTCCGAAAAACCTAACAATATATAAAATCTCGTCTTACTAATAACTAAAGCCGCAATAGATTAACACATTGATTTTGGACCCTATTAATTTTATTTTTTATGTAACGAAAATTAGGATTATAAAACTAGGTAACTAAAGTAAAACAAAAGTAATAGTCTTCTAGATATGTAGTTTTGCGAATACATTAAAAAAATAAAATTTAAATAATTTCAAGTAGTGTAGCAAAATAAAAGAAGAAAAGTTATCTTAAATCTCAATTACTTTTTACCGTTTTCTATAATGTCATAATGGTCCACACACTTTTCTTAAAATGTCATTATTATAATGTGTCTAATCTCAACCACTTTTTTCTTTAATCTAATTTTTATTTCATCCACTTAATTAAAAATAGTTTATAAGCAACTAAATATTATTTTTTTCTTCAAAAAAATAATATCTTAGGGCCCCTTCAAATCATTTAGAGTTGAAAAACTTGCAAATAATTCCAAACACGCATCAAAAGTTTTCTAAAAATGATAATAACATAATGGTCCTTTATAATGTACTTCCTATCTTATGAAATTATTAATCACAAAGTTCTATTTAAGACGGTTATAAAATAAAACAATTTAAGATTAGGTTAACTAATTCAATTTGATTTCAAAAATAGATATATTAATAATTTAATATTTTAGCCATAGTTGTGAATAATCACATTTTTTTTAATAATTTTCATAATTCAATATTTATCATATATGTTTAATGTCAACATACTTTTAAATTTTTTATGAATTCAAATTGATAGTTTGAAGATGGCATACACTATTAGACATTAGTATGAAGATAGCAATCTAAACACTAATATCTAATTAATAAAAGGTATTTTAAATATAAAATTATTCACGGTAGACGAAGTAAAATGCAAATAATTATTAATTAATACTCAAATTTTTCTTAAATTTATTAAATTAAGTTTCATGATTTTTCTATACAATAATTTCACCTAGCGATTAACAATGAATAATCTTAACTTTTGGGTAGTTGCGCTAGAGTAAATTCGGGTAACCCGATAATTAAAGTGCTATAGTAGACAATTTACCCATATTTAAAAACAAGGGTGATGCACAAGTTTGCGAGAACTATAGAGTGATTAAGCTTCTAAGCCATATGAAACTATGGGAAAGAGTGATCGAGAAAAGAATTAGACGAGAGACGATTATTAGGGAGAACCAATTCGGATTCATGCAGGGAAGATCAACCACCGAGGCAATCTATATTTTGAGCGAGGAGACTGATGGAAAATTATAGGGGGCGAAAGAAGGATTTCCATCTGGTATTCATTGATCTGGAGAAAGCGTACGACAGCATACCACGTAGCATCGTTAGGGACAGCCTCAAGAGTAGAGGTATTCCACAAAGCTACATCAAGGTAATACAGGACATTTATTATAGGGTAACGACTACCATACATACACCGGTGGGTATGACTAAGTCTTTCCCTACTAAAGTGGGACTACATCAAGGATCAACATTAAGTCCATTCATTTTTACGACCATTATGGAAGAGCTCTCCAAATCCATATGGGAGACCGTACCATGGTGCATGCTTTTTGCCGATGATATAGTCCTAGCCGCAGAAACCAAAGAGGAGACTAATCGTAAATTGGAAGAGTGGAGGGAAGCTTTGGAGGGAAAGGGGTTGCGCATAAGCCGTTCGAAGACAAAATACATGCGATGCAATTTCATTGGGATAGAATCGATAGGGGAGCCCGAGGTAGCCATATGGGGAGAAGTTGTTGCATGTACATCAAAGTTCAAGTACTTGGGTTCTGTGCTTTAGAGTGACGGAGAAATTGATGGAGACGTTACTAATCGTATACAAGGTAAATTTTACCGTGTTGCGATTAGGCCGGCGTTGTTAATTATATGGAACAGAATGTTGGCCCGTAAACAAGGTTTTTGAACAGAGGATGGAAGTAACAAAGAAGCGTATGTTGAGGTGTTTGTGTGGTAAGAAAATGTTAGATAGGATAAGAAACAAAGAGTTTAGGGGCATGCTAGGGGTTGCACCTATCTCCGCAAAGATGCGGAAGAACAGGTTGAGATGGTTGGGGCATGTGCAGAGAAAGGGACATGACGTACCAGTAAGAAGGATCGAACACATCATAGTGGAGGGTAAGAGAAGTCGAGGAAGACATAGGAGAACGTGGGAGGAACAAATCAAAAGTGACATGCCTGAGCTTCACCTCTCCAATAAAGCTGTTCATGGGCGGACTTGGGCGGGTAGCGGACCGGGTAGCACCTAAAACTTCTACCCGCGGGCTCAAATATTCAAAAGCCCGCCCGTATTCGCGGGCATATTTTTTTGTCGCTACCCGCCTATTTTTAAAGCGGGCGGGACCCACGGGTAGGCGGATATATATTTTTATATAAAATTTTAAAACATATCATATTATAAAGTTAAGTTTTTATAAGAACAAAAAAAAAATATAATACATTATCTAAAATACTCTAAATATATATAAAGTCTCAAAACAGTCAAATTACATGAATATTGAATATAGACGGTGGAGTCGGCTACTTGTTCGAACTTTGATAGTCGATTGCTTGAGTGCTTTGAGGGTTAAAAATATTAAATTCTAAAAGAAGTAAACTTTAAAGCTAGTAGAAAAGTAATAAACTAAAGTTGGATATGGGTCATTTAGTAGTATAATTTAGTATTTAATAAAATTAATTATTTAATAAATAATATATTAAATTAAGCGGGCGGGCGGGTATACCCGTGGGTAATTTTTTGGTGTCGCTACCCGCCCGTTTATCTTGGCGGGCGGGTATTACCCGTCCAAACTTTAAATTTTTTTGAAAAACGTTGTCCATGCCCGCCCGTTTTACGAGCCGGATTTGGGCGGGCCTAGCGGGTAGCCCGCCCATGAACAGCTCTACTCTCCAAGGACCTGACCAGGGATAGGGCCCGTTGGCAGCGCCTTATCCACGTCCTAGATTACTAGCCATGTCCCTTTTACTCTTCGTTCGTTAATGTTTTCTGCCTCTTTTGTCGCATTTTATCTTTGTCTTTGATCCTATCTTTGTATTTGTGCGTATGCTTTTATCCTTGTGTCAACTGCAGGTTTCTCTCTTTAGAAGGCCGTTCTCGAGTCGGGGTCTCTTTCATCGCACTCTTCTTTATGGTTATGAGCTTGACATCGTTCTTCCCCCCGGATCCTGATCATAGTTTTCTATGAACGAGATACACTGGGTATGATGATGATGATGATGATGATAATAGACAATTTAGCAAAAAATTAAATTGAAAACTAATTTAAAATTAGAAAACAATTTGAAAATCTATATTAAAAATTCTGAATATCAAAAATAGCTAAGAAATTTTTTATAAATTTTCTTACATTTTTCGATATTTTATTTTAATTTATGTTTTTTAAAAAAAATTTAAAAGTTGCCGCCCAATTTGATTTATTGGTAATTTGTTGTAAGAATGTGACGTGAAATGAGAGTCGTAGGTGTAGATTTAGGAGGGATTCAGAGAAGGATCAAATGAGGAGAGGAAGTTCAATTTGGTCTATTGGTAGTTTGTCATATTGGAGAACCACCATTCTCACTTCCACAAACATGATCACTATGAACTACCATTAATTAGAGAACCACCTTTAAGATTCTGCAATAGATTACTATAAATACTCCTTCCATCTATAAAAACCGAGGAGGTAATTCTATTCTCAAATACCTTAACTCTTTCCAAATGTTCTATAATAATTTATTCCTATCAATCACTGTTCTCGTTCTAACTTAAGTCTTAGAGAGGGCACTTGTCGGAGAAATCAACCCCGGACTAGTCTTACTTTTGCAGTGAAAAATATTTCATTCTAGTAGTCATATCGTTATTCGCTCTTAAAACACAAATAATTCATACTTTTAAAATTTTTTTATAAATTTGACAGTTTTTTATCAGAAACACTTATTTTAAGTAATAAGACATTGACATACTGAAAGGGTTACAAACCAATAATGGAACACCTTAACCAATTCGAAGGAGTATTATTTTCCGATAAACCTAACAATTTATAAAATCCCATCTTACTAATAAAGCCGCAATAGATTAACATAGTGATTTTAATTAGGACCCTATTAATTTTACTTTTTACTTCCTCCGTTCTGATTTACTTGCTACCATTGCATGGGCACAAATATTAAGAAGTTACTATGCAAGGATGAGTAATAGGTGGAAAGTTGCTTTTTGAAATTTTTTAATATTATTTGTTGAAAAATGAAAAAGAAAAATAGGAGTAATTAGATATAGAGTAGGATAAAAATAGGAGCTAGTATGTATAACTTTAAATGATTGATTTTTTACTAAAAAGGAAATGTAGCAAGTAATATGAAATTTCTCAAAATGAAAAATGTAACAAGTATTATGGAACGGAGGAAGTATGTAACAAAAAGTAGGGTTTATAAAACTAGATAACTAAATAGGCTCAAAAAAAAAACTAGATAACTAAAGTAAAACAAAAAAAAAAAAAGAAAAAAAAAGTAAAACAAAAGTAATACTCTTCTACTACATCCGTTTCATTTTAGTTGCACCATTGGGTTTTGGCACAATATTTAAGGTTTGTCAAATAAGTATGGTAAAAGTAGGGATGTTGTATGATTGATGGTGATATGTGGGGTAAAAATAAAAAAAGTTATTATAAATAGATAGTGGTTGTGACTTGTGGGTATATTAAATAATTAATGGGATAATGTATGATTAATGGTAATATGTGGTAGGAGTAAAGTGAGGATAAAGTAAATAGATTATTTTTGCCAAAAATAGTAATGTTACAAGTAATATAAAACTTTCAAAAATAGTAAGTTTTACAAGTAAAATGGAACGGAGAAAGTATATATATAGTTTTGCGAATACATTGAAAAACTCAAATTTAAATCATTTCAACTACAGTAGCAAAATAAAAGAAGCAAAGTAAATTACTCTTTTCTTACTTTCACATCAAATCTACACATGTCTTTTTATGAAGAGTTATCTTGAGAAGTTTAGGTTGATAACTACTACCTCCTATTCAGCAAGATTGTCCCATTTGACTTTTGGCACTATTCATTCATCACTCTTAATTTGTATTTTACTCTTAATCTATAAGTTAAAACATAGTCATGTGGGATCTTGTTTGATTCGTCTCAATACAACGATTATTAATATCAAATTTTCATAATTTTTAATTAACAATAATTGGAGATATTAAGGGTTAAAATGTTGCCTCGGCATGTGTGAAAAGTCAAATGGGACAATCTTGGTGAATAGGAGGAGTATTATTTATCAACTTGGTTTGCCAACTTGGTAAATCACACCTATGTCGAGAGATTAGATTGAGTAACATTTTGAAAATTGTATTTAGCTTATTGTGTTTTGGTAATTTTGAAAATAACGGTGATTGATTAGGATTTTCTAGTTATCTTAAATTTCAATTACATTTTACCGTTTTCTATATTGTCATAATGGTCCATACATTTTTCTTAAAATGTCATTATAATGTCTCTAACCTCAACCACTTATTTCTTTAATCTAATTTTGAATTCATCAACTACAAAATAGTTTTAAAAGCAAGTAGCAATAATATTTAATTTTAGGCCCCTTCAAATCATTTTAGGCCCCTTCAAATCATAATTCCAAACACGCATCAAAAGTCTTCTAAAAATGATAATAACATAATCACAAAGTTTCATTTAAGACGGTTTTATAATAAAACAATTTAAGATTAGGTTAACTAATTCAATTTAGTTTCAAAAATAATCACATTTTTTTTATTATTTTTCATAATTCAATATTTATCATATGTTTAATATCAAAATACTTTTTAATTTTAATAAATTGAAGATGATAGAAATCTAAACACTAATATCTGATTAATAAAAGGTATTTGAAATATAAAATTATTCACAGTAGACGAAACAAAATAAAATGTCGAATTATTAATTATGTCAAATTTTCCTTAAATTTATGAAATTAAGTTTCATGATTTTCCTATAAATCTTACCTACCGATTAATCAAAAATAATCTTAACTTTTGGCGTATTTGCGCTAGACTAAATTCAAGTAACTCGATAAAGTACTATAGTAGACATATTTACCAAAAAATTAAATTGAAAACTAATATAAAATTAGAAAAAAATTTGAAAATTTATATTAAAAATTCTGAATAACAAAAATAGCAAGAAAATTTTTTAAAAATTTTCTTATATTTTTTCGATATTTTATTTTAATTTATCTTTTCTTTTAAAAAAATTAAATCTTGCTATAGCAAATATTCGATTATAGGGTTTACTATTGACAAATACCTCCTAAAATTTAGATTATTAATTTATGTTAATTAATAAGTAAAATCATAACAAAATTTTTTGTATGAAAATTAAATTCATCATCATCATCATCATCATTATAATACCCAGTGTTCCCGCACATAGATAAATCTATGGTCAGGATCTGGGGAAGGAAGGTCGACGACCTCTCATACCCATAAGGAGAGGGCAGTCAAAAGAGTCTTTCGGCTCAAGAGGGGTCTTCAAAGATAGTAATCTGCAACTATTAAAATACTGATTTTCATTAATAAAACACTAGTAATAACTAGTAGTAGTTAAAAAGATCATGGACTTGGTATGGATTTCAAAAATAAAAAAAAAATCATGGTATGATGTAAATTAGACTCCTAGTCCTTGTAAAGATTTGTTATTTATTCCAGGAACTAAAAACCAAACAGAAACAAACAGATAATAATTAGAAACTGACCTTTGAAGGGAATAATTCCTCTCCTAACAAGCTCAGGAAATTGAACATAACCCATGAATCCACAAGCTGAAGCAGTCCATAGCTGAACACCTTTAACACCAATCTCTTCTGCAGCTTTCATGGCCCCACTCATCAATCCATCAGAAATCACACAACTAACTGGAGGAACACCAGCCGTTGATCTTAACCTCTTCAACAACTCACGCGTCGCACCCAAACAATTCTTCCGTAGAGAATAGCTAAGAGAAGCTGGATCCTGTGTTGCATCACGATCGGACGGTGGTAATCCATCTGGTATGCTTTCGAATTTAAAGTCAGGAAAACAGTTGATCCAATCTGATGAAGATTTGGCTTTAATTAAACGGTTGTGATTGAATTGGGAGTTGACAAATGTTATGTAGAAACCTCTTGAGTGAAGAAGCTTGGCTAATTGCATCATGGGGATTACATGGCCTTGTGCTGGGAGTGTTATGCATACTGCATGAGGTTTCATTTTTCAAGAGCTGGAAGGTCAAGGAGAAAAAGATAATGGCTATCTTAATTTGATCTGTGGATGTTCTGTAATATATGCAACAACAATGGCCCTTTTTTTTTATTATGACGTATATTCATAGAGAATGGGACATTTGAGTTTTGCACCAAAATTAAGAAGGGGTGGGGGACCACTTAGAAGTGAGGGGTTTTTTTCATAAAGGTTATTGATAAGTAGGTGTTTTTGTGTTGTTGTAGGAAGGGTAAAAGGGTAAAAATAAATGGCAAAATAGAAATGAGACATTTTCTGTGAATTGAGCCAATAAGAAAATGTCTCATTCTCTATTAATAGGAGGGAGTACTTCAATTAATTGAAGTTGTAATGATTGGATATTTGTGATTACTTAGTTTTGTTATTCTACTAATATACATGAGGTGTATAAAATTTAATATCAATAGGGAATTATATATTATCCAAAATTATAAGGAGTCTCACATAAAGTAAAAATAATTGAATAGGGTAGGTATTAAAAGATATTTTTATTTTTACTTTGTCTCTAGTTGGCTCAATCAGGGCCGTCTCGAAGGAATTCGGGGCCCTGTACGAATTATAAAGTGGACCTTTCACCCTCTAATTATTGAATTTCTAATACTATTATTTTGTTGGTGTTCTTAAGAAAAATTTCTCATTATTTATTAATTATTTTTTGTAAAATAAAATTATAACAATGTTTAGAAAAACTTTAGAGAAAAATATATTACATTGAATTTCATTAAAAGAATAGCATCGAAGTTGATAAAACTTATAGGCCATTATTTTATACTTACATAATAAATGAAATATACTTGTTAAAGTTAAAATTAAGAATCTCATTTCATAAAGACAAAAATATTAAATTAAAAATTATTGTAATCTATGAGCGATAATTAATTACAAGTTATTTAATAATGATGAAGAACTACTATCTTAATGTTTCTAATACCCTAATTGAGCATAGTTAAAAATTATATTGAATTAATATTAATATAATATATATGAAGACGAATTAAAAAATAGTAAGTGAATATTGTCCAACATAATTGGGTCGATAAGGTGAAATAGGAGGAAATATAATTTATCTCAAAATTAGAAAATTGGGGAATTGAATTAATTCATTAAGGGCTATCTATGAAGTATATATAATTATAAGTTCAAGTATTTCATAATAGTATAAGAACTACCATTTTAGTTTGGAAACAAAAATAAATGCAAAATAATAACTTTCAATCCTTACAAGAATCGAACCGCACACCTAATGTTCTACTCCAGTTGTTGGTAACCACTACGCCACTACCAAAAGCATTTATACTAAGTACACTAATATATACATGTATAAGTTTGAGGCCCTGTTTTAATGAATTTCGATGGGGGCCCTGTGCGGCTGCCAAGCCTGCACAGGCTAATAGCCGGCACTGAACCACTGCGCCACTACCAAAAGCATTTATACTAAGTACACTAATATATACCTGTATGAGTTTGAGGCCCTGTTTTAATGAATTCCGATGGGGCCTTGTGCGGCTGCCCAGCCTGCACAGGCTAATAGCCGGCACTTAACCACTGCGCCACTACCAAAAGCATTTATACTAAGTACACTAATATATACCTGTATGAGTTTGAGGCCCTGTTTTAATGAATTCCGATGGGGGCCCTGTGCGGCTGCCCAGCCTGCACAGGCTAATAGCCGGCATTGGGCTCAATAATGGATCAATTTGTTTCAACTAATTTTAGCGTTAGCTTTTATATTAATTTTAGAAAACAGCGGCTAAGACTTTCTATTGTTAAGATGTTTGGTAATAATAAATTATTTGTTAAGTAAAAGTTGTTTGTTAGTGAAAATGTAGGATTTCAGGAAAATTCTATCTACAATCATTTACGAAATATATTTTTTAACTGTTTTCTAATCGGACACACAAAATGACAAAAATCAATCAAAAAATGTACATTCATTACGAAACTTATTTTCAATTTTTAAAGGTAGTAGAAGCAATATTTTATGTAGTATTTATTATTGAGTGTTAAAATTTTGTTATTATTATAATAAAAAAATGTACATTCATTACGAAACTTATTTATATTAAAGTTTCTTAATGAAATTAAAGGAAAACCAATGTTGTGTTAGTGGATGTTTTTATCGTAGCTCCACTTTTTTTTCAAATGGTGTACAGTAAATGGTAATTTTATTATCCAATATGATTACACAAAAAGTGCACTAAGAGCAGTTATGCATTAGGTAAATGATAATGGTTAATTAAGAGGTGTTCATTTATATTTTATTAAATACACCTCATCCACTATGGACTATGGTCCACTTCTAGGAGTGTTTAATCAAAAGCTACTATGTTCCTCTCTAATGAATTAATTTTTTTTTAAAATCTGCTATTTAGTTTTGACATACTATCTAATATACTAATTCAATTCTAAATATCTCTAATTATGCATAATTAAAAATTATAGCAAATATTAATAAAATTTAGATTGAGACGAATCATACAAGATCCTACTTGACTATATTTTGACGTCCAAATTAAGAATACTTTATAAATAGTATCAAAAAACTAAGTAGGACAACTTAAAAGAATTAGACGGTGTATATTATAGACCATTATTAGGTTTAAATGATGATAACAGATTCATGTTTCATTGTGCATTGTACGATTCTAATTTATTACGTACTCTATTGTACCTATGTTTGGGGTATAATCCATAAATATTTTTGATAACACTAAGTTGTGGGCCACGTACTACGCATGCGTCCCCCATGTTACACTATCTAATTTTTATATGTTATTTTATACATTTCTATTAACAATAATTTAAATAAAAGTATTATAATCTCAATGTCGTAGTACGAAGAGAGTATAATGACATCTTATTAGCGAAATTGTCTTGCACATACTGATATGTTGTTGAATTGAGTACTTACTTGTTAAAACTCTTAGCCATATAAAGTGATTCTAACTTCTCCCAAGTCCCTTTTGTAGTCACCTCCTTTACAACTTCCCTTAAAACTTCATTGGATTGCCAAAGTTCTGGAGGATAAAGCTTTTGTATCCATCTCTTCCTATTTAGCCTCACTAATGCAAATGGGATTCATTTTATCACTTTCAAGTGCCTTATGAACACCATTGTGAATAATTTGATTATTGGATAAGTTTATATGGTCATCTATGGACCATTGTGAATTCTAGATAAAACGATAAATCTAAAAACGATAAAATATGAAATAAATACTAAATCGACTATTTTGGATTTAAAACTTTTACGAGACACTATCATACATAGTAGGATTATATGAGGACACTTGGACAAATTTTTTTGTCGACATTTGAGGACATTAAAAATTTTTATGTCGGTTTATCGGTAAATTGGCCAAACAATTTAGTGTATATCCATAGGTTTGTTTTCCTTTAACTTTATGGTCTAAAACTAGCTAACTCCATATATCTTTTGGACCTCTAATATATTTTTAGAATATTTTTATTAGTTATTATGAATTTTTTTTATTCATTTACATGTTTAATCGATGGAAATTCCTTAATAAATATTTTGAAATATTTTTCTTTAGTTTTATAAGTTTCTATATTCTTGTAGAGAACTTATATAGCCTTTAGAACCTTGTTATATTTTATGGAATTTTATTTATTGATAATCTCTTAATTATTGAATTAGCAAATATGATCACTTTACCCTAAGAGGATGTTGACTTGAAATTTGACTACACTAGGGTCAACTTATAGCAATGTGAAGTAGATAACATGGAATCTGGTTTGAACTTATGTGTACTTGGATGAATGACTCTGATAGTAAGGAACTGTCGAACCACGGACCAGTGTGTAATCCGACGCCCGTGTTTTCCGGCACATGGAAATGCGTAGTTAGACAGGGGACCGAGAGAGTCCCATCATGTAGAAGCTTGAGCATAAAAATTGGTGGAGCGACGACTTCCATCATAGTTAGAGTTTGGAATATGTTCCCCCTCTAGCCATACCCTTACATATATCCGACAGTCATTATTATTTGTGTTGTGCAAATGTGGTTTTGGATCTAATTAAGTAGATCCATTGGATGAACCTTATAATTACCAAGTGTACGTGACTATAGCAAAGACATTTATTTACATTCTAGTAATGAATGTGAAAATTTTTTGAAAGTATTTGAGAATTGAAAATGAGAAACGAGAATTGAGGAATTTAAAATCAAGTTTCTACTTTGCATATCTTGTGAGTATATTATGATTTTCATAGTATTGCATTGTTGAGAAGTTTGTACTTGGCGTTAAGCGCTGATTCCGATTCAAACGGCTGTCATCCATATCATGGATGACAATATTTTGCAGGAAGGTTTAGCTTCAAGATTCGATCTATAGGACACAACATTTATTTTCTTTATCAATTATTTAGCCGCGTTTTATTTTACTTATTGGTAACTTTGATGATCATGGTGTATTTATGCTTTTATTATGTCTTGAGAAAACAATAAGCGTTATTCTCTAAATTGTAATATTCTAAACTTATATTTTTAAATGATTTTAAATTTCAATGGATTTTAACAGTTTGGAATTTAAGACTTTCGCATTCTTTATTGTAAACATAATTATTAGTGTGAATTATATACCGGGATTATTGCACCTATTACACGAAATCTGAGTATGCTAATGTTGTTTTTGCTACTTTGTCTCCTTCGTTCTCAAAAATCTTTGTGACCGTGTTTTACGACCAAAGCCCTACAGCGGGTCAAAATCGCAGCATATGATGGGCAAATAACCGCAGCAAATGAGGTTTTTTATACTAGTGAAGGTTATCCTTAGTCTTATGCCTTTTCTTCATATCCCATCTTCATATTAGTATAGATATTTTCACCAAGGGGCTTCCCACACTGCTATTTGTTGACTGTCTATCCAGTTCCAATATCTACCCTCCTCCTGCTCAATCTTTAGGCGTATGTTAAGCAATATTTGTAAATAATATTTTTGTATTATAAGTTGATGTTTGATAAATATGTGGTTTGTATTGAACCTTTTATACATGGGAATAATTAACTTAGTGCTCCTTAAGGGTCGGGAGTACTCCATTTATTTACATTGGTAATGATAAAGAGTGATATAAACTAATTCAAGGTAAATGAGAAATACAGATTATATAAAGTGACAAGGTAATATTAGAAAAATAAGTTTTTTCAGATTTGACAATATCATGATGATAAATATGGAAAGCGTTTTGGATTTTAGAAAAGAAAGAAATATGAAGAGTACTCTTATTTTACGTTCGCCACGAGAGAGATTAATTAAGAAACAAAGTCATCCATTTCCGCTTGAAATTGTCCACTACCAAAGTAAGGGAATATGTTGATCTAGGAAAACAGTTTGAAGCAAAAATGATTTAAAACAAACATGTACATGTTTTAGCAGATTGGTATTATTGAATCTGTTTCTCATGACTTAAAATGTTCCATCAAATAACCTCTTAGATTAACTAAGATGTACAACATTTAGAAAGATGGTGGTTGGCCTAATATTAGCCTTCCGTTTAATAATTATTATAACAAGAATAACAAACTAGCTAAGGGGTAGTATTACTACTATAACATCAATTGAGATACATATATATTTTCTTATGTAATTTCTACCACCCCTATTAATACATACTATAATTTGACTTACAATTGTTATAAATTGATATAAAATGAAATCAACTACTATAAAGTATGAACTTTAAACAATATAATATGTTATTAAGAAAGTTTATAGTGTGTATGTGGAACCAGACAGTGATTTACTTTGTCAATGAGTTAAGGGCACTCTACTTCAACATCATGGTAGATAATGGATCCCCAAGTAGGGCAAGTTTTGGTGGGACTAGGAACACACTTGTTGTTGGCTCTACAACAGAGACCGCACAATCGCACACAGCCTCTCATCTTGCCCTTATATTTTGGGTTTGATCCGCACCTGACAAAGCATTCTCTTGTGCAAAATGCTGTTGTACAACAAACATATATATATGTCAATGACATCATTTAAAATAAATTAATTCATATCGATATATGCATGAGATAATGCATTAAAATCAAAGATAATTAAGAGAAATGAAAATGGCATACCGTGCTTAAAGGGTGTTTGTGTAGGTGGATAGGAAGATTGTGGAGGAGATAAGACGGGAGGATAAACTGGAGGAGGACTGTACACTGGAGGGTCAATATGAGGAGGAGTTATTGGAGAGTAGATAGGGGGACTAACTGGGGGAGTTGTTGGTGGAGAGTAGATAGGAGTGCTAATGGGAGGAGTTGTAGGTGGAGAGCTAATTGGAGGACTAACAGGAGGATTTGTCGGTGGAGAGTAGACTGGAGGACTAGATGGTGTAGTTGTTGGTGGAGAGTAGACTGGGGGGCTAGTTGGAGGAGTTGTTGGTGGAGAACTAACTGGGGGAGTTGTTGGTGGAGAGTATTGTGGTGGTGTAGTCGGTGGTGTAGCTGGAGTCTTTGGTGGAGAAGCTGGGGGAGTGGTAGGAGCCTTGGGTGGAGAGTAGACGGGTGGAGTAGCTGGAGGAGTGGTAGGAGCCTTAGGGGGAGAGTATGCTGGTGGAGAAGATGGAGGAGTAGTAGGGACCATTGGTGGGGAGTAAACTGGTGGTGAAGGAGTGATAGGAGCCGTTGGTGGGGAATAAACAGGCGGCGATGATGGAGGAGTGGAGGGGGTTGTTGGTGGGGAGTAGATTGAAGGAGTAGGTGCTTCAGCGCCTGGAGGGCAATTAGCAAAGACCTGCAATAATAATTATAAATAAACATAAATACTAAAATTCTCGCATACATAAAATTGTAATAACTTGTACGTCATGAGCAATTGAAGCACTTAGATCATAAGTGATTTTAGTCTTTACTTAAAAATCGAATTTTACTTTTTTGTGTGTGTTGAATTAACAATTATAGTTGCAAATGAAAAAAGTACAAATATTAAATTAATTCGTTAAGTCGTAAAGTAATTATATGTTGCTAGACAAATATAGTGTATATTCATGGTGCATCATCAGGCGAATACCTGGTTGGATACAAGAAGGAAACAGGCCAAGAAGAAGAAGTAAGTTTTGAAAGCCATTATTACAAACAAGGCTAAGAATTGAAAGTGTAGTGTGGAAGTGTGTGGAGAAGCTATCTATTTATATATAGCATGGGAGATACAAGAAGGCTTTCACATGCATGCAGTTTAGCATTAATGTTGCAGTAATTACTAATTAGATCTCACAATTGTATTGCTAATTACTTCCTAAACTAATCAAGGTCAACTAGCTTGTCCCCTCTTTCCTTGTCATGATTCACAAACAAAAAGAGTCCACGGAGTACCGTTAAATCATGTGTCATACATAAAGTTGCAGATAAAATTTATGATAATAATACTTCATTTGGAAATTAACCATTTTGACGGTAGCTCACGTGAAGTTGTGGATAAAATTTACTAAAATAATATTTTATTTGTAAACAACCACTTTAGTCGTTTAGCGGTAGCAAAGCCACATGAGTGGTGGCTAAGGGCCTAGCTCCAGCAGCTAGCTTTTGCAGTTTATTCTCGCAGTCTATTTTTATGTCGATGCAAATTGTTTTTTAGTTTAGTGTTTAATCCAGTAGTGGACTAGTGGGTAGGATTATTCATTTGGATAAATAATGCTTTAATTTCCATAATCATCGTTAATTGTTCCAAAATTCTCAAATCCGTCATAATCGGATCATGTAAACAAGAGTGCGTGTGATCTAATGCACTATAATATGCACTAGATATCATACACGCCAAAAAATTAATAACAGTAATAGAGATGATTTCTTGGATCCTTAAAAGGAAAAATACATGTGATTACTAGTTAATCCTATGACTTAAATACATAATCCATAATTAACGTCAGCATTAATTCAAAAGTCCATGTTCAAATCTAGAACTATTCTAGTTCACATAAATTTTATAAACCTATTTAAGTTATTATATTTTTTTTTTTTTTGAAAATTAGGAGTATATTAATAAAAAGGAGGAAATAAAACACCACACTATAACTTGGAACCCCAAACCCGCCGGCATAAAAAAATCCCGTAGGGAAAAAAGTCATTGGGAGAGGGATACCAAGAACCAGGCCACCCTAAACATCATAGGAGTGGGCTATGCAACACCGTTTTCAAAAAAACACCAAAAAGACGGTCCGAACGCTTTACACACCAAGTAAATCTATCCTAAAACAAGTAATACAAAAAAAGGCCCCTCCAGAAACAGAATCAAAAGGTCCAAATGCAGTTTGTTTAGCTAAGAAAAGTTTATGGCCTATAGGAGATATTTTTGAAAAATTATATTATTACCGACAAATTAAAAATGGTGAGTTAAGTTTAAGTTTATTTTTTTCACCCAATGAATTATACATTTTGTTTTTTTATTTTAGTTGGATTAAAATGACTTTTAAATGCACATTATATTTAATTAAAGTTATAAATAATATTTACAATTAAATGTATATCAAAATACACCCATTCGGTGTTGCAAATGAAATTCAAGATTAACTCTGAGTTATATTATAGTGATGAGATGTGCTTAAAAAAATTCTTTGCTTAAAAATGAATTTTTAATTTCTATTTTAGAATAAAAATTTCGCAATTAAAAGGTAAAACAAACAGAAAATAGACTATGTTTTAATCCTATTTCACTACAACATGATTTGCTTTCAGTTAGATATATTTAGTGATAATTAATTTAAATGTCGCTATTTCAAATTTCTTGTAGTATATATAGAGGATTTAGTGTCATTTATTAGACCCTTTAGCAGCATAATAAAAAGTCACACTAAAGCTTTTTGCGACATAGAATCTAGTGACATTTCTCACAAATGACACTATAGACTATAGTGACAATTACATATGTCACTAATGATCAAATAAAGTATTGCTAAATCACTTTATCGCAGAATTTAAAATAAAAACCATGAATTAGTAGGATTTTTTTATAAAGCCACTAAATTTAATGTCGCAAAAAGTTAAATTTGGTGTAATGTTTCTTACATGGTAGCATATAACATACATCCCATGCATCTTGTATGATATGGTTATATATTATTTTATGTTATTGTTAGTAATGTAACTTAAGTTTAATGCAGCTTATATCATAGGTGGAACAAGTCTCAAAGCTTTTACATGGTTTAAAATGAAAATTTATAGTTAATAATACAAATTTTCACTAGTTTTTTTATTATAAAAAATGAACTTTTAATTAATCATGAATGATATCAATTTATAGGTTTTTTCTAGGATGATACCAATGTTTGTTTAACCCAAATAACCTACTATAAACAAAGTAGACATTATTATATAAAAACACCCAGTAAACTGATACTCCACCCGTTTCTTTTCAAATGTTCCATTTGGTACGGGGACATTTGACAACGTACTAATACTGCCCTTGATAATCCCTAATTGTGCATAACTAAAAATTATAAAACTAAATATTAATAAATCTTATGTTGGGACGAATCAAACAAAATCTCATTTACATGTGTCCCTAGGCGTTTTTTAAAACAAAATTTTAAACGGGACTTGTCCATTGCTAAGAGTAAAATTGTAAAATTAATACTGAAGTCTTTTAATCAAAAATACTCCCTCATTTTAGTAATTTTTTCTTATATATTTATTTTTTCCTATTTTTTTATTAGGTCAGTTGATTTATTTGTTGCATTTTCTTTTAGGATAATCGTATTTAATATTTTAGTAAGTCTTGTATGAGATTGTCTCACCGCAAGATGGGCCCATACAAGCAACCCGTGATTAAAAAAAATTAAAAATAATTAAAAATAAATTCACCCTTGTACAAGAAATTGTTTTTTCCAATAGTTTAGGCTGACCTAATGGAGACCTTCTTACGGTGAGACGACATTAATGAAGAACGTGCACTATAATAAAGAATGTGCACTATAATAGATCGATCCACTGACCCAACTGTTATTAATTCAAGCTCCGCATATGACTAAAGATAGATCTTGATTACTAACATTTTTTATTCGAAAACAATACTTAATTACGAGAAACTCTATCAAGAATAAGATCATAGTTTTTGATAATTTTAAATTTAGTGTGCTTCCACTTGTCATTTTGCATAAAAAAAATTAGTTGTTAATTTTACAAACGAAACGCTACCGAAATTTTGTTCTTTAATTGGTGTCCCCTGAAACTCAAAACTCTAAATTCGCCACTGATTATATTTTAACTTATAGAATAAGAATATAATACAAATTAAAAGTAAACGATAAATAGTAACAACGATGGTTTCTATACATGGATGCGAATTTATGGCACAATCTACTAAGATGAGCTGTTTTAGTCCATTTTTCACGGTATTGGAGTAATTTAATAGAGTCGGTGCTGTATGAATACACGCACTATTACAGAAAGAACACAACTTGGGTTGCCTATGTTTTTTATTAAATGAATTACTTATCAACTCAAGTATTGCTTATATTTTTTGCTAAAAGGAAGGACCTTAATTTAGTATAGGTAATTAGAGAATAGTACAAGGACCTTAAGGGAGTGTTTGATTTTGTTAAAATTTAAAATAAAAACGGAAAAAAATAGATTAATGATGATGCATGCAAGTTTAGGTAGGGTAGGATAGGTAAAAGAATCTTTAGATAGGCTCGTTGTAGGAATTATTTTGAGCTAAATTTTAGCTTAAATTTATCCTATTTTGGTTAGGGATGGCAATTCAGTCCGAATCCGACCCTGGTCCGACTCGATCCGAGAAAAATCATCCGATTCGAGTCTGAGGAAAAAGTCATCCGACTCCGACTCCGACTTTACGATCCGACTCCGAGTTAGAGACGGACCGGAGTTGGACCTTATAAAAAATCCGACACTCCGACCCGACTCCGACCCTGAAGAACATCCGACTTTGAATTTGAATTTTACACCAATATTTTGTTTCATTTAAAAGTCTAGACATGACTAATTCATGCTCTCTTTCATACCAGTTGTAATTTTTGATTTTGAAAAACTACTTGGCATTTTTAATTAGATTAATCAATCAGAATACGACAAATCTGATTAAGAGAAATAAAATACGCCAACTCAAAACGCGAGAAATTTTTTTAAATTGTAGTCATAAGACTAGTTCTCTTGTTAAACTTGAATTCAAAGTACATATTTTTTTGTTAAATTGTATTTGAAAAATATATTTTATTAATTTTGTATGCTTTAAAATCAATAGTACAATATCACAACGATACTGTTTGATAAGAATCAGACTCCGTTGGAGATCCGAGAATCCGAGAGTCCGAGTCGGGGCAAACATGGAGTATGCCTGATCCGACTCCGAGTGGAGGTGGACTGATAAATAAAGTCCGACTATTATCCGGAGCAAAGTTGGAGTATGTATAATCCGAGCCGAGTCCGACCCATTGCCATCCCTAATTTTGGTGCTAGTAAGTGGGCATCATAATTTCCAAAAAAAAAAAGTGTGCATCATAATGATGGGTTTGTTTGCTTAAGGTTTGACATTGAAATTTAGCTTAGTTTGTACTCAAAATTAGCTAAAAATATTTTTTAAAGTTAATAATAAAAATCATAAATATAATTTGTGTCAAAACATATAAATCGAGTTATAGAGTCGAAAAAAAATAATTTAAAATATTTGGTTAAGAAAAAGAACTTAAAACGCAACGTTTTGACGAAATCGGAAAATAAATAAATTTAAAAAATTTTGTACCATGAAATAATAAATAATTTCTTACAAGTATAAAATAGATTTTTTTTTGACGAAAATTAAATTTATGAAGTTATTAATATAATCGTTACGCAAATTATTGTGAAAAACGAGTTTAAAACGTAGACGTTAATTAAATCGTGAAACGATCTTAAAATGTAAAAATTTTTATAATATAAATAATAACTAAGCTTTTTAGACTATTTGAAAATGATAATAAGGTTTAAGGGATTTTGGCGGTTTGAGTTTGATGACACGTGATTATTAATTGGATGATTGAGATTAAGAAATTGAGTCTGTTACAGTTAAGAACCATTATTATAATGGTAAGAGACATCAAATACATCTTCAGCACAACACCGTGAGAGTATATTAAGATCGGAGGTATTAGAGTGGATCATATACGCAATATTGATTATCTAGCAGATCCTAATTTGATGAAAGGATATATTAGCTAGAAATAAGTCCATAATTATCTAGAATAATGGGGCTATTGCCCATGATTTGTGTCACACGCGAAGAGCCTGCATATAAAGACAAACTTGCTGAACATCAAAAGATATATTTGGTCGAGTAAAAGTCAGGTACTGCAAGGCGCCAGCTAGGCTACGGTATAGCGTAGGGCCAGGACAAGAAGCAGGCTTGCATTGAGACATGCCAGCCTTAGTAAGAATCTCAGTGGCATACTTCTGTTGAAAAAGAAATAGATCTGCAGCATAACGATTAACAACAATACCCTGAAAGTAACTGAGAGGACCCAAGTCCTTCATAGCAAACTCAAAACTAAGTTGGGACATAATTGACTAACGAAGAATATCAGAAGAAGCAGTAAAAATAATATCATCCACATATAAAAGGAGATAAGCCACATCAGAACCATGATTGTAAACAAATAGAGAATTATTAGATATGCTATTATGAAAACCAATAGAAGTCACAAAATCAGCAAACCTTTGGTACTAGGCCCTCGAAGCTTGTTTAAGACCATACAGAGATTTACGAAGAAGGCACACAAGACCTAGACGAGTAGGATCACGAAAACCCAGAGGTTGATGCATGTATACGATTTCAAATAAATGACTATGAAGAAACACATTCTTAACATCCAATTGATGAATAGACCAAGATCTGCATAAAGCAATACTCAAAACAATGCGAATGGTGGTAGGTTTGACCTCTGGGCTAAAGGTCTCATCACAATCAATTCCGTCCCTTTGAGACTTACCATCACCAACTAGACGCGTCTTATAACGCTCAAAAGAACCATCCGACTTGGTTTTGACCCGAAAATCCACAAAGAATGAATCCATTAGCATTAGGTGGCCGAGGAACAAGATCCCAAGTACGATTTTTAATTAAAGCATCAAATTCCTCTTGCATAGCTTGTTTCCAGTTCGGGTCACGAAGGGCATGGATGGGGTTTTTTGGTATGGGGGAAAAGGAAACGGATAAGGCTTGGGATGAATATTTGGGATTGGGTTTAAAAATGCCATGTTTACTACGCGTAACCATGTCGGGTGGTGATGGTGGAGGAAGAGGATGGGAAGATGTAGAAGATAATGGGTAAGTAAAGGAAGGAGATGTGAGTTGCTTGTGAACTGGTTATGGGAGAACTTAATCCCGGATGTGGTAGGGGAGGGGGTAGGGGAGTTACCGTTGGGCTGTCAGGAAATGGGAGGAAGAGTAGGAGGCTTTCTGGTATTGGGCCTTGAACAGTATAGCAGGCCCAGGCGGAAGAGATGAAAGGGATTGTTGGGCTGTTTTGAGTAAGGTGAAGGGAATGAGTTCATCTAAAAATTAATATGTATTCGGGGATGGAATGGGAGCAGGAGAAAGGAAAATTGGCCTCATCAAAGAGAACATGTCGAAAAATAATAATTTTATGGGATGAGAGATCATAGCATTTGTAACCCTATGAGACGAATGGTAGCCTAAAAACACACATGGAGAGGAGCGAGGTTGAAGTTTATGGACGGTAGTAGAAGGGACGAGAGGAAAGCATAAGCACCCAAAAATCCGGAGATGTGTATATGTGGGAGATTTATGATAAAGAAGGTGGGAGGGAGTGAGATTGCCAAGAAGTTTGGAGGGGAGAATATTGAGAAGATAAGTTGCCATGTTTAAGGCATGAGGCTAAAAATACGGAGGGAGAGAAGCATGGCACAAAAGAGTACGAACAATATTATTTATGGAACTAATTTTTCTTTCGAATTTACCGTTTTGAGATGATGTGTGAGGACAAGAAAAACGAAGTTGGAATCCCCGATTAGTACAAAAGTGATGAAATAAATTATTATCAAGTTCATCCCCGTGATCACATTGAAAAGATTTAATTTAAAGTTCAAATCGAGTGTTAACAAAAATGACGAATTTTACAAAAATATCATAAACTTGATATTAAGGGAAAATTCCACAAAAAATTAGAATAGTTATCAGGAAAAATAACATAGTATTTGTATCCCGAAGGACTAAAAACAAGAGATGTCCATATATATATATATATATATATATATATATATATATATATATATATATATATATATATATATATATATATATATATATATATATATATATATATATATATATATATATATATATATATATATATATATATATATATATATATATATATATATATATATATATATATATATATATATATATATATATATATATATATATATATATATATCACTATGAATAATATCCAAAGGTTTAGAACTCATAGATATAGAATTGAGAAAAAGTAATCGAACATATTTACCCAAAGGACAAGAATGACAAAAAAAAGGAAGGATCTTATTACATTTAATTGAACTAGAGGAAGACAAGGAATCCAAATTGCATTTTCCGGATGACCTAAACGGGAATGCCAAGTAGAAAAAGTAGAAAAGCCGATGATGTGGATGAAGAAGAGGATGCTCCATGTGTTGATTGGAAAGGCTAAAGATCACCCGTGCTATTAGATCTTATAACGATGTTCCTCGTGGCCAAGTCTTTCACAAAAAACCCAAATGGATCAAATTCAGCGAAAACCATAATACCATTAGTAAATTTACGGACAGAGATCAAGTTTTTAATAAGTTTAGGTGCATGTAAGAAATTTTTTAGGGTGAGGGATTTTTGTGAGGTAGGAAAATAAATGTGCCTGTGAGCGTGAACCGGAATCATATTACCATTACCCACAATAATTGCATTATTTGAAGGATGCTTTAAAAGAGAATAGTTGAGTAAACTACCTTGAGATCGAGTCATGTGAGACGTGGCACCGGTGTCCATGTAAAAATGCTCAACCCGAGAAGGAGAAGTACTAGCATGATAACTTTGAGTAGGCCTTGGTCCAAGAAGCCCAGCAGATGAAGGGCCATTATGAGAAGTATGTTTCTAATGTGCCCAATTGGTAGTAGGGAATTTTGTGGAGTAAGCCATGAGAATAAAAAAAGAAAGAGAGAAAAAAGAGAGGAGGAGATAGAAAAAAAATAAAAAAATAAACTGGTAGCCACCAGAAAAGGTGGTGGACAGCTAGAAGAGGGAGGCGAAAGATGGGAGGATAAAAATCCTAAGCTCTTGATACCATGAAATAGTTGGTAGAAATGATTTTTGGTTGCCTTTCATTCATAATTCATGAGAATATATACATCAAGTTATTTAGAGTTTATGGAAACTAAATAATTACATAATATTTTGCAAGATATTGAAGATATACAAAATATACAAATATTCTATCAAATATTCTATTCTAGCATGATGGAGTGATATGTGTAGATTATCTTTAATTTTCCAAACATGGATTCCTAGAGCAATCAAGGTTGAGTTATTAGAAAATTTTGATGAAATTTAAACTCTATTTTGAGTGAAGTATCTAGCTACAAGATTACTCTTGACAAATTCCACCTATATGAATCTGGGAGTTAAGCTGCTTTCTATGAAATATGGGTGGACCAAGTTTTCACTCATACTCCCTACTCTACTTCCAATCTCTCACTCCCTTATTCTACTTCCAATTTTTTTAAAAAAAGAAAAAATAATTTAATTCAATTTTTTAAAATTTTTAATTTGAATCAACTTTTTGTAAAAAAAATAGTTTTGAAAGATTTTATTTAAATTTTCTAATTTCTAAAATTTTTAATTTTCACATTAATTTTAATTTTTAATTTTTTTATTTCTTAAATTTTTTATAAATTTTAAATTTTTTAATTAAATTTTTTTTTATATATTTTTTTAAATTTTTTTATTTATTTTTACTAATTTATTTTATAAATTTTAAATTTTAATTTTAACTTTTTAAATTTATATTTTTTTTTTTAATTTTTTTTAAGTATAAGAGTGAAATAGACGAAATGTGAAAGTAAAAGAGTGGAATGAAATAGAGTAGAAGTGTAGAGTGAAGTGAAGTGAAGTGGAGTGGAGAGAAGTAAAATGGGGTGTGAAACATGGTCCACACTAATATTAGTGTGGACCAGGTCCACACAAGTCCTTCTCGCAACTTATAAAGTTGTTCAAAAGTGAACCGATCCGAAATTCGAAACGAAACCGACCCGACCTGAAAATGTGTTCCTTTTTTAGGTTTATTGAACCGATTGTACCCGAATAGAAGTTGTACCCGAACCGGTTGATAACCGAAAATTGAAAAGCTGAACTCGAGCTGTAACCGATTTTTGTAACCGACACATAACCGGTAACCGAAATTACTCGAACCTGATAATGACCGACCCGAGTCATATCTAACCCGAATGATGCTCGGAACTGAACTTCACCCGGCTAAAAACGACTTACCCGAACGAATTTTAGATCAAACTTTTGTAAACCTGAACCAACTTTTAACATAGAAGTATGATAGACTCATTCAATTATCTTATTACTCCCTCCTATTCAATTAGATTGTCCACTTTGGGTTTGGATCGGATTTTAAGAAAAAGTGGTAGTGGGGTATTTTAAGTGATTATAATAATTGAAAAGGTGATAGTGGGGTATTTTAAGTGATTATAATAATTGAAAAGGTGGTAGGTGGGGTATTATTAAATAATATATAAGTTGGGATAGTTGGGGGTATTTAGGTAAAAAGTTTTGCCAAAAATAGAAAGTGGACAAGTAAAGAGACTTTACCAAATAAGGAAAGTGGACAATGTAATTGAATAGGAGGGAGTATTAGTTAATCTAATAAAGTATAAGATATTATAATAAATTAAATTTTATAAACACATAGTTTCATATATTTAACTACTTTTTATCAAATTAGATGAAAATTGATAGAACTTTAAAATTTTAATTTCTGGTCAAACAAGTAAAAATAACAAAGTAATAATGATCACTAATTGATTTGCTTAATTATTTTGCTATAAGTAAAGGAAATCTTATCATCAATTTAAAAAATGACTAACAAGTTAATCTGATAGTGACTTAATCGATATGTAACCGAAAAAAAATTTGAACTCGATCTGTACCCGACAAAACGAACCAATAAGTATCCGATGACAATCCAAGATCGATTGGCACTCAACATGAACTTCAACCAACACCAAACCGATGCTAACCCGATAGCTCGAATAACCAATCTACAATCGAACCATGACTAACCGACCCAAGTGCGACCCAGTGTAACGCGCAACCGAAAAAATTCGATCCGAAATACAACCGATCGAATGACACCCGTCCGAAACCGACCCGATCACCCTAATGAACACCTCTAAAAGCAACATTTCTAGAGTGTTCACTACGTACTGGGATAGACGTGCATCGCCGTAATAGCACGAGTCCATGACAACACTAAGAATAAATTGTGTGTGATATATTGTCAAAGATATTATACAAATCTACGACTTACCCTTGTATGTTCTGGATTACAATCACTATGCATAAGTTCAAGTCGAAAGATACTCTTGTTTATGCTTAGTCTATATAATTATGGATATTGCTAAATAAATATTTTGAAAAATTCAAGTGGGGGGATTGTTAAAACATTATATTATAACTAGTATAGAAATTCGTGCAATGCACGATTTATGAGTATAACATATATAAAATTTAATTTCAGAAAACAACGTAAATATATATTATCGTGATCAAATTTATCAAATACATTACATTTTTAAAGCAAAAATTGAATACTGATTTTTTAAAAAATAATTTATCGAATACATTATTTTTCTATTTAATTAAATATATCAAATTCTAGGTTAGCTATATAAAATTGATGTAATAATTAAATAAAAACTTTATATAATTTAGTTTGAATAAAAGAATCAGATCTAAATTAGGTAAATATTGCCATATAAGCAAATATCACCCATTAAAACAATTTCATTCATCAAGTTCCATAAGGATGATACTTGTCATTTTTCAGCCTTTAAATTATTTATCGAATACATTACTTTTCTATTTGATTAAATATATCAAATTTTAGGGTAGGTATATAAAATTATTGTATTAAATTAAATAAATACTTTACATAATTTAGTTTCAATGTAAAAATCAGATTTAAATTAGTTAAATGCTACTCCCTCCGTTCTTATATGTGTGTCCTATTTGAAGATTTCACACATATTAATATAGTGAGAATCTTTGTTGATTGTGGGTATTATTTTATTATAATAGTGGTGTGAATTAATGATTGTATTGATATTATGAGAGAGAAAATATAAATTAATTATTATAAATGGGATATTAGAAGAGAGAGGGGGATATTTTATTATAATAGTGGTGTGAATTAATAATTGTATTGGTATTATGAGAGAGAAAATATAAATTAATTATTATAAATGGGATATTAGAAGAGAGAGGGGGTGAAAAGAGGGTATCAAAACTTTCCATTTTAGGAAATGGGACAAACATATGAAACTACCCGTTATAGTAATGTGGACAATCAAAAAAGAACGGAGGGAGTATCATGTAAGCAAATATCACCCATTAAAAAAACTTTATGGGAAATTCCACGTGGTAACCCTGAGGTTTTGGGTTTTCCACGTGGTAACCAAAACTTTTGAAAAATCCACGCGGTAACCCTGAGGTTTACGTAAATGTTCCATCATGACCTTTTTGCACATAAAAACGTTAGCAAACATTAATTTTGAAGCTTTATGGCTGTTGTATGCATATTTATGCGACTCACCATTCGAAATGTCATCAGATTGAACTTTTTTCCCCAAAATATAACCCTCAAATCTACCATTTTTCATCTAAATCATATTTTTTTCCCCGAATCCAAAATATGGTAGAGTATGGGTTTATATTTTGGGGCAAATGGTTGAGACTAATGACATTTAAAATGGTGAGTCGCATATATAGGCGTACAACAACCTTAAAGCTTCGAAATTAATATTTTTTAACGTTTTGATAACATTTTATGTGCAAAAAGTTCATGATGGAACAATTTGGTAAACCTCAGGGTTACCATGTGGATTTTTTAAAAGTTTTGGTTACCACGTGGAAAACCCAAACCTCAGGGTTACCACGTGGAATATTTATCAATCTATCTAAAGATGATACTTGTCATTTTCCAGCATTAAAACAATATGTATAGAGAAATGATATATACAGCCCTAAGGGCTGTATATAAGAAAGAATCTTATTTTAATTTATATATAATTTAATATTGTTTTTTTTTTGGCAAAATAAATTTTATAAAATGCCAGAAAAGATAGCCGAAGCTTACAACATGGTCCAACAGACTGAAATGACAAACCCTACGAAGCATCAGAGGGACACGCCCCTCGTCATTTGCTATTAGGCATCGACATTTCCAAAAAAAAGGAGAATACCACTCCTAGCCTTTACAATGAAATTTGGACAAAAACCAAAATTACAAACAGGCTAAACAAAAGCTTGTGTAAAAACAACTAAAGCTAAGCTCAGCACCATATTCCTTATTGATGTGTAGTCCACAACCAAAACATGACATTAATAAAAGCAATTGCACCAGACAGCATATAGTTGTATTGGCGCGATGTCCCCTGTGTACCAGCTGCATCATACTGCTGTAATGAAGGAAATACACCAAACCATACTACAACAAGCAATCAAACGATCATACCAAGGTACCAAGCTGCTCAAACAGGAACTTGATCCCAGTAACCAAACCAGCTATTCTCTGCCTTCTTAGGGGGGGAGGGATTCATGAGCAGCGCCCGCTGTCATCCAACAGGAAGGCCATGGAATAGCCCAATTGAAGCTCAACATCACCCACGATCAAAAGAGAGGCCAGACAGCTCAATCTATCCACTAGTACTACCATCATTAACCAACAACTACCATCGAAAACAGGACAGTAGGGCTGCCAAGCATGTTGCTGATGTTAAAAATGGTCCTGCCAAAACCCACAAAACAAACCAGCAACAAGCTATGTAACCCAAAGCTCTCAGCCCAAAACAAGAGCAACCTTACTCACACTATACCTCATAACAAACATCAAACCATTGGTTCATAAATTAGCATCCTTGGTCAACACTACTACTCAATCCACAAGTTTGGCAGTCACTTGAGGCATTGATAGGAATACACAAAAGAACAGCAAGATTATATGAATTTTCCAATTGAATTTAAGTGCACAGCTAACACAGACCTTGCATCAACAAAAGTCACCACCTATTGAATCTAACCATACACCTTGTTCAAAGAACACAAATCAGAACATTGGAAAGAACCCGGACTTTGCAATCGCAAGGCTACAAATCACAGTTTTTATGTACAACAAGATTATATGAATTTAATATTGTTTTTGCTTTGAAAATATAAACATTTAATTATACTTTATTATTTCATCATTTATTATTTCTTGGGAAGTTAAAATCATTATGTAAAATATTAATTGTTTTTCAATTTCTAGACTAGATTCTCTTGAAAGCTTAAAGGTATTAATGATAAAAGGAATTTGTTAGTTTTTATGTACAGTCCTAAGGGCTGTAAATATCATTACCCTTGATAGTGAATTTTGCAAAAGAAAGCATCTTTATGGTTTATGTTTGGAATTTTAAAAGTTACTTATAATTACTTTTTTTTTTTTTGAGAATCACCTGCAGCTTATTTTTGCAAATCAAGAGCCACCAAGGTTTGAAGGCTTGGTGGGAAAGGTTCCATACAAATCTTTTCCCTAGCATTACCGGTATCCCACCGGGCTATCATATAGGCTGCGGTGTTGCCATGTCGGCGAAAAAAACTACATTTAAACATCAAAAAACCATAGCTTAGCTCTACAATATGATCAATCAGAGTATGAAGGTAGGTCGCGCCTTTCTCCTTTGTTTGCACAGCACTTAGGACCGAGAGGGAGTCGCCTTCCAAATGAATATTGTTGTAACCCATTTTATGCGCCACTTCTAGTGCAAAGATAGCAGCTTCTGCTTCAGCAACATTTACACTCCAATTTGCTCTAACACGACGAGTACCCGCAAGCAAGACCTTCCCCTCCTCATCACGGAAGATAATCCCCATACCCCTTTGCAAGTTTAGCCCCACATGGGCGTCAAAATTCACCTTAACCCAACCATTTCCAGGGGGTTGCCACTGCTGGAAGGACGCCACAACAGGTCTATAAGGGATGCCAAGCTTCTGATTATACAACTGGTAGTCCAGTTCATTTTTGACAGGCCGCTCGCAAGCTGGGTCACACTACTCTGCGTCTGTGCCATCACAGTTAGATTGCGACACATCCAACAGGCCCATAATCAGGGACCAATGCTACTCAATTCCTCCAATGACGCATGGGAAAACAACCATCTAAGAGTATCCATGAAAGACGATCGAGGTGCATCCTGGATCAGAGATTGATAAGGGTGTGTAGACCATAAAGCATGATTCACCTGACAGTCCAAAATCGCATGACAAATTGACTCAGCACCACCATCACATCGAGAACAATCCGGGTTTGGGGCTATATGGCGAAAGTGACATACCTCATTGACCAGGAGTGAGTTCCGACATGCCCTCCATAAGAAATGTTTGAGCTTAGGGGGCCATTGAAGCTGCCAAATTTTGTTCCATATTTCATCCGCTTGGTGAGTGGAAGTCGTAGACGTATTTGATTGCATTCCCAACCAATATCCCGATCTAACACTATATGTTCCATCTTTGGAGTGCATCCATATCAGCATGTCTTCCATATCAGTAGGGGGAAGAGGAAGGGACAAAATATGCTCAACAGTAGCTCCATCAAAAGTGCCCACTAGCTCATCAATCCTCCATTCTCTAGTCTCATGATTGATATACTTATAATTACTTTGTAACATTCCATTTCAATATTATTCAATTTTTTATTAAAAGTAGTCTTAATTGGCAAATAAATTCGCCATTAAAGTGATACTACAATGCCATTTAAACTCACCATTAAAGTAACACTTATATTAAATTCTTTGATGTTACATATGAATTTGGGTCTATACAAAGCTAAGAATGGGCATGAGGTAAAGTGTACTAAAAACTAAACACATAGTACATATCATTCTCTACCCTCTTATTCTCCCTTTGGTAAATAGAGCAATATTTCATACTATTTTGGTATTTTCTGCATAGTAATATTGTGCAATCTACTAGTATTATATACTTCTTCCATTTTATAATACTTGCTATATTTTCTTTTTTACGCAATTTAATGCAAAATTTGATTATTAATATCTTAAACTACACTTAGCTAATAATTATAAAAATTAAATATTATAAAAGTATGCAATTAGACGATTCAAACAAGATCCCACTTGGCTATATTTCTTCTTACATATTAGTCGTAATATATGAAATAAGCTCGAACAATAAATAGTCATCATAAGTCAAATGTAGCAAGTATTTCAGAACGAATGAAGTATAAAAGTTTTTTTTATGGGGAGATTCGTCTATTACAATTTATCAATACAATTCTTGGGCAGATCGCAAATGTTCTTGACGAATAGAATAAGCGGAAGATAAAGTTTGGGTTTTAAGGTTATAATTGTATTGATTAATAATGATAATTACAGCCATATAAATATACATCAATGAGACTAACTAAGGAAACAAAATATACAAGGAATAAAAATATAATCAGCTACGCTAATTACGGAAGGACAATAATCTCTAATATATCCAGAATATTCCCACACTCCCCCTCAAGTTAGGTAATGGGATGTCCAATTCCTAACTTGGATAATGCAGTCTCGAAAACTTCTGCTGAAACGGCTTTGGTAAGAATATCTGCTAGCTGATCTTCAGGTTTCAGATGAGGAATGCGAATGATTTTGTTCTCCAGCTTCTTTTTTATGAAATGTCTATCAATCTCCACATGTTTGGTTCTATCATGTTGAACCGGATTCTCTGAAATATCAATGGCTGATTTATTATCACAATACAAGGTGCATGTCTCTGAAGTTGGAACGTTTAGCTCCCAAAGAAGTTTCTTGAGCCATAGAACTTCTGTTATCCCTTTTGCTACTCCTCTAAATTCTGCTTCTGCACTTGACAATGCAACCACATTTTGTTTCTTGCTTCTCCAAGTAACCAAGTTTCCCCCTATGAGAGTAAAGTAGCCTGATGTAGACTTCCTACTATCACGATCTCCGGCCCAGTCAGCATCAGTATAAGCAATCAAACTTAGGTGGCCATTTTTCCCATAGAATACTCCTCTTTCACTTGTTCCTTTCAAGTACCTCAATATCCTCAAAACAGCCTCAAGATGTGGTACTTGAGGAAGATGCATAAATCTACTCACAACTCCTATAGCATAGGCAATGTCTGGCCTAGTATGGGAAAGATAGATGAGTTTCCCAACTAGTTTCTGATAGTGCTCTCTGTTAGCCGATTCTCCATCTGGATCTGTTTGCAATCTATGGTTCATAACAATCGGTGTATCAGCTGGTTTACAGTCAAGCATACCTACTTCAGCAAGAAGGTCCAAGATATACTTTTTCTGGTTTATAAAGATCCCTTTCCTCGACCTGAGAACTTCTATACCCAGAAAGTACTTCAGATTTCCCAAGTCTTTCATCTCAAACTCCTTAAAGAGTTTCTCCTTTAGATTCCTGATTTCATCTTCATCTTCTCCAGTTATAACCATGTCATCAACATAAATGATAAGGAAAGTCATCTTACCATTAACTTTCTTCAGAAACAGAGTGTGATCAGAATGACTCTGTTTGTAACCAAATTTCTTCATTACCATTGTGAACCTTCCGAACCAAGCCCTAGGAGATTGTTTCAGCCCATACAAAGCTCGTCTAAGTCTGTATCCTTCCCCTTGAGCAAATTCTTTTGAGAAGCCAGGAGGGGCCTGCATGTATACTTCTTCTAAAATTTTCCCATGAAGAAAAGCATTCTTTACATCGAACTGATAAAGAGGTCAATCCTTGTTCGCAGCTATAGAGAACAAGACCCTTATAGTATCAATTTTTGCCACAAGAGAAAAAGTCTTAGAATAATCAATGCCGTAGGTTTAGGTGTACCCTTTAGCCACTAACCGTGCCTTATACCTTTCGATAGTACCATCAGCATGATACTTTATAGTGAACACCCATTTGCATCCTACAGTCCTCTTACCCTCAGGTAGAACACATATCTCCCATGTATTGTTCTTTTTATGAGCCATGATCTCATCCTCCATTGCTTTGTACCACTTAGGATCCCGGAGTGCCTCTTCTGTATTTTTAGGAATGGAGTTAGAATATAGACTTGCTTGGAAAGCCTTTGCCACACGAGCCAAATTACTGTTCCCATCTCTCATAATGGGATATCTCGACCTCAGCGATTCAAACTCTGGATCATACCTCCTTGGAGGAACCCCTCTAGTTCTCCTTGGAGGTAACTCATACCTGCATACAGATTCAGTAGCACTAGAAAGATCATCAACAACAGTTTGTTCAGATAGTACCTCTTGAGGTTCAGGCAACACCTCATCACCAGTGGATGCTTCAGACGGAGTAGGCGTAGTCTGAGGAGAAGGAATTACTATGTGTTCAGTGGCAGTGTCAGTGGGATTGTCAACTTGCTCTTGGGGGTCACCCTTATCAGAAATAGAATAATCAAGCCAGCTTAAGTCATCACATGCAGTCTCCCCCTGAGGACGAAGCTGGGAGTAGAAATATGTAGCCTCAAAAAAGTCACAATCTAGAGTAGTGTAGAGTTTGTTCTCGGTCAAAACAGCGATACCCCTTCTGATTTATCCCATAGCCCAAAAAAATGCACTTAACAGCACGAGGTTCAAGTTTGTCTCACTGGTTTAGGAAGATGAACATAGACCACACATCCAAAAATACGAGGGGGTAAGGAATGGTTACTGGGTACAGGGAAAAAGGTTTAAAGGGTTTCAAGAGGTGTTTTGAAGGAAAGGGTTTTGGAGGGAAGTCTATTTGTGAGGTATGTAGCAGAGGCTAAGGCTTCAGGCCAATAGTAGGAAGGAACATGGGTTTCAAACATTAGGGCCCGACAGATTTCAAGAAGAGTACGATTCTTTCGTTCTGCGACCCCATTTTGTTGTGGTGTATGTGGGCAAGATGTTTGATGAATGATGCCATGGGTGATAAAAAATTGGTTCATATGATGGTTAATATATTCCCCCCCCATTATCAGATCGAAGGATTTTAAGTGTGGCCTTAAACTGATTAACAATCATATTATAAAACTTGATAAAAACATCAACAACCTCAGATTTGTGTCTCAAAAAATATGCCCAACACATACGAGTACAATCATCAATAAAAGAGACAAAATAAGAAAACTGCTGTTTATTAAACTCCGGAGCTGGGCCTTACACATCAGAATGTATCAAAAAAAAAAAAAGGTTCACTACTACGACTACTACTAGGATAATAAGAATGTTTGTGACTTTTAGCTAAAACACAAGCTTCACAGTCCAAAGATACATTAGTTTGACTAAAAGATGGAAATAGACGTTTTAGATACCCTAGTGATGGATGTCCAAGACGTCGATGCCAAGTCCATAACTGATGATTGGAAGACCCATGAGCAAGTGAAGTGTGACCCTGTTGACTCGCCTCGTCCACATAGTAAAGTCCATCCCGTTCAGTACCATGCCCAATAATCCTCCCCGTCTAAGCATCTTGCACAACACAATCAGAAGAAGTCATAAAAACAGTTCAATTTAATTCACGAGTCAGCTGACTTATAGAAAGTAATTTATGAGATAAACTCGGAATTAAAAGACAATTTTTGAGCTTGAGAGACGGAGAAATATTAACGGAACCAGCTCGATCAACAGATTCACACTCCCCATTGGCTGTTTGAATGTATTTGTGGTTTTGTGGATTGGTGGATAAGAGATCACGAGGGTCAAACGTCATCGTGTCTGTAGCCCCGCAATCAAAAATCCATTGGTTTGAGGGTGATTGGCACATAAGCCCAATAGAGGGACTTAAACTGGGCCGTGGGTTTTGGGTTAAATGGGAAACCGTGGGTTTTTGGGAAAAAAGAGAAAAAGGGTTTTTATTTGAGTGGGGTAAGAAAAGGGTGTTAGGGTTTTTTTTGTGTGAGGGTATTTAAAGCCCAAAAAGGCAAGTCCCCATTTGCCTCTTCTTTGTTTTCTCTCTCTGCTAGTCCGTTTCTTTCTCCCTCTCTTTCTTCTGGTTCACCTGTTCCTCCATTGTTGTTTATGAGAGCTTCGGATTTTTGATTGGTTTGTGGGTTTGGCACCTCCTCTTGGTGGAGAAAACCGGTGGCCATGTTAGCCTTGTCGCCGGTTCGATTTGATTGAGCCTTGGTGGCGACTTTCCGCTGCCAGTGGTCCTCCCACCACTCCGGGAAGCCGATGAGTTTAAAACACCCATCTTTGGTATGGCGACTCCCTCCACAGTAACTACACTTCAGGTGAGACTTATCCTCTAATTCACGCCGGAATGACGGTCCATCTGACCGGTGGTGTTTCACGGCCAACCCACTACCAATTTCTGAGGGTATTTTACCCGATGATGAAACGTGGGTCATTATTCCACGTCTTGCAATTTCACGCCGGATGGTAGCAAAAGCTACCTCAACTGTGGGAAGAGGATCTAAGTTCAATAGATCTCTCTTTTCTTTGTCAAAAGACTCATTTATGCCTCCTAAGAACTGAAATAATTTTTGTTTTTGTATGAATGTGTTAAAAATGGTGATGTCCTCATCATGTACCATTGGATTCGGTTGCCTCCTGTCCACTTCAGTCCAAATTGTTGTTAACTTGTCTTAATAATCCTCGAGCGTATCCTTGTTTTGCTTGAGATTATTAGCTTGACAAGTTAGATCGAATATTTGAAGTTCATCTTTTCCACTGTTAAAGAGAACTTCAATGCCCTTCCATAAATCCCTTGCAATGGTATAATCCAGGAACTGATTTATAAGTCCTTTCTCTATGTTTGAAATAATCCAGGATAAAACGATGGAGTCCTTTTGTTTCCATGGCTTATATGCTGAATCTGTGGGACTTAGGGGTTCGTCAATGATGTGGCTGAGACGAACCCTACAGTCTAAAGCTATGTGCATCATTTTGCACCAACTGGTATAGTTATCATGATTCAAATTTTCAGCTATTTTCAGATCTGGTGAGACAATTTCGGTTTGGGTTTGTGGTTGATGCATTTGTTTGAAAAGATTGAACATATGTTCCATCTGTTCTAAAGGTTACAATTTGTTGGTTTGTGTTTGTTGTGTTTTCGGCCATGATTTTGGGTTTACTGGTTTTTGGTTTTGTTTGGTTGGTTTAAAGGTAAGTGATGATAACCGAGGTGCTGCCGATCCCGGAAAACACCGTCGGCTCTGATACCATGAAGAATAGAATAAGCGGAAGATAAAGTTTGGGTTTTAAGGTTATAAATGTATTGATTAATAATGATAATTACAGCCATATAAATATACATCAATGAGACTAACTAAGGAAATAAAATATACAAGGAATAAAAATATAATCAGCTACGATAATTACGGAAGAACAATAATCTCTAATATATCCAGAATATTCCCACAGTTCTAAAGAGAGAAACATAATCGACGAATGAGCTAAATTTCAGTGACATTTTTCTTGTTATTTTACGGTTATATTTACAATATTTTTTGATGAATTTCATATTCCGCCAATTAAGTAGTAGTATGCCAAGATATAGCTTGACTTAATATTACATTGCACATTTGTTTTGTAAAACATGAATATCTTAATGTCTTGACATATTTAACAAACGGATTGACAATTAGGATGACAATTGTGCTTTAGTGGCCGTCGATAGAGCAGTTGGTGATGGTGCCCAGCAACATGAGAAATCTGTTGAACCCGTGACAGTTGAAAATAAAGGCGCCAACATTTCTAAGACGACTTCGGGAGAGTCTTCTTCTAAAAGGTTAAAAAGAAATCGTCTTGCAAATGTGGTAAGCAGCTTTGCGAAACCATTTAAGGACTATCCACAATCAAAAAACCCTCCAAAGCCGAATATCAAAAACGTTTATGAGCTTGTTCAAAAACGTTGCTGGTCTGGATCGACAATAAGTCTTGAAGGCAGCAAAAATATTTTTGAATAACACTGATGAATTTACAATGCTAAAGGAGCTACCTGAAATTTGAAATAAGATTAAGTGTTATTAGGGATGGCAATGGGTCGGACTCGGCTCGGATTATACATACTTTTGCTCCGGATAATAGTCGGACTTTTGTTTTCAGTCCACCTCCACTCGGAGTCGAATTATGCATACTCCATGTTTGCCCCGACTCGGACTCTCGGATCACCAACGGAGTCGGATGCAGTTTAGGATTATTATCAAATAGTATCGTTATGATATTGTACTAATGATTTTAAAGCATACAAAATTAACAAAATATTTTTTATAATACAATCTAACAAAAAAAATATGTACTACAATTTGAATTCAATTTTAACCAGAGAAATAATTCCACTACTACTACAATTTAACAAAATTTTCTCGTATTTTTATTTGACGTATTTTATTTGTCTTGATTTCATTTGTCGTATCTTGATTCATTAATCAAAATAAAGATACCAAGTAGTTTTTCAAAATCGAAAATTACAACTAGTATGAGAGAGAGCTTGAATCAGTCACGTCTAGAGTTTTAAAGGAAACAAATTATAAGTGTAAAAGTCAAATTCAAAGTCAAATGTGCTACAGGGTCGGAGTCGGGTCGGAGTCTCGGATTTTTAATAAGGTCCAACTCCGGTCCGTCTCTAACTCGGACTCGGATCATAAAGTCGGAGTCGGAGTCGGATGACTTTTTTCTCAAATTCGAATCGGATTATTTTCCTTGGATCGAGTCGGATTAGAGTCGGATTCGGACTGATCTGAATTGCCATCCCTAAGTGTTATTATGTTTTATAGTCTTAGTAATGCTCTTTTAAATTAATTTTAGTTCATCATCTTAGATATTTTTAAGAGATTTGTTTATCTTGACTATTTGTTTAGATTCTCATTTAGATGAAATTTTCTACACTTGTAAATATTAATAATGAGTACAAGTAAAAAATGCCTCCTCCATTTGATGATTTTGTCACATTTCTTTATTTGTCAATTTCACTTTGTCTCATTTCTTATTTATTAGGTCTTATTACAATATTACTTTTACTTTTACCTTACTTTCTAGTGGCTTCCTTCACTTTTTATTTTTACGGATAATTCAGCAAATTATGTATCACTTTATAATAATAGTGCCCTCTACTTTAACTTTGTAATCAAATAGTACAATGGGACCAAATGATTGAAAGAATGGAGTTTGTTAAAAAAAAAAAGGATTAATTTTTGAAATTATGATTCCTTATTTTGTGCCCTATAGTGTTTTAATTCGAAACTCCAATTCAAAATATTCAATAATTCCAAACAAACTTTGGGTTTGTAATTTTATAATTGAAAATTGAAGTTGTCAAAACATTGAATTTGTATTTGAAATCATATACTACTTTTTTTTCTCTTTGATTTGTATAAAAGAAAAATTAATTTATTTTTAAGAAAGTGGTAATAATTGAAAAAAGAGAATAAATTGTATAGATGAAATTAAAATAGAGTTGAAATTTATGGATAAAATAAAAAAAATAGTAAATCATTGTCTAAAAATAAAAATAATACAAATTAAGAGAGAAAACAAAAAAATGAACAAATTCAACGAGACACAAAAAGTATATTTTAAAAATTCAAATTTAAAATTGTAACATTCAATGAATTCTTTGTTGACAACGCTACCTTAATTGTTTTTTCAATAAAAATTCTATAACAATTTGATACTAATAAAATACACTTTTTATCTCTTTAAATTTCAATCATAAAACTTAGATTTCTAAAATCCTTGACACAATGGTTGTTAAGCTGCTAGCACAAATCTCGTACAATTATCTATTATATTTTTTTTTCTCGTACAATTATCTATTATTACTTCTTTTGTTTCTTTTCAAATATGTCATTTGTGTTTAGAAGCTACTCATTAATTCTTTTTAATTTGTATTTTATTTTTAATTTATGGATTAAAACATACTTAAACATGTTTGATTAATCTCAATATAAGGTTTATTAATATCTAAATTTTTTCGATCAAAACAAAATCTAGTTTTCTTAATTTTTAATTATACTTAATTGTACTTATTAAGTACTTCTTCGTTCCTTAGATAAATTCTCATTTGTCATTTTGGAATGTTCTAATTGTTCTCATAAAAAAAATTTGGACAAAAAAAAACCTTATTCATCTTCATTTTAATATTTTAATAATATTTTTGATCCCCGTCTATCATCCACTAACTTCATTTTAACATTTTTATCCTTATGATCTTCAAATAATTCCCACTAACCTTATAAAACAAATTTGCATTAGTTGTGTTACACATATTTTTTCACAAACTTTTTTCTAATAGTTTATTAGTGTTTATATGATCCATTCATTTTCTCTATCAAATCTATTATTTCCTTCTATTCATAAAGAATGAGAAATTTTTTTATTGGATCAATTCACTGAAAATATTTCATTTCTATTTTTGTAATTTTTTTTTTACCTTTTACCCTTACTACAATAACACAACAACACATAAATATCAATACCCTTTAGGGAAAAAGAAGATTTTTCACGTAGTGCAAAACCCAAATATCATATTCTCTATGAATAAGATAGAGCATTTAATAAAATAATATATTCACCCTCTAAAATATTTTATTTTTCTTAATTTTCATAAACAATTAAAATGAAAAAGAAAAAGTATAGAATAATAATAAAAAAAGGAAAATTTCACGTGGTAGCTCTGAGGTTTTTGGTTTTCCACGTGGTAACCAAAACTTTTAAAAAATCCACATGGTAACTCTAAGGTTTACTAAATTGTTCCACCATGACCTTTATGCACATAAGACGTTAGCAAAACATTAGGAAATATTAATTTCGAAGCTTTAAGGCTGTTGTACGCCTATATATGCGACTCATCATTTAAAATGCCATCATTTTCAACCATTTCCCCCAAAATACAAACTCAAACTATATCATCTTTGGATTTGGGGAAAAAATATGATTTAAATGAAAAATGGTAGATTTGAGGTTTATATTTTTGGGAAAATGGTTCAAATTGATGACATTTGAAATAGTAAGTCGCATAAATATGCATACAACAGAGATAAAGCTTCAAAATTAACATTTGCTAATGTTTTTATTAGTAAAAAGGTCATGATGAAACATTTACGTAAACCTCAGGGTTATCACGTGGATTTTTTAAAAGTTTTGGTTATCACGTGAAAAACCCAAAACCTCAGATTTACCACGTAGAATTTCCCTAAAAAAAATGAAAAGAAAAGGAATTATTACCTTCATGATTCATGAGATGCTTCCAAGTGCCAACCAACAAGAAGCAAAGCAAGAAAGATTTCCTTAATATCCTATTCAATCTCCAATTTCGTCCTTTTGTATCATCGTCATCATGATCTCTCCTTCAATTCCTCCTATCCTACTTTATCGTACACAAAGGCCGACCCGAGATATTTGAAGACCCGGGTAAAATAGCAGATTGGAACCGTTTTCCTTTACAATTTATAACTTATATAAACCTTTTTCAATTATTAATTTTATTTTCTTGACATGAGACCTGGGCGACAACTCCTTTAGCTCACCCTTAGGGCCGGCCCTAATCATACACCAACACCCTCCTCTTTTAATTTTCTCGTTAATGGATATTTCCTTACACTCTCCAATATTTACACTTTCTCCGAACACTCTTTGCATAATTGCATGCTTACTAAAAATAGTAAAAATCAAGATTCTTGATTCATGGGTTGAAAAAATGGTTTCTGCAACGGCACTTCCACCCTAAAGGCTTGTAATTGGAGTACCTGTTACTATCCCCAGAATACGAGTTATACTCAGAAATAGCCACCGAACTCGGTGGTTGACTCGTCTGAGTCGTTTCTTTTTGACTGAGACTCGGCAATGTAGGAACTTGCACGGCCGTACAAGGGTGACATTGGTTGCATTTATTGTAGCAACTTGGTGGTGTTGACCCTAATCTTGTTTTTTCTTCGCGCAAAACCTCCTGTTTCAATTAAATTATTAATTATATAATATAAATATATCAATCAAGTATATAATAACATAACATGTGAAAATTTGGAAAGTTAGAAATTAGGAGAATTACCCTTGTTAGATCAGAAGGATTGTTGTGATTTTTAAAGGAAAAAACAGGAGAAGAAAATTGGAGAATGGAAAAAATTGAGAAAATGCAATAAATATGAAGGATGGATGAATAATTAAAGGCCATTTAAAGATCTGGGTATTGAATAATTCACCATGAAACATTTAAATTTTTAATATTTATTTTGTTGTTTGTGGGTGAGAAAAAGAATAGTAGAAAATGGAATTCTCCCCGGTTTAATTTCTAGAAATTGAAGTATTTGGTAGTAGTAAAAAGGGGCAATGAATAAATGCATAAAGGGGTGAAAGAAAGGAAGAAGAAGGAATGATTATTAGTGATTTTGTTTATTAATGATGAGAGAAGTAATGAGAAAAAGAAGAAGGGAAAAACAGAGGAAAAAGATATTAATGAGGAGGTTGGGGAAGGTAAACCTAGTAGCTAAGGATAGTCAATGAGTCATGGTATAAGACCTCATTGGACCCGTTCAAACTCTCCCCTATTCTTAGTACAATAGATCGTCTCTCACAATAATTTGTGTTCTTAGATCTGATTTGAAAATTTGAGATTTAAGCAATTAGGCACAGTTCCAAGTCAAAAAATAAATGGTTTAGAACCCTTTTTCATGACTTGTTTAATGTCCAAATCAATTTCGGACGTAAATTTAGCTCACATCCGAACAATTATACAATGTAGAACCTATCGACCCAATTTAGTAATGAAGCCTTTATATTTAAAATAGTTAATTATGAATAGTTTAAATGAAGACCATGTAAAACTCATTTGAGATCAAATACCCATGAGACCCAACCCCTCTAGCAATAATCTAAAAACCTTTACAACCTATAACTATAGTACTCTATCGTGTTAGCCTGTTAGTTTTAGGTATAGATATGAGTATTAATGTTATGTTATACAATCTAATTTTGTCAAGTAAATTGATTAAATGATTTTGAACCTCTAAACTTGCGGTAACGGTTGCGATGACGGTAATGGAATGATGATGCAGTAATAGAAGAGATGTGTTAATCATTTCGTCTAAATATCAGTCAAAACCATAAGATATCTCTTAACGTGACCCAAAATGCAGTTTTATACACCTTTACAACGCAAAAAATATCAGTTCGTTTATTTTGAAAACCTTTACAACGTGGTTGATGCAATGCCACCTTGTTTTTATTCTATGACCTCTACTCTAAGTAAAAAGTTTAAAAATTAGCTTATTCATAGTAATAAGACATACTCACTAATTTACCAAACCCTAAGATTAATGAACCATGCATCAAACATTCATACATGACAAAATAAGCAAAAAAATTTCAAAAAAGCAAACACCGCAAATATGATAGCATAGGAAGTGATATGATTTTGAAATGTTCATTTGTCACTCACATTTTAATTATCCCACATCTGTGAAAGAGAACAGTATGCATCAATTATTAACTCAAGGAGTAATACTATTACCAATTGGTTTTAGTAATAAACTTTCTTTGAGTTTATGAATGGACTACTTTTCCTTCTCCTTTTCTATCGTATAATGATAATACAAATTGTAAAGTAGTCCTAAAAGAAGTCCTAAAAGTTAAAAAGTATTCTAAAGAAGAGTAAAAGCCATAGAGAAGCACATAGTAAATAAGTCAAATGGGACCGCAAGTCCATATTAATGCAAGTGTGGCCGTGCAGAAAGGACTGCATTATCTAGAAAACAGATGTGGGAATCCTGCATTACTGATGTTGATTTTACATTCTTCTTCACATGCTTTTTATAAATACTCCTAATCACTCTCTGCACTCTACTCTGCACCACTGATTACTACTGTTCTATACTACACCACTTTTACTTAATTAAGCAACTTTTTTTTTCACTTTTGCTTAATTCAATTCTACTCTTATTAGGTTTAAGGATACTGAAATTTTTGTCATTCTTCCAAATCTAAGTCAAAATCATTTTATTATTACGCCTCTCAATTAATTTAGCGGTCCCATTTGCTTGGGCATACTTGTCGAGATAAATTTTTGACTTTAATATCTCTAATTGTGCTTAATTATGAAAACTTGATAAGAATAATCCTTGCATTGTGACGAATTAAATAAGATCTCACATGACTTTTTTTTAACTTATGAATTACGAAATTGATGAATAGTGTAAAAAACCAAATACGACAACTAAATTGGTTCGAAGGGAGTATTATGCTTTCGTTTTCGTTTAACTGAAAAGAATATGTGTGTAAGCATTTTGGATACTGATTAACTTCCTTTACATTGTATCTTATTTTGTTGTTAAGATGTTAGGTAAAAATGACAAAAAAAAAAAAAGTATTTGTACTTGGGCCTTGTTTTCTAAGCTTATTAAAGCTTAAATTTTTATACAGCTGGTTTTGGGCAAGATCGTCTCAAATTGAGATAAGAGTGGGTCGGCCCAATTTGCGTGCCTTACATGCTATCTCTCTTTTTTTCATTTTCTGGGCATTTTTCAATTTTAATCTTAAAGATATCAATTTTGACCTTAAAGATATCAATTTCAATTTAAAGTAGTACTTCAACATATCAATTAAAGTAAAAGTTTCAATTTGAGTCTATAAGTGATCAATTTTGACATTAAAGTGATCAATTTCTTCCTAATATATAGTTCTGCTTCAAAATTTTAGAACAAAGTTGTATAAAATGGCATTATTATATCATTCTATGGATGAATTTCAAATAACGAATGAACGGTCAATAAAACTATCAACAATTAAGTTTAAACTAAATGTTATACAATATATCTATACAATTTGAATACTTATTTTTAAACGATAATTGAATATTAGAAATTCAAAATGGAGTTGGATTATAAAAATATCATTGTCAAATTATATGTCATAATTTAATTATTCACTTATTCAATTTGAACTAAAACTTATACAATATCTTTATAGACTTTGAAATACATATTTTGAAAACGATAATTGAAGCTTATACGTTCAAAATTGAGTTAGATCATAAAACATCAAATACATAGATAGAAATTGTTAGAATATTTCTAGAATATTTAGGAGATATTCTCGGGAATATTTTAGGGAGTAATTATAGTAATTGTATATTTATGTAATATTCTTAATTAGGTAGCTTTAGAGGTATAGCTTGTATATAAACCGATTATGTGATTAATGGAAGATTAACACAGCCTAATTGAAAATCCTAAACTTTGTGTTCTACCCGAAATCATGGTATCAGAGCAGCAACGATTCTGAATCGTTTTTGCTGCTTCATCACATACCCAAACCAACCTTTGAAGAAACCCAAAAATTTAGAAATCAAAAAAAAAAAAAAAAACAAACTCACGGCTTCAAAAAATCAAGCCATAAAACCTGACAGTAATCAACCCATATAAGTGGGGCTTCGTTGTTCAATTCATATACAACTACATTATATTTAGTATTCTGTGATAAAAAAAAATCAAAGGCCTCCTTTCAACTCTCAAAGCTTGTGCTACCGTCAACAATGGCAACTTTACAAAACCCATATAAAATTCAATTGAAGGTGGTGCTTAAATTGGATCTTCACGATGATAGCTATTCCAAGCAAAAAGTTTTAAAAATAGTCTCCTCTATTTCTGGTCTTGATTCAATCTCAATGGATATGAAGGAGAAGAAACTTACAGTAATCGGGGACATGGATCCTATGACAGTGGTTAAGAAGTTAAGAAAGACTTATTACACAGAAATTCTCTCAATTGGTCCAGCAAAAGAACCCGAGAAGCCAAAGAAGAAAGAAGAAGTGGTGTTGGAATGTACCACAAAAATGGAGGAGAGAGATAGCCTCTCTCATTGTGACGGCTCACAATATGGAAGTATAGGGTTTGCAAAGAAGACACAAAAAAGAGAGGGCACACAACATTTGGGCCGACCCTTTAATAAAGAACAAGGGGGTCCCATGTGTGATTCACTCTCATATAAGGCCTCACATGGCACGACCTTAAATATTTTTTGAGGTGTTTGGATTTTTGATTGCGGGGCCACGGACACTATGTCCTATGACCCTAATGATTTTGTTGACAGTACAAGGTCGTTAAAAAATATAATTAAAACTGCAAATGGTGATGAAATTAAAGTGGAAGGAGCTGGAGCTATTTATTTTTAATAGTCGACTCACTTTAAAAAACTGCTTATATGTCCCTGATTTATCTCATAAATTGTTGTCTGTGAGTCACCTCACGAAGGAGCTTAACTGCACTGTTCTTATAAAACCCGGTTGTTGCATTGTGCAGGATGCTCAGACAGGAAGAACTATTGGGCGTGGCACCGAACGAGGTGGACTTTACTACTTCGAGGAGGAGACTCAAAAAGGCAACGCAGTTCTTGTTCGTGGGTCTGATGAAAAACAATTGTGGACTTGGCATTGTCGGCTTGGACATCCGTCGATCGGGTACTTAGAAAAAATTTTTCCTACATTGGTTAAAAATAAATCTGAGTTCAAATGTGAAACCTGTATTTTGGCAAAGAGTCACAAACACTCTTATCATAGTAGTTTGAGTAGAGCTGATGTTCCTTTTATGATTATCCACTCTGATGTTTGGGGCCCTGCGCCTGTTGTTGGTATTCATGGCTATATGTATTATGTTTCTTTCATTGATGATTGCACTCGCATGAGTTGGATATATTTTTTGAAACATAAATCTGAAGTGTATGAAGTGTTTATTGACTTTTACCATATGATTTGTACCCAATTTCAAGCCCAGCCTAAAATTCTCCACTCTGACAATGGTAGAGAATTTGTGAACCATAACATGCAAACCTTCCTTAATAAAAAAGGCCTTATTCACCAGACCTCATGTCCTGATACCCCTCAGCAGAATGGAGTTGCTGAAAGGAAAAACAGAACCCTTCTTGAGATGACCCGTGCTATTATGCTTGAATCCCGTGTTCCCACATATCTTTGGCCTGAAGCTATTGCCACCGCTAACTATCTCACAAACCGCCTACCCACAAAAGCCTAGCCTACCATACACCCATTGACACATTCCAAACCTTTCATTCCCTACCTTTCTCTCATTCTTTACCACCCCGCATCTTTGGATGTAGTGTCTTTATTCATCAACCGAAGCGAGTGCGTAATAAACTGGAACCGAGAGCCGACAAATGTGTTTTTTTGGGATACGGGAGAAACCAAAAGGGATATAGGTGCTATGATCCGTCTACTCGGAAGATACATACTACTATGGATTGTGATTTTATCGAGGGGGATTTCTACTATCACCATCCTCGATGTCAGGGGGAGAGGGTGAATGACGATCTCGGATGGTTAGTTGGTTCATTCCCTATGTTTGAGTCAGACCCGAAAGAACAAGTAGGTACTGCCACTGAGTTATCTCCTCAAGTTGTTCAGCCACACTCCTCTTTGCCACTTCCAGTTCTGTCTGATCATCAGGTGAGTAGTTTGGATAATAGCATTGATGTTGTTGATGTTGATACTACTATACTTGATGTTGTTGATGATGCACCTATACTTGAGATTGCTGATACAGGACATGGTACAGAAACTGTGCCCCAGGATGACACACCAAATAGTAGGGAGATTCCCTATGTTTTACCTCCCCGGACTACTCGGGGTGTTCCACCGAAAAGGTATGATCTATGAGGCGAAACGATCGAGATATCCTATTGGGACTCCTAGTGAAGGGAACCTGTCGCAGAGTGCTCTTGCTTTCAATACTGCTTTGTATAGTACCAAATTTCCTGCTACAGTTGAAGAAGCTCTTGCGACTGATCATTGGCGAAAGGCGATGGAAGAGGAAATCAGTGCTCTGAAAAAGAATGGCATGTGGGAGAAATGCAGATTGCCTGACAGGAAAAAGGTCGTTGGTTGCAAATGGGTCTTCACAGTTAAATATAGAGCTCATGGGACGATCGAGAGATACAAAGCTCGTCTTGTTGCGAAAGGCTACACTCAGACTTATGGGGTTGACTATTCAGAGACCTTCTCTCCAGTAGCAAAGTTAGACACTATTCGGGTCCTGTTTAGTCTGGCTGCTAATTTGGACTGGCCTCTTCACCAATTTGATGTGAAGAATGCGTTCCTTCATGGGGAACTACAGGAGGAAGTATACATGGAAGCACCTCCAGGGTTTACATCTGAGTTCTCGAACCAAGAGGGTTGCAGACTGAGGAAAGCTCTTTATGGGTTGAAGCAGTCACCTAGAGCCTGGTTTGGGAGGTTTACATCTACTATGAGGAGATTTGGGTACAGACAGAGTCACTCAGACCATACTTTGTTTCTGAAGAAACAGAGAGGGAAAATAACTTGTTTAATTATATATGTTGATGATATGATAATCACAGGGGATGATAGAGCAGAGATCGAGAATCTAAAGCGGAGACTGTTCCAGGAGTTCGAAATGAAAGATCTGGGGAGGCTGAAATACTTCTTAGGGATTGAGGTTCTGAGATCAAACAGAGGAATCTTCATCTCACAAAAGAAGTATGTGATGGACTTGTTAGCTGAGACAGGGATGATGGACTGTAAGCCCATCGAAAATCCGATGATGATGAACCATGGGTTACAGATCCTTGAAGGTGCAGAAATGGCGGATTGTATGCAATACCAGAGACTAGTGGGGAAACTGATCTACTTAGCTCACACGAGGCCAGACATTGCGTATGCAGTAGGGGTTGTGAGTCGTTTTATGCATAAACCACAGGTACAGCATATGGAAGCCGTCACTCGTATACTGAGATACTTGAAAGGAACTTCTGGGAGAGGAGTCTTGTAGCATACACAGATGCAGATTGGGCTGGAGACAGAGATGATAGGAAATCGACTTCTGGATACTTTACTCTTGTGGTCGGTAACTTGGTAACTTGGAGGAGTAAGAAACAGAAAGTGGTGGCTCTATCAAGTGCAGAAGCTGAATTCAGGGGAGTTGCAAAAGGAATCCAGGAAGTCTTATGGCTCAGGAAGTTATTGACTGATCTTGGCTTCCCTCCTAAAGGAAGCTGCAAATTGTATTGTGATAATCGAGCAGCAATTAATATTTCAGAGAATCCAGTCCAACACGACAGAACAAAGCATGTAGAGGTGGACAGACATTTCATTAAAGAGAAACTCGAGAATGACATCATCAAGCTACCTCACGTCAAGTCAGAGGACCAGCTAGCAGACATCCTCACTAAAGCTGTGGGAACGCAGTGGTTCGACGAAGTTTTGAGCAAGTTGAGTATCAGAGATCCGATGACTCAACTTGAGGGGGAGTGTTAAAATATTTCCAGAATATTTAGGAGATATTCTCGGGAATATTTTAGGGAGTAATTATAGTAATTGTATATTTATGTAATATTCTTAATTAGGTAGCTCTAGAGGTATAGCTTGTATATAAACCGATTATGTGATTAATGGAAGATTAACACAGCCTAATTGAAAATCCTAAACTTTGTGTTCTACCCGAAATCAGAAATTGATCAGTTTAACGCAACAATTGATCACTTATAGGTTCAAATTGAAATTTTACTTTAATTGATATGTTTAAGTACTACTTTACATTGAAATTGATATCTTTAAAGTCAAAATTGATACCTTTAAGGTCCAAATTGAAAATTTATCAGAAAAATGAAAAAAAAAAACGAAACTTGGAGGGCAAAAGGCACGCGTGTAGTACACGCGCCTAACAATGGGCCAGCCCAGATCTCGTCTTAGAGTAAGACGATCTCGTTCAAGTTTTTGTGATTTTTATATGAGAATATAAAAGTAATGTACTGTCATAAATTGATCCATACTCAATTAACTGTTAATATCTAGGGGATTTTTGTATTGACAGATAAACATTTAAGAGAAAAATAAAAGTTAATCTATATAAATAAAGGTAAATGGATGAAAATTTAAAAAGAAAATAAAAGATAAAAAATATATTAATCTGGATAAAAAAAAGAAAAAGTAAACTGATTAACCATATTTTATAAGAAGGGAAATGCTATCCCTCCATTCTTCACTAGGTTAGATATTTTTACCTCCTAAATCAAGAGACTAATTTTATAATTATTTCTTACCTAGAACATGATTAATATCACGTAATATTCTACTCTAATTACCTTTTTTTGTTAGTCTGACTTTTATTTTTCTTATAAATATTTATTCACAATGTAAGCATAATGATAAAAGAGAACTAGTTATTTAATATTTACCCATACAATGCGCGGATTCATAAATATTTTTTTCCCACAAAAAATATCCTATTAATATGAAATATTAACATTTTATTAAAAATTATAAAGTATTAATATTAAATATTTGAAATTTATACTACCCTCTCTCTAAAAACCTCCCCCTGTAGAGCGTTTCTCCGCCCCGCCATGGCATACAGGCGGCGAGGCCGACCACCGAGGAGTAGGAGATCACCGGCGTGCTAGGATTTATTTCAACCCTCTGTTAGTGTTCGCTGGATTCCCAAATCAGCGATGTGTTGGTCGACTAAACCCTAATTTTAAAACTCTTAAAATCCAAATGTCCATGGCCTGAATTGAGGGTTTGATACCACTTTAATGGAGTATCTCCTTCCCAGGCGTGTCTCTGAGGTGCTACTGAACCCATATCATACGGGTTATGGGTTAAACCCTAAAATTGTTTTCGTCAAATCGAGCCTGGGAGTTCGAAGAAATCGAAGCTTCGTGTGTTTGGTGACTTCCTGTCCCCCATGGAAGATTTCCAAACTCGCTTGAAGATGCTCATGAAGCCAATGGTTTTGGGATGCTCAACGAATTTCTGGGTTTCATTTGCCGTCGGTTTAGGTTTTTCTGAACCTGTTTGAGAAACCCTAAATTGAGCGATAGTTTAAGATTAACCCTAAATGTATTTTCGAATATCAACTCCCGATTCAATTCTAAATTGAACTAGGGGTTGTGTTGTAAGGTTGGTTTGAAGGATTCCATGATAGAGTTTTGAAGCTGAAGGGTTATTTTCATGGTGGAACCATGAGATTCTCCGACATGTGTGAAAGTTCGGGTTGCGGATGATTATGCAGACGATCTTGTAGCCCTATGGAAGCTAGACGCATCTGTGGAGATTCAACAAGGTTTTGAAACAGGTGCTTTTAGTTTTCGGAAGCTAAACCCTTTCTCTTTGTTCGTAATGCTTAAAGCCCAATCTGGGTTTGAAATGTCTGATCTATACGCAATTGTCTTCTGACTCGTGATGGAAATAATTGGAATTCCATCTCTTCGAAGCCTCTAAGGGCATCACTCCTCTGCCGGTGAAGAAGGTGGAAACTAGACCCATTTTGGGCTTGTATTGGCGATGTGTATGAACTGCTGTATGTAGTTATGTCTCAAGAGGGTATCAATCTTAGATTGATATTTCCTGTCTTCTTACAAACAAAGGGAAAACCCCATGTTTGGGCCTTTCTCAATAGGTATTGTGCTTGTTAAACGACTTGAATGAAGCTTAGTTATGCTCATGGTATAAGCTGCAGGGTATGCTGTTAATGAAGTCCAAACTCTTTGTAATAGATTATTGTATAGGAAGGTTATCATACAAGTTGTATTTGCTAGATCATAGTTAGTATTCTTGAGGTGTAGATTTCTCCGTAACTATGGTGTTTCTATACCAATTTGCAGTGTGATGCTAGTTTCTTGAGGTGGTCTGGGCGAACTTGGGTTTACGAGGGAGAGTTCTTTAGCCGTTTATAGGTTAATAAGCATAGCTGTTCCTGATTTGTTAGGGGAGGCTGTATTGAGTGGGTTCGCATTGGTTCCCCCTTCCTCTAACTTGGAAACTATGAATATCGGCCTTTTTTCTGGAAGTAATCGAATCCCCTCCCTCTATGTCCCCCTGATTCTTCTCCCTGTGCAGTCAAGGGTAACCAGGTGTTCATAAAATCCTCCTGAAGTTATAATTATTCTTGATATGTATTTTGGGCTGTTATACTGTGTGGAGTCTTAGATGTCTAGAAGCTTTACCTGCTACACCTAGGAGTGGCTGTGTTGCACTAGTGGAAAAAAGCCAATTGCTGCGGTTTTTTTAGGGGTATTGGCTGCGGTTTTGTCTCGCAGCCCTTGGAGTAGCAGCAAATGAGATTTTATTATTCGCTGCGGTTCTAAAAACCGCAGCCTATAGTCATTTTTCAAAAATCATAAAACAGCATTTGCTGCGGACATAAAACAACCGCAGCCAATAATGTATGTACTTTATTATTTTTTTTTGTTTTATACCTAAAGGAACGAAATCAAAATCAATGAACAACAAACGAACAACAAACGAAATCAAAATCAATACTCAACATCAAAAACTAGATCTATGAACAACAAACGAAATCAAACGTTTTTTTATTAATATGAAATCAAGATAAATCAAAGAACAACAAAAGTACTAAATTTACATCATAAAAAAAATGAAATGAACATCAAAACGACATCTTAAAAAATACATCAAAACGAAGAAATCCTTGAAGAACAATATTTAAAATTTACAATAATCAAAAATTTACATAGCAGAAATCGAAACGAAATCGTTGAAGAAGATGAAGAGAACATTAAAACCCATATCTTCGAAAATCAAGATCTTCAAAAATTTACATCAAAACGAAATGAACATCATAAAAAACCCAGAACATCCCAGATCTTCAAAAACCCAGAACATCATAAAAAACCCAGATCTTCAAAAATCAAGATCTGAAATCCTTGAAGAAGATGAAATCCTAAACCGCAGAAATCCTTGAAGAGCACGAAATTGAAGAACACGAAGAAGATTGTTGAGTGTTGATGAAATCGAAGAAATAGAGAAAAGAGTAAATTGTTGAGTGTTCATTTTTTAGTAAACAACATCTAAAATTTGGTTTGATGAAGAAGATGAGCAAGATTATTGAGGAGGGAAGAGTAAATAGAGAAAAGAGAAAAGATGAGAAATCCTGGAAGAAGATGAAATCCTAAAACGGCGCACCACAATAAGAGAGAAAGGGTTTTAATTAGGTTTAGAAAGAGTATGATTGAGGGGCCTCATATTATATACTCCGTGTGTCATAGCATTTAAAAAAACAAAAAAAAATACCCACAATTTGCTGTGGACATACTATAAACCGCAGCAAAAAATAAAGTTCAAATTTTTTTAGGTCATTTGCTGCGGTCGTAGCAAGAACCGCAGCAGATAATAATGTTCTAATTTTTTTTGTTATTTGCTGCGTATTTATAAAAACCGTAGCATTTGATGCGCCGCCTATGACGTTTTTTCCACTAGTGTTGGTATGTGAGTATAGGTGGAATTGCTGGTGCCTACTTCTACGATGGCAACCTGCACACACATTGGCTAGACTAATTCCAATGGTCAAGTTGGCCCCTGTTCTGTGCACTTGCCGCTGTCAAGTACAGGATACTACAATTGCAGTCTTGTGGCTTGGTTTACCAACATACACACCTGCCGGAACGACGGGTCTTTGGCCCTGGTTCATGCGCGTTCTGCTGTTAATGATGCTGGAATTAAGCTGCTTAATGAAAGGAATGCCTCCAGATGATACTTCAAATGCTATGAAGCTTGTTGGTGGACTTATTGGGGGCTTTGATCAAGTGCTGATTGCTAGCATGCCTACCAACTCCAAGTTCACTCATTGTGTTGATTTGTAAATGTTGAGCCATGGGCTTTTTTGGTTTTTGCTTAGGATAGGCCTGGCCTTTTTGTTAGTGGCCTTTTAGTTTGTCTCTCTGTAAATGTTGATATGTAATTGTTACGTTTTCCTTTTGGTGTTGTCGCTCCCTGCCTAGCGAATGACGAGAGGCCTGTCTCTTGGACCTTAGGCGGGGAGGGTCATCCTAGTCTCTTGAATTGCTTTTGTAAGCTTCGGCTATTTTTCCTAGCATTTTATAAAACTTACTTTGCCAAAAAAAAATATTTGAAATTTATATAAACATAAGCAAAAAATAAAATCAATTGGAGTCATCATATTTAATTATTTAATAGTTTTCTACCGAACATGGAAATAAAAATGTAACTTAACCACAAAAAAAAACATTTCATAAACGCCATTTGCTTTATCGGGGACATTGGGTTGCCGACGATACATCAATAACCTACAAACAATGATATAAATTAGAAAACATTTCTTTTGTATGAGTTGAATCAAAAATTATTAAAAATATATAGGTCAATACCTCATATGTTTGAGAAACTTCCTTGAACACAACATTAACACTAGTGGAAAAAAAGCCATTGGCTGCGAGACATAGGCTGGGGTTTTTAGAAAAACCGCAGCAAATAACCCAAAAAAAACATATAGGCTGCGGTTTATCACTTTGACCGCAGCCAATGACCATTAAAAAAAAAACCTAATTGAAGAGGCGCCTATATGGATATATATTAAAATCAGAAAGAAGAGGCGCGCCATTAAAATCAGAACTACGCCTCAAAAAAAAACCTAATGCGATTTATCTCTTACTAAACCTAATGCCTCCTTCTTTCTAATTAAGCGCCTCCTTCTTCTTCTTTCTAAAATCAGACCTCCTTCTTTCTAAAACAGTTTATCTCTTTTTCCATGATTATTTTTGAATTGTGGTTTACAGGTACATGGTCCAAGCATGCTACCTACCTTGAATATGAGAGGAGATGTTATAATGGTGGATAGATTTTCATATCGATTCGAGAAAGTGGAGCTTGGAGATGTTGTTCTTGACTTCTTGTTACATCACCAAATAACCCTTTAAGGGTTTTGACTAAACGGGTTTTGGGTTTGGAAGGCGATGTTGTTTCTTTCAACGTTCATGATGGGCTGCTGACTTTGGTGGTAAGTTGTCTATTTTGCTGTAATTTATGTTTGTGTTATTGGGATCTTTGGTTGTGTAAATCGTTTTTTAGATCTAGATTTTGGCTGATTTATAGATCTAGATTTTGGCTGATTTTTGCTTCTAGATCTCGATTGTGGCTGATTTGTTTATCTTTCGGCTGTGGCTGATTGTTTACAAATTACAGTTTTGTTATTCGTTCTTCTTCATCAATTTGAGTAAACGCTATTGAAATTGAAGATCGATGCTGGTGAATATGTATTTTGTTAAATTGAAGATCGAGGCTGTGGCTGTGGCTGATTTTGTTTATTTTTTTGTTTAAATTTCTTTATGTTTGTTTTTGTGTATTTTGTTAAATGTTGTAATAAATTACTTATGGAATTTTTATTTTGTTAAATGTTTATTTTATTTGTTTTATTTTTATGCTGTAATAAACGAAAAAAAATAATTAAAAAAAATTGCCCTCAAAGGTTGCGGTTCTTGCAATAAGATTTTGTCATCTGCTGCGAAACCTAGTGCTGCGGTTTTTGTGAAAATGGTCTATAGGCTGCGGTTTTTAGGACCGCAGCCAATAAGATTTTGTCATCTGCTGCTATTCCTAGTGCTGCGAGTCAAAACCGCAGCCTATATTGGCAAAAAAAACCGCAGCCAATAGGTTTTTTTCCACTAGTGATTATAAGTAGTAGTACATGTGATGTTTTTATCATCACATATTAAAATCTTTAGCCCTCTTCTGCTTGCAACACGTGATACAGCCACATATAGTTGACCATGGCTGAAAACATGTTTTGGCAGAAATAACCCAACATTTGACAAAGACTGTCCTTGACTTTTCACTAGTGCAAAAATCGCCAATTACTGCGGTTTTTTTACGGGTATTGGCTGCGTTTTTGTCTCGCAGCCCTTGGAATAGCAGCAATTAAGAAAACGTTATTGGCTGCGGACATTAAAACCGCAGCCCTTTAGTCATTTTTCAAAATAAAAAAAAAAACATTGGCTGCGGACATATACAAGAACCGCAGCCCTTTAGTCATTTTAGAAAATAAAAAAAAAATTCAAAATCTGAAAATGAACCCAGAAAACGATGAACATGGATAACATTAAACATAAAAAAACCAAACGACTCAGAAACGACTATCAAACCAAACGATGAACATGAACATTAGACATAAGAAAATGAACATTGAACATAAAAAAAACCCCAGATCTATCAAACCAAACGACTCAGAAACGAAATTAAAAAATCTAAATTAAAACGTCCAAGAACGAAATTAAAAAAAAACGAAATTAAAACCAAACGAAATTAAAATCTTGAACACAAATTCCAGATCTTCCATATCTTGAACACAAATTCCAGATCTATCAAACCAGATCATCCATATCTTCCAAGAACGAAATTAAAAAAAAAAACAAACGAAATTACAATCTTTACCCATAAATTACAATCTTCAAAAAAGAAACGAAGAACTTACAAAAAAACGAAATTTACATCAAATGAGAACATTGATGAAGGTTTTGAAGGAAACGAGAAGAATTTTACACCAAAATCTTCGAAATCTTCAAGGACGCCATTGATGAAGGTTTTGAAGCAAATGAGAACAAACCGCAGCAGCCTTTGATCTTGAAATTACCCGATCTTGAAATTACCCGATATATATTACCCAGATCTTGAAGATAAGGGTTTTGAGAAGAATTTTAAAAAGAATTTCGAATCAGAGAAATTGTAATGAAAGAATTTCGAAGATAAGGGTTTTTGAGAAAAATGAAGATAAGGAATGAATTTGAGATTGAGTTTTTTAGGAAATGAAATGAAGAATTAGAGGGAGAATGAAGAAAATGAAGAGGTGTGTATGGGACGGCTAGGTTTTTTTTATGAAATGAAGAGGCTTGTATGGGTACAGCTAGGTTTTTTTATTTTAAATGTTGAATGAAGAAGGGAGGCGTGTATGGGCGCGTATATGGGCTTTTTTTTACTTAATTATTTGCTGCGGACCCAAATAAAACCGCAGCCATTACTTAAATTTCACTTATTGGCTGCGGACATATAAGCAAACCGCAGCCATTGATCAATTTTTTTAAAAAATTTCATATATTGGCTGCGATTACACAAAAACCGCAGCCAATTAGCAGCAGCCAATAGCTTTTTTTCCACTAGTGTTTGTTAATATTCATAGCAAAACATATGCTTAGAGGAAACTGCCTTCTTTGTATCTTAACAAGCAGATTAGCATTATCAGTTGGAGTAAGAGTGATACGTGGAATAAGAACAGTATGTCCCTCTTTACATCCTGTAAGAATCTTAACCTCTATAATATGTTCCCCCAGACGACTTACAATCCGCCTTGTGCCATTGCACAAACCAGCTGATTGATCAATATTCCTAAGCAACATAATTGGCACATCTTTTTTTAATCTGATTTCATGATTCGGTAAACCAGAACATTTTATTGTGTTTGGAAACTCAACTGAGAATGCATTGTTTTGATTGTTGACGAAACCATCTGCTTTGCTTATAGAATCTGAGCTCAAGTACACTTTTTCCTCACCGTGTATTAGTGACATTCATAATCATTAACTCTGCCAACAATTTCATTGGTAGGGGCTTGAACAGCCCTGTCATAGAAAAAGCTTACATCGCTCACTTCGCCTATTAGATTAGGATATGTGTTATGAATAATTGACGCAATCGGATCTTGTACATTTTCCATCAAAATATCTTCTGGGATATCAATCATAACTTCACCATCATTCGGTCCTCCAAGTTTTCCATCTCGAATATTGAGTATCCAATCAGCAAATTCTCTTATTTCATCAGCATCACTTAAATCATTACGGAGCCTCATGTTTTTGGTTAATCGCAACACTTTACATGAGTTCCATAAATAGGAGGAATTAATAGCAGCAAATACAATATCTTGTCGAGTTCCTTTCGGAATGACAGAGAGTATCTGACGAAAATCACCACCAAATACAACTACCTTGCCTCCAATTAAGAAATTATTGACCTTAAAGTAAACGAATGATTTTCTTATAAAGTGTTAATAACAAAAATATTTCCTACCTTGATGCTTATTGAAAATAATTTCCCAAAGTAGTGTTCATGTAGGTGAGGATTAATACTAAGCTACTTTAGTTTTGGTTTGGAACTTCCAAACCTCAATGTGAGAATTGTTGGAATATTTTTTTGAGTGATTGAAGTATATTTGAAAGTGTTCTTCGATTTGTAATGAAAAAAAGTGAAAGTCGCTTCTCTTGATATTTCCATAGCTAGCCACAAATACTTAATGTATTTGAGACTTGGATCATTCTAAGTAAACTAACTGTAAACATGTTTAAGCAATCCTAAAATTCACTAGTGGAAAAAAGCTTATTGGCTGCGGTTTTTATGCCACTATAGGCTGCGGATTTGGACCCAAGCCCTTGTGGTAGCAGCAAGTAATATTAAAGAACGGCTGCGGTCAAAATACGTAGCTAACAAGAGGCTCATTGGCTGCGGTCAAAATTATGCGTACTTTAATTAATTAACAAACCATACATAATAAATAAACTATATTGTGATTGTTCATACATAAATAAACTATATACAAAATTAAATTACATACATAATTAATTAAACTACATACATATACACAAGTAAATTACATACATAATGAATTAACAAACAAAATACACATATAAAAATAATTAACAAACTAAATATAACAACTGGAATAAAATGTAAAACTTAAAAATTAAAGAACTTAAAGAACTTAAATTATCAACAAACTAACAATAACATCAAATATATAAACACATAAACATATCAAACAAAATCAAAATAAAAATCATACCTTGAATTTTTGCGGAGCTCGAGTACAGGCTAACCAACGCACAGTTCGGCAAGCAAACGGGAATCAATTTGGGATTATGTAACCTATACAATGAAAAACCAAATCAAAATTAGTATAAAAAAATAAGCCTTAAAACACAACAAAGATTGAAAAACTTAAAATTAGCTTTAATTATAAAATTAAACCTTGAAGAAAAACAAGAACTAAGCCCAAATTTTCGTAGGTTTTGAAGGAAAAACAATAATGGTGTGTTGAAATTTCGTGGGTCTTTGAAGATGAGAAGCTAGCAACAATGGTGTATTCGAAAATCTAGCAACAGTGTTTGAGGATTTTCTATGTTTTTGAGAAGACTTTGAGAAGAATTTCGAAGCTTTTGAGAAGAATTTCGAAGAATTTTGAGAAGAATTTTGCAGACTTTCGAAGAACAGTAGGGCAACAGTAGGTTTTGAGAAGAAGAAGAAGAAGAACAATAGGTTTTTGCAAACTTTGAAGAAAATTTCGAAGCTTTTGAGAAGAAGAAGAAGAAGAAGAAGAAGAAGAAGAACAATAGGTCTTTACTGAATTTCCGACACCTTGAACGAAACCAAAATCGTGAAGTACATAAAAAGAAAATGGAAAAGAATTTAGATAAACGTTAAAGCATAACTTTTAAAAGGTGAGTAAAAAAAATTCGGCAGCATCTACCTTAAAACTGTGCATCTTTTATAGAAAAACAAAAGTTATTTAAAGTCTAATAAAGTAAAGGCATCACGACCTATCAGAACTATATCACGGCGGAAAGATTAATCGTCGGCTTCTGAAATCAACATGCTAAACATGGATCGTGGTTCCGGTGTCAGCGCTTGCGTTTTGAATTAACTAGACTCTTTAAAACCACACAATTTATAAACTACGCAGCGGAAATGACATATACAAAAAAAAGGAGGACATGTGCCTCAAACCAAAAACATAAACAAATTTAAATACAATAAACTACATCTAGCGTCAAAATAAATGTAACATCGCACGCTTCAACGTTCTCACTCATCCCCCCCTATGCAATGCATAGAAGCTCCATCACCTGTAATGTCTATCAATGATGTCTCCGCTGCTCAACGTAAGATCATAGACCAACGCGTCATAGCAGGGCCATCAAAGACGAGCAATCAACAAAGAAAACAAACAGTACACGTCAGCATTTAACATCATATCATAATAAGGCATAAATAGCATCAATGAAGTGTGCCATAATATGAGGGGATTTCACAATACTCCAAGTGTCAATCATGATCACCGAACATCAGTTCCTACTTCTCACTATCAATTCCATTTTATTCACTTCTTTTCGACTTCATAACTTCTTTTCGACTTTATAATTGCTCGGTATCACTTAAACCAAGAGCTTAACCACTTTTAAATACTTATATATATGTGACTAGAGGCCACCATATTGGGGTTTGCAAGACCCACATGGCCACACCTCGACCAAAGGGCAGTGACGAGCCATACCGGCGCCCAATGGTAAAGTATGAACATACCCCCGTACAGCGACCATATATAGATGATCCTACCTCCGGGAACTAAAGCCACTGGGGTACCTAACCAGGGGAGCCACAATAATCCAACAAATCTGCTATCTCATCAATAAGGGACTCCTTCCCATTACAACCAACAAGTTTCTTACTCCATCACTAAGGGATTTATTCCCATTTCATTTCACCTTATTCAATACTTTCTTACTCCATCACCAAGGGATTCTTTCCCATTCATAAACATAATCCAACCACATTAGTAAGGGGACCCTTCCCTATTCAACTAACATGAATCAATCTTAATACCAAAGGAGTCATTCTCATTCAAACTAACGTAAGTCAAACTCATCAATATGGAGATCGTTCCCATTCAACTAGCTATAATCACTATCATCAATAAGGAAACCATTCACTATTCCCAACTAACAATAAGCAATATCATTAATAAGGGACTCGCTCCCTTTCAAACAAATAATAATAAGTTCAATATCAAGGGATTCAAATCGTTCTCATTCTAAATCATTACAAATCATTTAGCATACTAACATCGCTCTCTACTAGTAAACTTGAAATTCATATAATCAATAACTTTGATATTTCATTCGACGACGATTCATAGATTACGTACATTATATGTTTTAAAATAATTCAATATCGGTATATATAAAATGCAAGATGCATGCAAGAGTTAATTACTGCGTGTACGTACCTGTAAGCGTCACTGCACGACTAAAAGTCACAAAATCATCCAATTAAAGTTCTACCTTCCTCTTATGAGATGGGCACCTATAGAGTTATGAATGAAACTATTAAGTCTCCTTATCTACTTTGCCGAGCCAACTAAATACCCAAGTAACCGCTATCACCCATTCAACATGAGTTTTCGATCACTCTAGCACGCACATAACACATTCAGTACAAGTCAAAATTATTAACTCAACACGTACAACATAAGTCCTTCCATCAATTTAAAAGTAAAAGTATATGTGAGTCGTTTCTTTACATTAACCAAATTTTGTAATATCGGCTCGCGTTACCTAAAAATAACCAATCACAACTAAGCCTTACAATTTTTAACACAACACTTATACAACGATAAGCTAATTCTTAGAGTTATCGAATCGCGATATCATTTGTTACATTCCACAAGGCTAGAAAGAACTATAATCAAAACAAGTCAAGTAACTTAAGCAACCATCGACGAAGAGTAGACATCATGCTCTTAGCTTTCTAACATCATGCATTATGACTTAAATAACATCCTAATAAGGGTATTTGCAATTTACAACAATCAACCTAAAACAACTAGCAACTATTATTCTCAATTTAGACCAAAAATCACTTTCATAGACACTACAATCATCACCATCAATAGTACCCAACAATTCATACCATCCATAATAACCGAATAAAGAAACATAAAATAATCGTAAATACTTGATTGAAGGAATAGCCAATTGAAATCCCCATTTGAACAATTAAACTCATAATTGACTATTTTCGATTTTCATGACAGTCTGCTAGTATTTTGGGCATAACTCTCTCATAAGAAATCATTTTGGGGTGATTCAAGTGCCCACGCGACTGCGAATTCGAGCTCTACAAATCTTATGCAGAAACCAAAACCTAAAAATGCTCTAAAGAGGCTCGAAACAGCCAAGAATAGGAAGAACAGAATCTGAATTTTTTTTTTCTTTCCAAAACTTTGCCTTTAAACTTTGAAGGTGAATCAAAACCCTAAATTGTAATAACTAATCAAATACTACCACATGAATTGGAAATTAAAGATAACCTAAATGAATCTAATTTCAATACTTGAACTAATTACCCAATTTATGTATAATAAAGTTAATATTCACTACACTTGATTTTTATTACCCACACAAAGATTCAATGAAAACAATACAAGGTTCAACACTTTTCATTCATATTTCTATAATCTAATTCACAAGTACACTTAAATCATCAATTAAATTCTCACCCATAACAAGATTCAATAAAAATTAATAAATAATCATCCCAAACTCATAAACATGGCAAATTCCAATTAAAACAAGAAACTAATCACATTCTTACATTACCATATCAAGATTCAATAAAAATTAATAAACAATCATCCCAAACTCATAAACATGGTAGATCTGAATTAGAAACAAGAATCAAAGTGGGGGAAGAAGAGGAGATGTCTTACAATGGAAAAACTAACAAATGGTGAAGGTGTGGATGAAGTTTATGGTGGTGGTGTACACAGCCCAAAACCGGCCGGAGGGAGGGGCCCAAAACAGCCGCTACTAGCGGCAAGGGCTGAAACGCAGCAGCTGCTGCCTGCTCATGGGAGGAGAAGATACGCAGCTCGCTGGTGGCCGCTCGGTGCTGCTGCCGGTTCGTGGGAGAGGGAGCAGGCAGCTGTGAGGGAGGGTCTTCACAGGGAAAATAAGAGGGAGAAAGTGAAGGAAGGAGGAGTGACGGCTTCCCTTGGATACTTAGGGTTTCATGGGTTTTATTACTTATTATTATTATTATTATTATTATTATTATTATTATTATTATTATTATTATTATTATTATTATTATTATTATTATTATTATTATTATTATTATTATTATTATTATTATGTTTATTAATTATATTGGAGATATTAATAGCCAACATTCTTCACCTTAATTATATTAGCTTTGTCTAGTCAGCAAAGGCTCTTAGCATAATTCAGTTATAGCATTACTTTTTCTTTTTAGAAAAGTTGTTCAGAGAATTGGGTACACCTCACTTGCTTGCACGACACGATACCCCATTCTTTATTTCTCTCTTTTGTATATATATCTGTATACCCATTCTTGTAATTCTGATTTTCTAGTGCATTAATAAAATTTCTCATTTTCTCTGAAATGTAACATGGTATCAGAGCAGAGTACTCTGACATCCATTAACTGATTTTTTTTTCGATTCTTGTTCTCTTCGTTCTTGAACGATTCTTGCTTCTGATCGATTTTCTTGACTTTTTTTTTGATCGATTTTCCTTAAAGAATTTCATCTTTCACTCAGATTTCTTCATTTCTTGAAAAACATGACTCAATCATCTTCCTCACACAACTCGCAGATCTCAAATTTACCTTTAAATCAGAATCCTACGAGTGTATATTACATTCATCCTTCGGATGCTAATTCGGTACAGCTTGTCTCATTCAAGTTCAATGGAGAAGGTTTTACTAGTTGGAAGAGATCTATGATTTTGACTTTATCGGCAAAGAACAAGATCGGATTTATTGATGGTACATACTCCAAACCAGATGATGAACATTCTGCAGAGTACAAGGCTTGGGAGCGTTGTAACAATCTGGTATGTTCTTGGATCTTGTTCAATTTAGATGAAAGCATTGCTAGTAGTGTAATGTTTTTGAGGTCTGCGAGAGATATTTGGCTTGACCTAGAAGAGAGATTTGGCTATACGTCATTGGCACAAATATACGCACTCGAACAAAAATTGACTGATATTAATCAAGGTAGCCAATCTGTGTCTGAATTTTTTACTTCTATTAAGTCGATTTGGGACACCATAGATGAGGCACATCCTCTTCCTTACTGTACATGCAACCACTGCACATGTAATTTGACAAAGAAAATTCTCGAACGTCACCAAGAAAGAATGGTCATTCAGTTCATGATGAAACTCAATGACAAATTCAGCACCATACGAGGCAATATGTTAATGATGCCTTCTTTACCTAAAGTTACTGAAGCATATAGGATGTTCGCTCAAGAAGAGAAACACAGAGAAATCTATCAAGTGCCTGTTAACAAAGAATCTCTTGCTTTTATTGCTGAAAAGCGAAAATTCAGTCACACAGGGAGTTACAAGCCTTCTTACAAGAATTCTACACCAAGCAATGTGTACAGGAGACAAGCTGATGCTCCTAGAGGTCCTCAATTTTCTCAAGGAAGGTCTTCTACAGGGGAAATGCGACAAGATAAGCCTGGTTCTAAATATTACTGTACACATTGCAAAATTCCAGGTCATAGTATCGATAGATGTTACGAGGTTCATGGTTATCCTCATGGCTTCAAAGGCTTTAAAGACCGGAAAATTGCTGCCGTTACTCATCGAGCACCTGATACTCAGCATAATGAAGAGCTGAATCATTCTCCATCCCTTACTGTTGAGTAGTACCAACAATTCATGCATTTTTTGAGCACTCAGAAGGCGTCTGACAATGCTCCTGGACATAACAGCACTGAGATGACTGGCAATATGGCTATGATGGCAGGTAAACTCTGTCTTTTGTCATGTTCCAACACTAAGTGGCTTCTTGATAGCGGGGCCACAGATCATATATGTTCTGATATTAGTTACTTTACTACTTATAAGCCATTGCTTGCTCCTGGAAATCATATTACCATTCCAAATGGGAATAGAGTCATGATACATCATATAGGGATGGTTAAACTCAATGATCATGTGTTTCTTCATAATGTGTTGCACGTTCCAGACTTTAAATTCAATTTAATTTCTGTCCACAAATTATGCACCGACATGGTATGTGAATTGCATTTCACCTCTGACAAATGTTTTATGAAAACACAGAGAGGTCACTTGATGCCTCTTGGTGATATGAAGGCTGGGCTTTATAGTTTTCAAGATGCAGTACAAGCTGTTGCTGGCCAATTCCGTCCCAAAACTATTTGTTTAGCAGCTTCAGATAATGCGAAACTATGGCATCTACGCTTAGGGCATTTGCCTTTTAATCAACTCAAGCTAGTCAAACCGTATTGCAATATAAAGGATTGTATAGCTGATTGTATTTGTCAAGTTTGCTTTAAAGCCAAACAGACTCGCTTGCCTTTTCCCATTAGTTCAATAAAGACTACTGGCCCTTTTCAACTGGTGCATATCGATGTTTGGGGACCACATTCTGTGAAGACACCTTCTTCTTGTACTCTTTTTTTGACCATTGTGGACGATTATTCTCGATTTACATGGGTACATTTAATGAAGAATAAAACCGAGTCTGTTGATATTATGTCTGATTTTTTCACTATGGTTTCTACTCAATTTCATACTCAGGTTAAAGTCATTCGTTCTGATAATGCTCTGGATTTGTGTGAAGGAAACATGAAACGTTTGTTTAACACCTTAGGCATTCTTCACCAAACTAGTTGTCCCGACACACCACAGCAAAATGGTGTTGTTGAGCGGAAGCATCGCCACATACTTGACACCGCTAGAGCTCTTTACATACAATCTCGAGTCCCTGATTATCTTTGGGGGGAGTGTGTTTTATGTGCCGTTTATCTCATCAACCGCATGCCATTGAAAGCCATAAATAATGATGTTCCCTTTCAACGACTACATAATTTTGTCCCTGATTTGTCTCATTTGAGGGTCTTTGGGTGTCTTTGTTATGCGTCCACCCCTCGAGTTCAACGCACCAAAATGGATGCTCGTAGTGTTCCTTGTGTCTTTTTAGGCTATTCCGTTAATCAAAAGGGCTACAAAGTTTTGGATTTGGCTACAAACAAAATTAAAGTTACCCGAAATGTCATTTTCCATGAGAGATATTTTCCTTTTCACCTACACTACAATAAAGTCCACCCTACCCATACCTTACATAATGCCATATACCTACCCTCTTCTACTTCTCTACCCTCTTATGATGACCCACTTACTGACCCCTTTCCTTCTGCCTTACCTATCAACCCCATCCCCACTACTTCTCCCCTCCCACCTTCCCCTTTATCTTCCCCTCCTGCTGTTCCCTCTTTACAACCTGCTCCTCCTCCCTCTGTCCAGCCTACCACTCGGTCTGGACGACCTGTCAAGTTTCCCACCCATTTTAATGATTACAAGTGCTTTGCTGCTCCTCTTACTGACACACATTGGTGCAATCTCATTACTTATGATCATTTTCCTGATAATCATAAATGTTTCATAGCTGCCACATGTCGCCTTCAAGAGCCTCTTACTTATGCTCAAGCTACCTCTGATCCTTTGTGGGTTGATGCCATGAATAAGGAAATTGAGGCTTTACTCAAAAATGACACTTGGGATCTTGTTTCTTTACCTAAAGGAAAGAAACCCATCGGTTGTAAGTGGGTGTACAAAGTAAAACTTAAAGCCAATGGTGATCTGGAACGTTGCAAGGCTCGGTTAGTAGCAAAGGGGTTCACTCAAAAATACGGCATCGATTATCAAGAAACTTTCAGTCCTGTTGTGAAAATGAATACGATACGGTGTATCATTGCTTTAGCCGCGAGCAAGGGTTGGTCTTTATTTCAACTTGACGTTAATAATGCGTTTCTTCATGGCGACTTAAAGGAGGAGGTTTATATGAAGGTCCCTGAAGGTTTTCACACTGAACCGGGTTTGGTTTGTCGCTTAAAGAAGTCCATTTACGGTCTTAAACAAGCTTCTCGACAGTGGTTCGAAAAATTAGTTCATACTCTTTTCAGTTTAGGCTTCACTCAGTCTAAAAACGACTATAGTTTGTTTCTCCGCCGACGGGGTGATTTGTTGTGTATTGCCGCTGTTTATGTCGATGACATTATTCTCACCGGGACTGATTCGATGGGCATTGATTCTTTAAAGCAGCATTTGCATCGTGAGTTCAGCATCAAAGATTTGGGTTTATTGAATTACTTTCTTGGCATCGAAGTTGGGTACACTAGTGACGGTATTTTACTAAGCCAGCACAAGTTCACTAGGGAATTACTTCATCAGTGTGGTCTTCCTCTAAAAAATCGAGCTACCACTCCCTTACCCTTACACCTCAAATTACAGCAATCTTCTGGCACCCCATTACCTGATGCTGCTCATTATCGCTCCTTGGTTGGCAAGTTGAACTTTCTTACTCACACCCGCCCGGACTTATGCTTTGCCGTTCAAGCTCTCAGTCAATTTATGCAAGATCCTTATTCCAGTCATTTGGATGCTTTGACTCATACTCTCTCCTATGTCGCACAAACTGAGGGTCAGGGTATTTTACTCAAGGCCGATAATCAATTGGTTTTACAGGCGTTTTCCGATTCCGATTGGGCTAGCTGCCCGGACACTAGACGCTCTATTTCTGGTTATGTTCTTTTATTGGGTCATTCTCCCGTTGCTTGGAAATCCAAGAAACAGAGTATTGTTTCTAAATCTTCCGCTGAAGCGGAGTACCGTGCTCTGTCTTCCGCTGCTTCCGAAGTGACTTGGACTGTCCGCTTATTAGAAGAATTGGGTGTAGTTGATTTGAAGCCCGTTACTTTATATTGCGACAATCAATCGGCTCTACATATTGCTCAAAACCCTGTCTTCCATGAACGCACCAAGCACATCGAGATAGATTGTCACTTTACTCGCGACAAAGTGTTAGAAGGGTTGATTCGCCTTGCCTATCTTCCTACTACTGAACAAGTGGCTGATTTATTCACCAAGACTCTTCCTTCTCCTCAATTGCGGCATCTTTTAGCCAAGCTGGGCATGGATTCGGTCTCTCATCCATCCTCCACCTTGAGGGGGGGTATTGGAGATATTAATAGCCAACATTCTTCACCTTAATTATATTAGCTTTGTCTAGTCAGCAAAGGCTCTTAGCATAATTCAGTTATAGCATTACTTTTTCTTTTTAGAAAAGTTGTTCAGAGAATTGGGTACACCTCACTTGCTTGCACGACACGATACCCCATTCTTTATTTCTCTCTTTTGTATATATATCTGTATACCCATTCTTGTAATTCTGATTTTCTAGTGCATTAATAAAATTTCTCATTTTCTCTGAAATGTAACAAATTAATTTATTTATTTATTTATTTATTTATTTTCATCTAGATTCATTTTCTTGCGAGATCCAACTAAGAGACTCACCTTTGTGTGTTCACACATTTGAATAAAATAATCATTTTGATTCGAACCTTTTTATTTTGGAAATCGTAATTATATTTTCAATATAAATATAAGTTAACATTGAAATTCGTATATAAAAGGAATTTATTAAAACTACTTTAAAATTAATTTAATATGATTATAAAATCCCCAAAAGTTATTAAAATATTATTTATTAACGTCAGAAAATCACGGGGTGTTACAAAGAAGAAGTTTTCGTATGAGGGAAATGGAACAGTCTTTTCTTTTATCAAAATATGAGCGTTAGAGTGTGAGGCGCCTTTTTGGGGTGGTATATTGGCTACGGACAAATTGAAATATGCAGCCAATGAGTGATTTTTTTTTTTTAATTGGGTTATTGGCTGCGGACAGGAGGGAACCGCAGCCATTGAGAGGAGCCTTTTTTGATAATTGGACTGTTGGCTGCGGTTTTGTCCCTTGTCCGTAGCCATTGTTGATTTTTTTTACCTAAATTTAATTCCTCATATTGGCTACGTTTAAATATAAATCGTAGCCAATTTGAAGCAGCCAATAGGCTTTTTTCCACTAGTGATTATTGCCCCACTAACATTTAAAATAAAACAATTGTTTTACTTAGTATTACAAATATTACACTAAATACAAACATGAAAGGAAAGAAGGTGGATAAATTCATTTGTGGAGCAAAGGAAGTAAAATGTGTTATAAATGTTACAAAAGGAAATTGCAGTAAATTACAAATTACACTACAATTATACAAATAAACTATGTATAAACTCCTTTGTGTATATGGCAACGAACTTCTTCAAAGATGAACCACGAACAAGTTGGAACACCGTAGAGAAGATTAGTTGCAACCAAGGTTGTTAAAATCGGGATTTTACTTTGAATCGGAAGCAGCTCCTAAAATCGAATCGTAAAATCGAATCGTAAAATCGACCGATTCTACCAGTTTTGCAAATTTAGTTAGTTTTTGATGTTTGTATTTATTTCTAGACATTTTAAATGTAAAATAAACACTTAAAATCAACTATTACCAATATATTGTGCAATAAAACAAAAGTCAAGGTAGTTACTTCATGTCTTCACGTCTTCGCTATTACATGATAAACAATGTAAATTACATCATCTACTAATAAAGTCAAATACAAGTTTTGGAACAAATAATTCATTAGTTATCATTCATTATATCCAAAACTTCCATCATCACTTGCCATATCAAACAAATAGTCATGACTCATGAGCAAACTAACCAATAAAGCAGCAGCCAGCAGTACATGAACAAAATATTGATTTCATCTAATTTAATCAAATAACAGAAAAATGAAGAACATGAGCAAAACTATCCAGCACTATTTGAATAATACAGAAACATGAATCAATTAACATTAAATATCCAATAATCTAATTAATCAACTAACAGTAAATAACCAATAATCTAATTTAATCTACTAACAGTAAATAACCAATATCTGATTAATCAATTCACAATAATCTAACATAAATAACTAATTTAATCTAATAAATCAATTACTCTATTTTAAACTAACATGAATCAAATATACAATATTCAATTACACTATTCAAGAAAAAGAATAACCTGCTGGAGTTGGACTACTGAATCGACTCGACTCGATGCTGGACTGTGGACTGGACTCGATGCTGGATTGCTGGAGTTTGACGAAGACCCACGAAGCTCAATGCTGGCGGACTGCTTGTGACTGAGTCGACTCGACGCTACTTGTGAGTTGTGACTGAGTCGAAATCGAGAGGCTTGTGGAGTTGTGGGTGATAATGGAGGACAACAGGTTAAGAAAATGGAGGATAGGAACAATGAAAATGGAGCAGGTGAAGAAACATGGGAGAGAAGATGGAGTTGTGGGTTATACGGCTGCTATAGGGAAAATGAATTTAGGGTTTCATGAAGTATAGAGAGGTTGCACGTGCCACGTGGGTTAAATTAGGTCGATTGCTAGAATCGTTAAACTCGGTAAAATCGTGCGATTTTAACGATTTTGACCGAGTTTACCGATTTTACCAACGATTTTAACTGATTCCGATTTGGCTTCCGATCCAAGTCGCTAGGTCCATCTAACATCGTAAAATCGCACGATTTTACGATCCAACTCGCGATTTTAATAACATTGGTTGCAACACAATGGTCACCGGAAATCTTGAAGGCGTCTACAAGCTGTCCTTTTGTGGTATATCCCCCACAAAGGTACTTGGGTTACGATGATGGATATTCACAATGAGATACAATCAACCACATCAACCGGTGAGTACAAACCGATTGAACTAAACAACAAAGAGTTTTCAAAGAGAATGAAATCAGAAAACAATAGTAAAGTTAATTACTCTTTACTATGAATCATGAGAAAATGAGAGAAAGAACAATAGAATTCTGATTCTATCAAAGAGTTCAAAGTATGTTCTGAAATGCATGAGCCCACACCTATTTATAGAGTGTGAAGAGTCACATGTCTTCATCCAATCAATGCTTGGTGGTTACCAGGCATTTAGAGTGTTTTAGTGATATAAAACACCCGTCCATAACAACACAAGCCTTCATGAAGCATAGCTTAGCTTCACGAAAAGACACACTGTTTCAAGGTTGCTCGAACGAGCACTATAGGTGCTCGAACGAGCATGATGCAAAACAGACTTTCTGACGCGAAAAATTCTGAGTGCTCGAACGAGCAAATGCCAAAATCATCAAACAGAAGCATTCTGACCAACCCGGAGCAAGATGCTCGAACGAGCATGATAGTGCTCGAACGAGCACCCTACTGCTCGAACGAGCAGCCTACTTGCTTGAACGAGCAAGCCTTGCCTTGCCTCGGTTTTGTTTCGTTGTTATGTTTTCTTGCTTAGTATACGTTAGTACATGTTCTAAGCCATGGATTATGTCCTACATGCTCTAAATATCCAACAAAATGTTTATTTTAAGTACTCCATGATTATTGTAATACATTTGTTTAAGAACTTAGTATTACAATCTTTTGTAACCAAAGTAGTTTTGCAACTTTTTGGACTTATTTAGTTTATGATTCAATTTATCTAATAAAAGTTAAAGCATATTTTTAACATTTAACACAGAACCTTATGGGTATTTTCATTTTTTTCAAGCGTACTATAGTAGATTACAAATTAATTAGTTTTTCTTCTCTCAATAAATCTATTCTAAAGAAATAATTGGGAAGTAATACTTAAAAAAAAAAAAAGATTGTCTAATATGTAAAATAGCTGGGAAGTTTTCATTAGGCCTCCTTATAAACGACAAAGGTAAGGATTGGGTGGACGGGTGCAGTATGCACTACTCATCTTAATTATACACATACTCATTACACAAATTTAATTTTGTAGTAATCTTTAATTTGTAATGTAATCTACAATATATTTCTACTAATAATCTGTGATATCATCATGGCTACTGTTAAGGAACTAATCTCTAACTTTACAAGTTCAACAAATTTGTTGGTGTTGACTTTCATAGATGGCAAAAGAAGATGATAGCTTATTCTATGGAGTACTCTCAATGTTGCATACACCATTAGCACACCTACACCGGAGGAGGTGCAGGATGAGACGTTTGAGCATACAAGGCAGCGTAGTAAATGGAAAAATGACGATTTCATATGCAGTGGACATATATTGAATGGTATGAAAGATTTTCTTTTTTATGTCTATGAATTCCATGAGTTAGAAAACTTATTGTGGGAAAGTCTAGAGGACAAATATATTGCTAAGGATTCTAGTTCTAAGGAGTTCTTGATAAGTAATGTTAGTGAATATAAGATGGTTGATAGTTGCTCGATCATAGATCAATTCCATGAATTACAAAGAATGCATGCTAATATGAAAATTGATGTTATAAAATTGAATGAAATCTACATTGTATCTAGCATTATAGATAAGTTGTCTACTTCTTTAAAGAATGTTAAACATGCTTTAAATCATTAGAAAGAAGAGATTAGTCTCTCTGATCATGGACAACATATAGTTGTAGAGTCGAGCATAAGGGCTCTAGAGAGCCAAAAGGATTGCAATTCTTATATTGCAGCCATTAACATGGTTAAGGATGAGGGTAGATCATCTCATGGAGAATAGATAAAGAAAACATCTTTCAATGTTGAATTAGAAGTATGTTTTGGATTTTTTTTTAATTGAATACTAATATTAATGTTCTGCAAGATGACCATTTGTGTTGATGGATCGATTCAAGAACAACGATACATGTTTGCATGTCAAAACAATAGTTCAAAACCTTGCATATGGCTGTTGATGGGGAGTATCTCAACATGGGTAATAATTCATCCATCAAGGTCCCTACAAACAGACAGGTAGAACTTTTGTTTACATTGGGAAATCTCTTTGTGTTAAGAGATGTGTCTTATGCACCCGACATTAGTAGGAATCTTGTCGCGAGTTCACTTTTGAATCAATTTAGAGGCTTGTATTTGAATTGGATAAGTGTATTATCTCTGAAAAAACTTATTCATAGGGCGTGCTTATTTACAATGTACTTGGTTTAAAATATCTTTGTCTAGTAATCCTAAACAATATGTGTGTAATGTTGAATTATCTTGCAATGCAATCATGATCAAAAATTATTTTGAGAGACTGTCTTTTAAAGAGGTAGTCTCAATTGCCCAACCCATTTGAACTTTTAAAAATACAAAAACTAAAAAATATAATGTAACTGCACGCTTAATCGATAGGGGTTTAGGATCCATCACGTAGAGTTCTAAGATACGTCAAGTAGGGGTTCACAATATTTGAAGTAGGTGTTTTGATTTTAACATGCTGAAATTGTCAAGTAGGTGTTATGTGTTGTAGCTTATAGGTGTTTAGGTTATTTCTATTAGGGTTTAGGTTATGTGTTCTATTTAATGTCGATGTGCTTGGTTCTTCGATAGAAAGTGTTTTGATTTCTTGCCAAGTGAATGGCACTATCACTATCACAATGAACACACACCAAGCTCATCTCTAGGCACAATTCACCAACTAACCCTTTTAGCCACTTGGCCTTCTTGAACGATTCGGTGATAGACATGTACTTTGCTTTGGTGGTGGACATGGCGACAACATCTTGGAGTGACGATTGCCAAATCACCGTTATTCCATCCAATGTAAAGACATTTTTCGATGTAGATTTGTTGGCATCTAAATCACCCACATAGTTGAAGTCGCAATATCCTATCAACATCGTATGCTTCTACTAACTTCTTAATAAACTTTAGCATCTTTTTATGCATTAATGATTGTATGCTTCTAAAAAACCCAAATCCAATATGTTGCAATATGGACTGTTTGGCGGTTGTTGAGTTAAAATAAATGTAAACCCATCTTGTTTATAATGTGCTTGCCATTCAACATCGTCTTGAGTAATGTGTGCCTTGCAATTATCCCGTAGAATGAAAATGATTTTCTCTCCTTCACTAGGCCACTTTGACTTGATTGCTGGAATTATTATATTGATTAGCATTTGCCTTATTGTATGCTTGTTAACTGATTTTACGGATTTTGTTTCAAACACCGCCCTTGGTCTATTCTTTAAAGCCCTTTTCATAAGTACTTCTTCGGTGAATGGAAAAATTCCTATCTTACCGTCAAAAGTACATTCACCCATTTGGTTCCATCTAGGTCTTGCCACACAACCCATAAACATAATTTTAGGAATGAATTTGGATGACTTACCACTTCTATAGGGTTTAGGTTCATTTTTTGCAAGATAAACTCGTTGTGATTTTCTTGACCAGTAAAACCATTTTTCATCGATATGAACAAAGTCATTCAGACATTTGTATTGTGGTTGAATCGGAATCGATTCTTGTACATGTAAACTAATAATCCAACGAATTCTTACCAGCTTATTATCCTCTGAAATTTCTGGATGCATTGCATTAGTGTCAGGATTTAATTCCCCTCTTTTGATCATCTTCCATACAGTGGATGGTGCTAAGTTTAGTTTATTTGTCAAATCTCTAAAACATGTTGTCCCCCATTGGAATGTTTGCTATACTTTCATATGGGACTGTAATTCTTTTTCTTCCACACTTGTGATAGCAATGATCTAAATCATACTTTTGGAATGTTTGCTTTTGTTTCTCTGCCTTTTTCCATAAATAGCTTATGGTCCTTCGAGAATAACCAAACTTCTCTGTGGTCTTGTTAATTGAACCATGAGAAAGATTTCCAGCAATAGACATGTTAAGTAAGTGTAGTAAAATTTGTTATCACATTGGCTTGTGATGATTTGGTTGATTATCATCTGGTTCATTATGATTGGTTCTTACAATTTCATTTTCAATTGGATCATTTGGAATGGGTGACAATGATGGGGGACCGTTCAGGTCTAAAAGAGGCTCTAAGAGCATGAAGATTCAAGAGGATGAACATTTCTCTTACCTCACTTTTTGCTCTTTTTAACCATCCTCTTAGATGTGTGGAGGAAGTAGGAGTCCTCTTGAGCAAGAGGAGTGGAGTTGATCCTCTTCTCAAAGAGGAAGTAGAAATGTTGAAGGGGATTGAATGGGACAAAATAATGGGGCATTTCTTGCGTGGGAGGAAGAAAAAAGGAGGGAAAAAAAGGAAAAATGTATTTGGGACAACATAATTGCAACACTTGGAACACTTTTATTTGTTGAATTTAAGTTTGATTTTTTATAACGGTATTATTTAAAACGGTACAAAAAAAACGTTAAAGCAAAATTTCAAAATAATTTTTCCAATAGCTCTATTTTTTTCTCTATAAATTGAACCTAAATTTGCCTATATTTCACACACATTAAATTCGCCTATATACCTTGTTTTTTTAAGTTATAAAATATTAAATTATCAAACATATACTACCCAAACCCTCAAAATGTATGTGCTTTGTTTTTTAAGTTATAAAATATTAGATTATGAATATTTTTTGTGCATTGCAAGACTAATAATCGCTAATTAATTAATTATACAAAAATTGAGCAAATAATATTTATCATTTACACAAATTACAATTATTAAATTTGGATAGGTAAAAGAATGTGTAGTGGGGTATATATGAGTAGGAGAGAGAAAGTGAAAAGAGGATGAAAAATAATGTGAAAGAAAGAGAAAATAATGTGTTAAATGGATATATATATATATATATATATATATATATATATATATATATATATATATATATATATATATATATATATATATATATATATATATATATATATATATATATATATATATATATATATCCTCTTCATTGTTCATGGTCTAAGTCCCCTATTACTTCATTGTGTAAAGCTTCTACCTCCATTAAGACATCCTCTCCCCCATCAGAATCACCAAATAAAGCTTTAAGGTTTTCAGATTCATAATATGAAAATCATCCATTATGAAATGAATGATTACAAAGCCAAAATTGATGCATGTGTTGATTGAGTATTGCTTCTTATAATTGCTGTGAAGGTTGAAGTTTCAGATTAAAGTTACTGTTGTTGTATTTGGGGATAATTATGCTTTTGATTTTGGTTGTATTTATAGTGTAAATTGGGGTTGAAATTAAATTTAATCTTAATCCATGTACATGTTCATCTAGGTTGATGTGTTAGAAAAATTTCATTGTAATTGATTGTTTAATTCATCTAAAGATTAAGAGCTTTAATATTTTTTTTTTTTTGTTTTATGTTGGTAAATGGTAATCATATATTATAGATTATAGATTCCCCTTGCCTTGGTTCCTTCCCATATTCCAAATGGGAAGGACTTTCGAAAACGGAGGGAGTTTGTATATTGTACCTTATTACCCTTACTTTACAATATTACAATTAATCTAATGAAAAACCTTTAACTAGGGATGACAATGGGTATTGGACCAGATCCGAATCCGTGGATCCATATCCGTTTTCGCGGATCTGGGTCACAAAAAAATAGACTCGTCGGGTCCAGGTCGGATCCGGGTCTAATTTAAAATTCACGGATCCGGATCCGGATCTGAGTAAAATACCTAAACCCGGACCCGTGGATCTAAGGACCCGTTTTTTAAAAAAAATATATTAAATATATAAATTATAAATTTATCAATTCAGTCCCAAGACTCCCAACTCCTAGCTAGGGATGGGCACGGGTCTAGGACCCTGTTGGACCCGCCCCAGACCCGTCTCAGACCCGCCCCTTTTTTAAGGGTATGGGTCTTATTGTTTGAGACCCATCGGATCCGGATCGGATCTGGATCTAAAAAATAATTAGCGGGTCTGGGTCCGGGTCCGGGTCTAATATCTAGACCTGCTCCTTGGACCCTTATAAATGTTAAATCATCTATTTTTATTTGTTTTCTACGTATGAATTTTTCCCCCAACACTTATTCTCTTTTTATATAATCATAATATATATAAATAATATATATGTTACTTGCTAAGTGCTAAACCAAATACCCCCATTTCATGGACTCGAACTAGTGTTTATAATATAATTTAAGTGTGTATGGGTAACGCTATGCGAGTTTAGATGTTAAATTAGCATTAAATATTTGTAAAATACGATAATAACCCTCTTACAACTATACGAAAAATATAATGACTTACAAATGTTTTAAATTTGACAAATCAAAGAGAATTTTTTTTTAGACCCACTAAGGACCCATTAAGGACCCTAGACCCCTCAGATTCGGAGGGTCTGGGTCCGGGTCTTAAAATTTTGAACCCTTAGGATCCGGATCCGAGTCTGGATCTCAAAAAATTAAAAGGGTCCGGGTCCGGGTCTGGTTTGACCCGCTCCAGACCCGCCCCATGACCATCCCTACTCCCAACTGTTCCAAGTATATAACCCAATTACCCAACAAAACAACTGTCTCCCACTCTCCCACTCCCCCACTCCCATGCTTTATTTCAAAAGAATCAAAACTCCCTCCTAACTCCATGAAAAAAGTCAGAATTTCAGAAAGTCTAACCTAAGTACCCGCGGCCAGCCTTCCCCGCCTTCCTTATCCCGCGGAGACAACCAGTCCCACGCCGCCTCCCAGCCACCAGCCACACCAGACGCCACCATTAAGGGTATAAACTCTAATTTTAAAGTGATCTAATTTGTGTATCGACTATGTTTATCTTTGTAACAAACAATTTTAATGTGTTCGTTGGATATTTTTTTTAAGTGATCGATTGTTAAATTATATATTTTATTATTATTAGTCTATGAATAACATCATGGCAATCTCAAAACGATTCGAAAATACAAAAAAAAATCAAAAACAAGTAAGATCTGTCTTGGACCCGGATCCGGTACTGGATCCGCAGTATCCACGGATCCGGATCTGGGTCCTGAAAAACTAGACCCGCGGATCCGGATTCGGATCTGGACCCTGTTCTTGAAAACGGATCCGGGTCCACCTAGACCTGGTCCAGATCCGACTCATTGCCATCCCTACCTTTAAAAATTGTTGAAAAATCAAATGGGACTAATTTGAAGAATAGGAAGAAGTATTTAAAAGTTTTGATAAATATTAATTATTGTAGATTTTACTGTATATCATGTTTTTGTCTACTTTCAATAGTCAAATGAAGTTTCCGCCAATTGTTTTCACAAGTTTAGAACACCTATAAATTAGCAAAATTCAATCTAAATAATTCAGTATTTGCAGTTTCAATTTGGTCTCATGCAATAAAATGTGGTTCAAGGTGGTTTGGTGACAGATTAAATATGGTTTGAATTTAGACTGAAAAAATAAAAACAGATTTAATATGTTCTAGTTTGGTTTTGTCCAAATCATACTGCAAATATTCACTCATACTTGGTATTTCCAACTTTTATAGTTTTCCTAAAATCCTTGAGTAGCCTTTGATATCTTTTTGTTAGGATATCATGTAGAATTTTTGACAATCACAACAAGGACAAAGATTAACCATATAAAGTAGGGGTGTTTATTACCGGGTACCCGAAAAGCTGGGTACTCGGTTAACCGGGTACCTTTTTAAACGGCTCATGTTATAGCCCATTTAATACCGGGTACCCGGTTTGTATTTTGAGAATTAAGTGAATGGTGAGTGAAAAGTGAAAACAACGGACTGAGAATGAAAAACACTAGAAAGAGCTCAAGAAAAACGACTGAGTGAGAGTGAGTTAGTGTGCTGGGCAGTGGGCAGAAATGAAGGACTCAAATAAAAACCCTAAAAAATGGGTATATATATGCTAACTATTAACCGGGTCATTAAAAGGGTACCCAGATTAGCTTGAACTCGGCCCATGTGCCCGACCCTGTTAAGACGGGTCGGGTACCCGACCCGGAATTTTCAATTTTTTATTTTTTTGACCCGCCATTTATGAAGCGGGTCGGCGGTCGGGTCGGGTCGGGTACTTTTGAACACTCCTAATATAAAGGACTCTAATTGGTGTTAGAGTGCGCTTCATTAAACTCTTGAAAATGTCTTGCACATAATCTATTGCCATACATTCGATTTTGATCCATTACATATATCCTAATTATAAAAAATTTCTATATTTACTGTTAAACAGAAATAAAAAAACTATCCAACAAATATTAATAGCCTTAAGTAAAACATTTCATTTAGAAAACATAGACATGAATTACAAATTAAAATTAGAGCATTCCCACGAAATCAAAGCACGCAAAAACCCACAAAAAATATATACAAATATAGATTTTCAAGTACTCACACTGAATTAAACAATATATTATATTAAATAGAGATATGAGAGTGAAAATGAACTAGGATTCAGAGAATATCCACGAAAACAGAGCATATGCTCATTAATATTTCATTTATGCTGTAAAAAAAAACTTAACAAGATTATACAATATACCAGATAAAAATTGAAAATAAGCTTAAACTTATAGTATACCACGAATGTCACTTGTTAAGATTCACCAAGAATTATTCAACATGCCCTAAACCAAACAAATGAAAAGGAAATGCGAAGAAGATATACTAGACAAACCTAGCTTTGTTAAAATTGTAGTGGTGAAATTGAAGAGAACTTCAATAAACCTACTTGAAGTTAACGTGTAGTTGTCATGAAAATTTTGAAGTTAGATGATGTCATATCTTCAAAAATCAAGTTATATTATCGGTTTTTCTTTGAAAATAGTAACGTTTGGGTAATGGGTCAATAGAGGAATAAAGCTTCGAGATCGAAAATGGGGGAAGCATCATTGAAGACAAAGAAGTTGAAAAGTTATGGAATGCGTATTGGGTCTACTGTCTTTGCATTCGCATGTGTTTTTATAGATAAGGGAGTTGAAAAGCTACACTAGTGGAAAAAGCCTATTGAACTTTGACTTAATGTTGAAAATCGTCAAAACCGCTGTAAGTTTGGTGGACTTTCTACATCCAGGATACAAAGACTTTTGAGAAGCCTCTGTCAACAAGTCAAATACACGAGGACGTTTTCCTAAATCATCCTTGACTCCCTCCATCATCTCTTCAACACGATCCACATCCTCATCAACATTCTCTTCATCCACTACATCCTCACTGACATCGGCCACATTATTGACATCCTCAACGACACTCTTTTCCTTGTAAACTCCCTCCTCACCATGCCAAACCCAAACATGATATTGAGGCCTAAACCCACGTCGAAGTATGTGCTCCCTAAGGATAATAAACACTATCTACCTTTGATACATTGCCACAATTGACACATGGGCAATAAAAACCAACTTCCCCCGTCCAAACTTGATGTTCAACCGCAACACTACAAAATTCTAATACGCCATCAATAAATTCTGACGATTCAATGCTTCCATACATCCAAGAACGATCTTTTGTCATCCTATGTGTGATTATTTAATTCAAAACAAAATTAATAACAATCTTTTAACATATATACTTAACGAACCTTAATTAACCACAAAATTAAGTAATAATCATTCATTTAACCCTAATCTACTATATTAATAATAAACCTTCATATCCTAATAATAACATTGTTTTAACCTAATTTATACATATACATTCATAAATAAAATGTAGAAATTACTTAAAAATACAACAAAACATATATATATATATATATATATATATATATATATATATATATATATATATATATATATATATATATATATATATATATATATATATTATATATATATATATTATATATATAGATATATATATAGTATAATATATATATATATATAATATGATATATATATATAGATATATATATATCTATAATTCTTTATATATAGATAGAAATATGATTAATTTAAAACTTAAAAAACAACTACTAATACATACATCTCATAGCTAACACTAAGTACTAACAACATATGAGACAAACCATACATTTTAATAAACTCACATTTAAACTAGAAATAATAAACAAAAATCATTTAACCCTTAAAATTTGAAAAACAATAAAATTCATTATCAAAAGGAAATTACCCTTATGTATCTAGAATGAATAATAGCTAGAATGTGACCTAAGTTAAACAAGAAAAACAAAATTAAGCATAATAATTAACCCTATTTCGTGGAAAAACAATAAACAAAAGAAAACAAAAAAAAATTATAAAACCCAAATAAACCAAAATTATACCTTGAAGATGAACAAGAACCAATGAAGCCCTAGTTTCGTGTGGGTTAGAGCTTGAGAAGAAGTAGTTTTCGAACAGTACACGTTTTCGTGAGTTAAAGCTTAAAGAACAAGAAGATAAGGTTGAAGAAGAACCAATGAAGAAGAAGGAGAACAAGAAGAGATTGAAGAACAAGTAGTTTTCGTGGCTCGTGGGTTGTAATGAAACAGTAAGGCAACAGCAGAGTGAAGAAGAACTTGAAGGGCTGTAATGAAAATTTCGTTTGAAGAAGAAGAACTAGAAGGTTTGTAATGAAATAGTAGAGTGAAGAAGCTAATAAGTTTTTCAAACGTTAGAGCGGGTTTTTTAATAAAATAACAAGTGGATATATAGCTATTGGCTGCGGACATTAGGGTAAACCGCAGCCAATGAGGGGTTTTATTTTTAATATAGCTATTGGCTGCGGACATTAAGGCAAACCGCAGCCAATGAAGGGTTTTATTTTTTTTTTTTTTGGCTGTGGACAATTAACCAACCGCAACCATTGATTGCTTTTTTTTTTGTAATTTGATATATTGGCTACATATACAATAAAACAGCAGCCAATTAGCAGCAGCCAATAGCTTTTTCTCCACTAGTGCTAGAAACCTCATTTATTAACTTTTATAGTTTTATGCATTAAACTTGTTGCTTTGCTTTTGAAGAAACTGACACCAAACACTGCATATTGTGTTAGTTGTATATTCCAACCGACACAAGTTTTTTCCCTACTTGTATTTGATTTTTTAGTAAACATGTGACTTTCTTTTTTTAGGACTCAATGATACCTAGGCAATAAACCATTTTAAAACTATTTTATTGATGTGTATAACTTTGGTGTGGAGAAAATTTGCGTACAAGTAAGGATTAGCTAAATTTAAATAGTGCATCAAAACGATACTGATAGCTTAGCACATATGATACATTAAAGTTTCATGATTTTGTTATGTTGAATTGTTAAATAGGCGGTGTGATATCCCAGATTTAGTTTGAAAAGAGATTGATAGACTCTCATATCAACAAGGTGCATCTTCTTTTCTAGGGAGTCCATTTGCTAAGAAGTCCACAGTTAAGCGTGCTTGGTGGGGAGCAATCTTAGGATGGGTGACCTCATGGGAAGTTTTCCTGGGTGCGCACGAGTGAGGCCAAAGTGCACTGGAAAGACTTGTGTTGGTCTGTGAGGCTAGTCTACAGTCTCCATGAGTAGTCACCGGTGGTCTGTTGGGCCAGGGTGTTACAGGTTGACTATAGAAGAAAAGCAACTTTAGAAGTAATGTTGTCCAAAGTTATTAAAATCGGGATTATACTTAGAATCGTTTAAGGAGGTAGAATAGAAACCGTGTGATCAAATCATAGAATCGTACGATTCTACTAATAAATTAAAATATATTGAAAATATCTTATTTATTATCATTATTATCCATTTGTTTAAATTTATGAATTTAAGTTTCTTTGACTTTACTTTTAAGAATATAACGAAAACTTTTTAATAATTAGTTTAACTCTTCATACCGATTAAGAAATGAATTTTTTAAAGGGATATTCTACCTGGTAAGCACCAAGTATAGTGGAATTCACAAACTAGCTATTCTTGTTTGCAATTCTACCAAATAGCACTCAACTTTTGCAAATTCAACTGCCGTAGCTATATTAGGTCAAAAATGTTAAAAAAATCGTTAAGTGTTGAAATTACATATTTACCCTTGTTTTATTTCTTAAATAGTAGGGTCTTCTTCCTTGTTACACTCCTCTTTTCCTTTGAATGCCATTGTTGCAAAGATCCAGATTCGATATTTCTAGTTTTACGCTCATACTCCTTTAATCCATCTACATTACAAAAAGCTCACATTGTTTTTGATGAAATACAACGACCCACACCTTCAATTTGGTATTATATGATCAGGGGTTTATCCAAAAGTGATGATCCAATTAAAGCTATTAACATGTATAATAATATGAGAACTTATGGAATAAATGGGAATAATTTGACTCTTTTGTTTGTAATTAAAGCTTGTGGTCGTGTGTCAGATGTTTTGCAGGGTAAAAAGGTCCATGTCCATGTGTTGAAACTTGGGTTTGGATCAAATTTGTATGTGTCTAATGCTTTGATTCATATGTATGGAACATGTAGAGAAATGGGTGTCGCACATAAGGTGTTTGATGAAATGTCTGAGAGAGATTTAGTGTCATGGAACTCATTGATTTGTGGGTATAGTTTAAGTAACAGATATAGAGAGGTTTTGGGTGTTTTTGATGCAATGCAGGCGGCGAAAGTGCGGGCTGATGCTGTTACAATGGTGAAAGTTATCATGGCTTGTAGTGTTATGCAAGAGTGGAGTGTTTTTCTTCGATTTACCCAGAACAATGGGAGTGTTTTTCTTCAAGCTTTGCAACAATGGCATTCAAAGGAAAAGAGGAGTGTAACAAGGAAAAAGACACTACTATTTAAGAAATAAAACAAGGGTAAATATGTAATTTCAACACTTAACGTTTTTTTTTTTAACGTTTTTGACCTAATATAGCTACGGCAGTTGAATTTGCAAAAGTTGAGTGCTATTTGGTAGAATTGCAAACAAGAATAGCTAGTTTGTGAATTTCACTATACCTGGTGCTTACCAGGTAGAATATCCCTTTTTTAAAAGTTTTAGTGATGGAACATTTGAAATTTATGTGTATATGAGAAAGACAATAATAAAAAGATCATACATTAGAAATATTAATAATAATTGATACTAAATTTGTAATATTTAATCGTTAAATCGTAGGATCGTAGATTTTTGTTATGATTCTACCTCGAAAAATTTTATTCGAACTAGAATCGTAAGATTCTACAACTTTAAGATTTACCTATGATTCAAATTGTTTGCATATTTTTAAATTGTAAAATTATAGATTAAAATCACGATTTTAACACAATGGTGTTGTCTAATTGATATTTGCCTTTATGGCTGACAGGAAAAACTATCAGTCTAATGTAACTCATTATTCTAACTTTGTAATTTATTATTTAAAAATTTATGATTAGAGATTCCACTTTTCCAATCCATAGTTGTCTTTAAAGATTCTATTTCATTTATTTTCTAAAGATCTCAATTTGTATCACAAGTTAATTCTTGGCCTAAAAAAGAATATATATATATATATATATATATATATATATATATATATATATATATATATATATATATATATAATATATATATATATATATATATATATATATATATATATATATATTATATATATATATATATATATATATATATATATATATATATATATATATATATATATATATATATATATATATATATATATATATATTTTCTTTTTGAAAATTAGGGAAATATATTATAAAGAGAGAAACAACACCAACACTGAGACTTGGGACCCCAAGACCTCCGGCATAAAAAACCCTCGCGGGAAAAAAGCCATTGGAAATGAGGACCAAGAAACAGGCCGCCCAAAACAGCATAGGGACGGACTATGCAAAAACAAAAGACCAAAAACAGATACTCCAAAAAGGCTAGTCTAAACAAATTACACACCAAGGGAGACTAGGCTCGAAAACACCAAAAAACAAGCAAATTGTCACGCTCAAACGACACGCCAACTCCAAACAAAATCATTTGCACCTCGAAAAAATCCCCTCGAAATGCAGCTAAAGTGGACGCCTAATGGCACGCGTACCCACCAAATTCCTTTCTCCTAGAATAACGACAAGGGACTGTTCACATTCAGTCCAAGAAAATCACGCCAGCAATGATATCACCAACACTTATCACTGGCAAACACCAGGAACCGTCGCCTAAATCCACCGGCAAACACCATACACCATCATCTTCCATTAAAATGAAAAACGCCTCCACCAAACAGAGCACAAGCACCGAACATCACCCGTCATACGGAGCCGCAACCAGAAAACACCAAATCGACCACCGAATACGCCAGCTACCAACTGACCCCAGCAATTTTTGGCTCTGAGCACTCCATCTCCCGCCATTAACACACCATAAGACTCCCGCCGTCGATCTCGCCATCACCAGAAACAGACCAGCGGTCTGAGAATAAACAACACGCCAACCAGCAAAACTCCAAACTCCAAACTCCAACCATCAAATGACTCCGCCGGTCTGAGAAGAAAAAAACTCCAAAACGCCATTACACCCTAGAAGCTCCAAGCTCAAAACACCTATGCACCTGGAAACCAGCCCCGAAACTCTTAAGCTTTTGAAGAAATCCCCATCTTCATCAAATGTATACCACCAGTGAAGAACCAGCAAAGACTGCCGTCAACGAGCCACCGAGAACGCCAACCCACCGAACACCAAAGAGCAACCCACCAAGAGACCTTTCTCTAGCTACACCATACAATCACCAAAAGACCGCACAAATAATCTCCCGGAACACCATAATAACGAGGACAATCCCAGAAAACAACGACGAAGCCGAACTTTCAACCAAAGAACACCATTCATCAACACCATGAAACACACCAGAACACCATTGAACGCTTTGAACACCAGCAGAAACTGAACATAAACACCAGGATAAGAGCAGATCTCGGAAGACGAAACGACTATCTTCAACCACGAGGAAAATTCATAAGAGCAACATCCAGGACCACGGAAAACAAAACGGCATCTTAAAAAAATCAAAACACCAAAACCTATCAAACCACGCCAAACAGCCAAAGCTTCAACCCAAAGCCTATCACCCAATCCATGAATATAAACCCCCAAAAAATCAGCACCTAGAGTCTAAAAGCATCATCTTCAAAAACTCCATAACACAGCAATGGCGACTCATAACTTCACGAACTCCAACTTGTAATTCCCAGGCTTCGAAAATTCCAAACGAAGCCCTGCACTTCAGATCTCGAAACAAAAAAACCTCACCAGACACCCCAACATAACCAGACCCGAGAGGAACCATGCCTAAAACTCCAGCAACAGTCGTCGTCGACACTAGCCCAAGGACCCCGAAACTGAAAACCAAAATGAAAACGAAAGAAACTGTAAAGGAGAAAAGAAACAAAAAAAACCTGAAAAAAGAACCCAAAAGCCGTCAAAACGACGACTGCCCAGAAAAGTGCACCTCCCATAGCCACCCGCCGCCGTTTGCCGGACACTCTAGAGACCCTCCAAGGGGAGGATAACCAAACCCTAAGAGAGTCTCTCTCACTAGAACTTCTCTCTCTACATCTTTATATATATATATATATATATATATATATATATATATATATATATATATATATATATATATATATATATATATATATATATATATATATATATATATATATATATATATATATATATATATATATATATATATATATATATATATATATATATATATATATATATGGGAAATTCCACGTGGTAACCCTGAGGTTTTGGGTTTTCCACGTGGTAACCAAAACTTTTAAAAAATCCACGCGGTAACCCTGAGGTTTACCAAATTGTTCCACGGTGACCTTTTTGCACATAAAACTTTTGAAAAACGTTAGCAAACGTTAATTTTCGAAGCTTTAAGGTTGTTGTACGACTATTTATGCGACTCACCATTTCAAATGTCATCATTTTCAACCTTTCGCCCCAAAATATACACCTTGAATCAACCATTTTTGGATTTGGGGGAAAAATATGATTTGGATGAAAAAGGGTAGAGTTTAGGGTTTATGTTTTGGTAAAAAAGATTGAAACTGATGACTTTTGAAATGGTGAGGTCGCATACATAGGCATAAATCAACCCTTAAAGCTTCGAAATTAACTTTTGCTAACGTTTTGTTGCGCAAAAAGGTCACCACGGAGCAATTATTAAAACCTCAGGGTTACCCGCGTGTGGATTTTTAAAAAGTTTTGGTTACCCACTTGAAAAACTCAAAACCTCAGGGTTACACACGGAAATTTCCCCATATATAGAGTTATAATAAAAAAAATATATAGATATATATAGATATATATATAGATATATATAATAATATATATATATATATAATTATATATATATATATTATATATATATATATATATATAGATATATTATAGTATATATAAATATATATATATATATATATATATATATATATATATATATGTTTTATATTTTATATATATATATATATATATATATATATTATATATATATATATATATATATATATATATATATATTTTGCCAAATGATTTGTATTATATACCAAAAACTAGGTACAAGGGGAGACGCTCGGCCCGTAAATTAACTCCAGCGCGAGCCACCAAAAACGCTATCGCTTACACAAAAAAAGAAGCGCTAGCCCAAAAAAGACAAAAGGAACACGAGAAATAACACCAGCCACTACCTAGAAACAAGCATGTCTCTCGCTCTACTATTAACTCTCTCAGCTACTCTAAACACTATACAATCATTAATCTCTTTCAAGCTAAGACTATGGTTGTCGAAGATTTTTTTGTTACGTTGCCTCCAAATGTTGTAGATCATCTCCGTCCAGAGCCCCACAATCAGCTTTGCTCGATCGGTCTTCTTCTTATTGAGTTTGTTCATCTGGCAAATTTCCTCTTGAAAGGATCGGAGCCCCAGCCTATGCGGAAGGAAATTGAAGAGATTCTCGCGGATATCTTGTGCATTCTGACACTCAAACAGAAGATGTTGACTCGTTTCTCTAGTTCCATTGCAAAGCACACAGTTTTATCCATGAGGTTCATCCATTTGCCAATTATATCCTTTGTAGACAATCTATTCTGGATCGCTAACCATGTGATGAATTTTGCGCTAGGACTGGCCCAATTCTTAATCATGATGTTTGCCAACAGCACTCTAGGGGCCTCTGCAATAAGATGGTTGTAGACCGCTCCAATACTGAAGGTGCCTCCTTTGACAAGATTGTCCCATCCCCCTAGCCTTTGCACAAGCTCTCTCTGTTTGATGATCTTCTTAAAACTCCAGGAAGCATGAATAGAGACCCTAACATTCCAGATGTCCTGCTCTTTCATATAGTAGCTGTGGACCCATTTGACCCAAAGATTCTCTTTTTTACTAGCCAGATTCCAAAGCTGCTTAAGGAGCGCAGTGTTGTTCCAAGTATACAAGTCTCTGAGGTTAAGCCCACCTTTATCAAAGGGTAAAGACATTTGCTGCCAAGACACAGCAGCTTTCCGAGAGATGCCTTCTTTCCCCGTCCAGACGAAAGATCTACAGATGGAATCAACCATTTTAATCAGCTTTTTTGGAAAGCAGAAGATCTGGGCCCAAAAGTTCTGCATACCCCCAATCACACTGCGAATGAGCTGGATTCTCCCCGCATAAAACAACAGACGAGAGGACCAGTAGCCAATTCTCCCTATAATCTTATCCTTCAGCTGTTTGCAATCTCTGGAATTGAGTTTTTTGGAATGGAGAGGGACCCCCAGGTATCTGAACGGGAAAGATCATTCAGCCATATTAAGGAACTGCAGCAACCTTTCTTTACACTGATTATCAACCCCTGAAAAATAATCATTGCTCTTGTTTGTGTTGGCTTCAAGACATAAGGCTCTGGAGAAACGGTTAAAGGTCTCCATTAACCCTTGCACTGAAAGCTTATCTGCGCCAACAAAGAAGATCATCTGCAAAAAGGAGGTGAGTGATGTTGTCTTTCTTGCAACGGGGGTGGAAGTGGAACTTTCCTCTGTTTATTTGCTTCTACATAAGTCTAGAGAGTTATTCCATAGCAATAGCAAAGAGGTACGGGGAGATGGGATCTTCTTGGCGTAACCCTTTCTTGGCTTCAAACGGCTTGAGGGGCAGGTCGTTGATCAACAAAGAGAAATACACAGTTGAAACACAGGCTTTAATCCAGTTCATGAACCGAAAAGAGAAACCCATCTCTTCCATGACAGTAAACAGAAAGTTCCAGCTAACAGAATCATAGGCTTTCCTAAGATCCATCTTGATCATGCATCTCGGGCTATTGTTCTTGCGAGTGTAGCCTTTGATGATCTCCGCAGCAAGTAAAATATTGTCCACCAATTGTCTCCCAGGTATAAACCCTGACTGAGCATGATCGATGATTGTCCCCATCACCTTCTTGAGACGCCCAGCTATTATTTTGGAAATAATCTTGTAAAGGACGGAGCAACAAGCAATAGGTCTGAGATCCTCAACCTTACTGGCATTGGAAACTTTGGGGATAAGCGTGACTGAGGTGCAATTGATCGAATGAAACATTTCTCCATTTGCAAAGAAATCTTTAACCGCACTAATGAGGTCCTCTTTGGTGATACTCCACACTTTCTTGAAGAAGCAAGCATTGAAACCGTCTATCCCTGGAGCTTTATTGTCATTCATGGAGAAAAGGGCTTCTTTAATCTCTTCTTCAGTCACACTTTGGATAAGCATCTGGCAATTAGAATTGTTGATTTGCGGACCCTTCCTCATTATGGCTTTATCAATCATTTCCTTGCAGTTTGCTTCAGGTACCCTGGAGATTATGGTAGAATTGGCTGATTTCCTGTTGGATACCCTGAGTTGTAGTGATCCATTCACCCTCCTTATTCTGCAGTTCATAAATCTCGTTTGAGGCTCTTCTCTCTTTGATTGTAGCATGGAAGAAGGCTGAGTTTTCATCCCTACTCTTTAGCCAGTTGATTCTAGCCTTTTGGAGGAGCGCTTTATCTTCAATGATTCTCCACTTCCGAATTTGGGTTGTAGCCTCTTTTTCCTGACTATGGAACTCATCATTTGTGGGGTCCGATTGAAGTTTCGTCTGGATGGAATCTAGGGACTTCTCCCACTTTCTGATTTTCTCCTCTATCCCTGCGAAATCTTTACTATGCAAGTGCTTCAAGGCCAGCTTAACATTTTTTAGCTTGTACCAAATCATTTGCAATCCCTTGCCTTTCACTGTAATGTTCCAAGCCTCCTGAACTACCTTTAAGAAATCCCTGTGATCACATAGGTAGTTAAAGAAGCAGAAAGGTTTACTCTGATTTTGAGGCGGTCTGGACATCGTCAGGATCATGGGAGTATGATCTGAGGTTTGTTGATTAGCATAAACGACGCACGACTTGTCAAAAGTGCTCAGCCATTAAAGATTCCCAATGGCATGATCAATTTTGGTGAGAGTGCGGTTGTCTCCTTTCTCTCTGTTGGACCACGAGAATATATGCCCACGTTCGCTAATAGGGTGCAGCTCCATGTTTTCCAACCACTGACACATATCATTTGTCTCGTAGGAGGTGATTTGCGAACCATTCATTCTCTGATCTTCTTTATACACAACATTATAATCCCCCATGTATAAGCAAGCTGCTTTTATGTTCATTTTTTCAAGGTCGTGCCACAGCTCCCTTCGGTCTTTCACGTTGTGCAACCCATAGATAAAGACAATATGGAAGCTATGAATAGAGTTTGACGAGGTGATTTTTGCATTTATGAATTGTAGGTGGTTATCACACATCTCAAGCTTGCATCGATCATTCCTCCATCCTACCCAAATTCGACCGTTCATATGATGGTTATAATTTGACACCCAAAACCAATTACTGCCCAATTTTTTCTGAATTTTGTCCGCCTTTGGAGCTTTGATCTTCGTTTCAAGTAATCCAATTACACTAATATCATTTTATCCAAGGAAGTTCTTGACCTCCTTGATTTTTGCGGGGCTATTCATGCCCCTTACATTCCAAGCAGCTATAATCATTGTTCGGAGGGAATTTGAGGGTTCCCGCCCTTATATTCTGCTTCATGCCTATCAAACTGGTCACTACTCAATTGTCTTCCATCTCCCAAGTTAACTGCCATGTATGTGCTAGGACATTTATTCTTTTGTTTGTGTGGCAGTCGCTTTGCTCCCTTCTTCTGTGTAACTTGTGTCCACCCTCCCTCATCTTCTACCTCCTTGTTATGGCCTTCTTTAGTTATTATACCTTGCTGTGTGGGCTGTTTGCAAGTGTGACCTGCTGTTTTTTCGGCACTAGTGAGGTCAGAATCATTTTTTAGCTGCCTATCTACCTCATTTTCATTCAAAGCTGCTGCTTCTTCACGTTGAGCTTCCTCAGGAGCAATTTTGTTTCTCAATTCCTCAATATTTGCCACACCATTAATGATACGGGCAATGGATGTTGGTATTCATTTCTTGCTGATTTCTCTCGGCTTGCTTTCTTCATATTTTTTGCCCTCCAGTTTGCATTTGTTCCTTTCACCCTCCTCCTTACATTCATGCCCGACTTGATGACAAAATCGGAAATAGTATGGGCGCCATTCCGGGATGGCCTTTTGGATAAATTCCTTTCCATTATTATCTCTAATCTTTATTTCCTTGACAAACTCTTTCATTATATCAACTTCAACTAGTACTCTCGCATACGACACCTTCAGTTGCTTAGCCGTACACTCATCTGCAAGAACTGGGACTCCTACGACACTAACAATTCTACTAAAGGATTCTTCACCCCAACAATGGAGAGGGAGGCTTTGGAGTCTAATCCAAACTGGAATAACTCTCAGTATTTCTTCCTTAAAGTCAAACTCACTAGTCCATTTCTTCACGATCATAGGGGCTTTGTTTAGGAAGTATGGGCCTCCCTTTAGTATCTCTGTGCAATCCTCTTCAGAGTTAAATTTCACTATAAAATACCCATCTTCATGAGCATGAATAATTGGCATGTTGACTAACACCCAATGTTTTCGGATATATCCCCTAAGAATATCAATTGACACACTACCACCTACAACATAAGTCACCACAACACATTCCCAAAATTTGACTAATTCACTAACAATATTGGCTTCAATTTGAACAACTTGTTTCCCGTTCTCAATCAAAGGAGGAACAAATTTTAGAGGCATGCCTAATTGAGGTTTAGGAGTTGTTACCTTGTCCTTCCATGAAGGGAGGAGTGGAGTAATCTTAGCATTTCTGTTCTCTGTAATTAGGGCCGGGAATTCATCTTCACATTGGTTGCTTCCACTGTTGTTTTCTTCCAAATTCTCAATCTGGGCTATATTTGATTTCGCAATTGATGAACCCACGTTCTGAAATTTGAGTTGAATTTCTCTCAGTTGCCTTTTAACATTTTCCAATTCCTCTTTAACAATTGTAACGTCTTCTTAATCGTCTGCCCCAGAGGAGTTGTCACTGCTTCATTGTCCACATCCAGTTGTTTTTGACCTTCAAAATCAAAATTCTTTCGATTTGTAGGTCCTCTACGTCGGCCCTTGCCTCTGATTTTCCTTGGCTGCTACGGGTAATAATGGTTGAAGTTCTCAATTCACTTCCCTCTCCCTCTCATAGCTTTACCGCCTCTCAATTAGGATTCCTGTTCTAAAGCTGCCGGACAATTACCGGAATTAGTGAAAGCCTAGCAGTCGACGGCTATGCGCCCCATCTTCTGCCCAGATTTATACTCTAGAGGTTTTTTTTAATTATATATATATATATATATATATTATATATCTATATATATATTATACTATATATATATATTAATATATATATCTATATATCTATATATATATAATATATACTATATATATATATATATATATATATATATATATATATATATATATATCTATAATATATATAATAGATATAGTATATATATATATATAATATATATATATATATATATAATTTTTAAGAGAGAGAGGGCGAAAGGAGATGGCTCTAGCCGTCAACTGGCACCTTCTTTCCGGTAACGCGGCGTTCTTTTCACGGGATGAGAGGAGGGAGAGGAAGTAGAGGAAGGGGAGCAAGAGGGAAGGGTAGTTGAGAGCAGAGCAAATTAACACTCGAAGTTCGTCATGCTATGGACCGAAATTAGGGCTGGAAGTGAATTGAAATCAGTGAGCAGCGGAGAGAGTGACAAGAGTTTACCCAGCAGCAATTAGTTCAACCCGTCTCATGGTTCGAAGCCTAAAAGAAAATGCCCAGCAACAATTGATAACCTCTGACGTTTAGTTCTAGACGAGCGAAGATAAGAAAGGGGAAGAAATTAGAACTGAAGTTACAGAATTTGGGGGAAGGACCAATTGGAGGCCCACTCCACTGAAGCTTCCTGCACCTCCCAAAGATAAGGCAGTCATGACCAGATGGAAGCAACTCAGCAGGTCAAAATTGCAACTGCTACTGAAAGTGAAGAGTTCCCTGCGCTCACTTTGGGTCAAATTTCAGGGACTATGCTAAATAAACCAATGCCATCATGGAGAGATAAGGTAATGCAACCTAACCCATCTGTTAGTATGCAATTAAAGTTTATTCCCCCTGTCATTGAGGATGGTAAACAAATTGTTCAAATTGACTCGAATGATGCTATGATTCAAATGTGGGAACGATCGTTGGTTGTATATGTTGTTGGTGGTAATATTTCTGTTGACATTATGAGAGGATTTATGCGGAAACATTGGTCCTTTGTTAGTCTGCCTACCATTCATGTACATGAGGAAGGCTACTTTATTATGAGATTTAGCTCCGAAAATGAGTGCGAAGACATTCTTAAGAGAGGACCTTATTTCTTGAATAAAGCCCCTATTATTGTGAAGAAATGGTCCATAAACTTTGACTTCAAGGAGGAAATTTTGAGAGTTATCCCAGTCTGGCTCAGATTGCCAAGTCTTCCTCTTCACTGTTGGGGCGAAGACTCTTTGAGCAGAGTTGTGAGTGCAATTGGAGTCCCAATCCTAGCTGATGAATGTACAGCCAAACAAAGCAAAGTGTCCTATGCAAGAGTTCTAGTGGAAGTAGACATAACGCAGGAGTTTGTTTCGGATATTAGAGTGAGGGATAACACCGGGAGAGAATTCGTTCAAAAAGCCATTCCGGAGTGGAAACCCTTACTTTTGTGTGAAATGTAACAAAGTGGGACATAGGTGCAATGAAAATGGAGAAGGGATTAATCCTCAAAAATAGACAAAGAAGGATGTCATTAATCATGGTGAAGAGAAGCGTATGTGGATGCCTAGTAAGTTAGCAAAATTCATGCAAGGAATCTCCACCATAGAAGAATTAACAATGAAGTTGAGAGCTAATCCATCTGATGAGGTGAAGAAGAGCAGTGAGGATACCTTGCACAGAGAAGGGAGCTACCCATATACCTACAGATGAGCAGCCACACTTGCTGCCAGCAGTAGCCCCATGCGATGTTACTGAAAATACCACGAACAGCAGATGCGGTCTGCCAGCAGATTCATGACCAGCAGCATAATGCTATACCACGCACAGTAGAAACTTGCTGCCAGCAGACCCTTGAACAGCAGGTTATAGTGGGTCAGACAGTTAATGAGCATCAAAACAGCAGTACAGGTTACGGTGGCCACGGGGGTGATGAGGAGGAGGGCTGGACCCCAATTCCTCCCCAACAGAACAGCAAGAAAAGTGGGGCAAAACAGTGGTACAGCCAACAATAGTGGGATGCTGCACAGCCAACAAAAATTCAGAAATGGAATGGAAGCAAAACAGCGGATGATCGAGAGAAAACAAGGGACGGGAACCCTCTAATTCCCTCCCCGAAATGATCATTGTGTCCTGGAATGTGAGGGGCATGAATAGCCCCGCAAAAATCAAGGAAGTGAAAAACTTCCTTGTGACTAACAGTGTTAATGTTGTAGGTTTACTGGAGACTAAAATCACCTCACAAAAAGCCACGAATATTCAACAGAGGTTTGGTAATAAGTGGAGTTGGCTCGCAAATTATAATCATCATGACAAAGGCCGTGTGTGGGTCGGTTGGAGACAAGATCAGTGCAGAGTGGAGGAATGTAGTAGCCACCAACAATTCATTGCTACAAAAATTACCCCCATTAATACTAGCCAAAGCTTCCATGTGGTGTTCATCTATGGAATGCACAATGTTAGAGACAGGAAATTATTGTGGCAAGAGCTTGAAAAAATTGATTTCATTTCACCGTGTGTTTTTATTGGTGACTTTAATGCAGTTTACAAAGAAGACCACAGGAAAAATGGATCTCAGGTTACCACATATGAGACTCATGACATGAAACAGTGGTTGGAGAATAAAGAGCTACACCCGTTAAAAGAGCGAGGGCATTACTACTCCTGGTCTAATAAAGAATGTGGGGAGCATCGCACTCTGACGAAGATTGATCATGCGATTGGCAATCTCCAGTGGTTGACAACCTATAGCCAATCTACTGTTCTTTACGCCAACCCCCAGACTTCTGATCATAGTCCGCTTATCCTAAAGCTAGAAAGCCACCTTCAGCAGCAGAAAAGCCCGTTCCGGTTCTTCAACTACCTTTGTGAGCACAAAGATTTCTTCAATATTGTGCATGATGCATGGCATATGAAAGTAAAAGGCTCAGGGCTCCATAAGTTCTGGTACAAATTAAATAATGTGAAAAGAGCCTTGAAAAAGCTTCACGTCCGAGATTTTGCTGGGATTGAGGACAGAATAAGAAAATGGGAGGACACTTTAGCTCATGTGCAGAACCAAATGTGTGATGATCCCACTAATGAGGAGTTCCATCACAAGGAGAAAGAAGCTACAAACCAGATCCGCAAGTGGAGGAAAATAGATGAAAAAGCTCTTCTTCAAAAGTCCAGAATCAATTGGCTCAAAAATGGTGATGAAAGCTCAGCTTACTTCCATGCTTCTATGAAGGAAAGAAGAGCCGCAAATAGTATTACTGAGTTACAATCTTCAGAGGGCAACTGGATCAATACCACAAAGGGCATTCATGATGAAATCACAAATTTCTATCAGCACCTCCAAGGCACCGAATCTATTAACCTCATGGGGATAGATAGAAATATTATGAGGAAAGGGCTCCAGTTAGATAATCAAAGTACCCAGATGCTTATTCAGAATGTTGAGGAGGAGGAGATTAAGGATGCTGTTTTTGGGATGAGCAGCAACAAGGCTCCAGGGATTGATGGCTTCAATGCTCACTTTTACAAGAAGACTTGGGACATTATCAAGGAAGATCTAGTTAGTGCCGTTAAGGATTTCTTTGATCATAATGAGATGTTTCCACCTCTAAACTGCACAGCTGTCACCCTCATTCCTAAAGTGACAAATGCAAACAAGATTGGAGATTTCAGACCGATTGCGTGTTGCAATGTCATTTACAAGATCATCTCTAGAATCATTGCAGGGAGACTTCAGAAAGTAATGAGCAAAGTGATTGATCAGGCTCAGTCGGGGTTTATTCCGGGTAGACAAATGGCAGACAACATTCTCCTAGCAGCTGAGATCATCAAAGGCTACTCTCGTAAGAACAACAGCCCGCGGTGTATGATAAAGATGGACCTCAGGAAAGCTTATGACTCGATCAGCTGGAACTTCCTTTTCTCTGTTATGTCTGAGATGGGCTTTCCTCCTTTGTTCGTCAATTGGGTTAAAGCTTGTGTCACCACTGTTTCATTCTCTGTGCTAGTTAATGGTACGCCCACCAAACCTTTTGCAGCTAAGAGAGGTCTCCGTCAAGGGGACCCCATCTCTCCCCTATCTGTTTGCTATAGCTATGGATTATTTGTCCAGACTCATGCAGGACCAGCGTCATAATGGGAACTTCCACTACCACCCCAAATGCAAAAAAGAGAACATCACCCACCTGCTGTTTGCTGATGATCTCCTCCTGTTCTGTCGAGCTGATAAGATGTCCATCCAGAGTATTATGAGCACCTTCAAGAGCTTCTCTAGATCGTCAGGGCTTGAAGCTAATGTTAACAAAAGCAATGTATACTTCTCAGGTGTTGATAACCAGACAAAAAATAGATTGCTGCAGTACCTCCAAATGGCTGAGGGTAGTTTCCCCTTTCGATATCTGGGGGTTCCTCTTCATTCTAAAAAGCTCAATTCTAGAGATTGTCGGCCGTTGGTAGATAAAATTGTTGGTCGTATTGGCTACTGGTCCTCTCGTCTTTTGTCCTACGCGGGAAGAGTCCAACTTGTTCGCAGTGTTATTGGTGGTATTCAGAACTTTTGGGCCCAAATCTTCTGCCTCCCAAAGAAGCTGATTAAAATGGTGGAAAGCATTTGCAGATCTTTCATCTGGACAGGAAAGGAGGGCATTTCTAGGAAAGCTGCTGTGGCTTGGAACCAGATGACCTTGCCTCTTTCTAAGGGTGGTCTGAACCTTAAGGACATGCACTTGTGGAATAAAGCTGCTCTTTTGAAACATCTCTGGAACCTAGCTCGGAAAAAAGACAACCTTTGGGTAAAATGGGTACACAGCTACTATATGAGAAATCAAGATATCAGGAATGTGCGCGTCTCCATTCATGCATCATGGGTCTTCAAAAAGATCATCAAGCACAGCTATCTTGTAGATAAACTAGGGGGGTGGGATCAATTCATAAATGATCCGGACTTCTCTATTGGAGGGGTCTATAATCGTCTGATAGAGGATGCACCGAGAGTAACTTGGGGTAACATCATGATAAAGAACTATGCCAGTCCAAGCGCAAAGTTCATCACTTGGTTAGCGATTCAGGATAGGCTTGCAACGAAAGATCGCGTCGGGAAATGGGTTGATATGGCAGATGATAAATGTGTTCTTTGCAATGGGGCTAACGAATCCATCCAGCATCTTGTTTTTGATTGTCAGAATGCAAAGGACATCCGCAACCAGGTCTTCAAATTCCTTCGCGAGAAACTTGACGAGACTGATTTTCAGGCTGAGATTAATCTGATGGCCAAGATCAATAGGAAGAAAACTGATAGAGCCAAGTTGATAGTTGCGATATGGACAGAGATGATATACTGCATTTGGAAACAACGGAATGGGAAAATTTTTGATAGTCGCATCTTTAGTCAGAAAGAGATGTATGATCTTATTATCTTTAGAGTTGCAGGGAGGGTTAGCAATAGGATGATTGATATGCTTGTATGTATGTAGGTTTTGGTAGATTTCTTTTTGGGTTATCGCTCCCCTTTTAGTTGTGAGTGATAACGTTTTTGGTGGCTTGGTCTGCAGTTAATTTACAGACCGAGCAGTCCCCCCTCTGTATCTATATTTTTGGTATATAATACAAATCAATTGACAAAAAATATATATATATATATATATATATATATATATATATATTATATATATATATATATATATATATATATATATATATATATATATATATATATATATATATATATA